>JAREIK010001459.1:767500-1310637 GCA_029783825.1 Sapria himalayana
GGAAGGAAATTTGAGGACCCTAATAAATATGTCGCATTATTTTTTGAGCTATGTGATACTATGAAAATGAATAAAGTTGGCCCGAACATAATAAGGTTATGATTATTTCCATTTTCATTAATTGGTAAAATATGAAGCTAGTTCTAATGTTTATTGTATAACTCCAATGAGAATGGGTTGAATTTGTGAGGGCTTTTCTCGCTAAATTCTTATTATCTCAAATTAATTTTTATTTTTGGAGTGAGATAAGTCAATTCAAATAAAATAAGCATGATATCTTATATAATGTTTGCGATCGTTGTAAAGAATTGTTGAGCAGATATCCTCAATATGGATTTGAGTTCTAGTTCTTAGCCCAAACCTTCTACAATTGGCTGAATTATATAACAAGATCCATGATTGATATGACCATCAGAGAAAGGGTATTATTTGTTTGCGAAGCTTACAAAAAATAACTACCAAACTCTAACTAATTATTCATTTCAGAGAAGACAAACAAAAATATTGAAGTTGGATAAGTTAATGATTATTGAAGCAAAGATGGAAATCCATTGGAAAATTTGTTGCCCAAGAAGAAAAGATAGGAATGTCAAGGAAGATTGCAACTTTACATTTGTATGAATCGATGAACTCAGATCTCATTTATCAAATGGAAGAGGTAAATCAAATTTAGAGTAAAGGGTATGTATTTCGACCCAACATTAATGTCTCAACGCATTAGCATTCGAACATGAAAAAGTATGAAAATTTTTCATATGAAAACTATCAGAGTAGGTTGTTGCATATAGGATAATCCTCCCGGAATTTTAAATATAATGATCTAAACTACATAGATCAAAAGGACACTATTTTTAATTATCAACCCTCATGAAAGAAAGAACATCTAATTGTGGATGATAGGTGCAAGTTATTATAACAAAATTTCAGAAAATGAATAATGGCCAAGACAAGCAAAAGGGGGCACTTGATGCAAAGACGAATAAAATGAATTCAATGATGAGAAATATAAAGCATCACATTATTTAGTTGATATTATCAATACATGGAAGAAGAGTAAACCAATAGTCAAGTGATATGGAAATAAATCCAAAAAAATATTTTTCAATATTACTTAGAAGTGAGAATAAGCTATAAAGGGACTCTAAAAAAAATTATTTTTGATATTTTGGGAGTGAAAATGATATGACTTCCAAGAGCCATGACTCTAGAGCTACAATATTATTTTGAATAAAAAGATTCTGAAAATTTTGAGAGTAACATGGCAGCAACTTCATGGTCGTAATTAAGTTACACCTAAAGATGAGAAAAGGGAGATGTAAAACTTGAAGAGTGAGTGGAACTTATTCCAGACCATGAAAAGAAAGAAATTGATTACAATGAAGCTAAAAGTAACCTTTTAATGAATCTTTTATTTCTACAATAATTTTGGAAGGGAAAATTGAATGAACACTTCAAAATTATTTTAAATATATTCTAGAAGTTAGAAGATAATATATTATTTGTCAAGATTTTAGCTCGATTAATGAATTATGTTAAATTTATATAATTAGTAATAAGAAAAAGTTGGAGACATGTAGGATAGTGAATATGATTGAGAAACATAGTGCCATTATTCAAAAAAAATTCTGAGAAAATAAAAGACCCTAGATGCTTTACTATATCTTGCACTATTAGAGAACATAAAATTCATAAGATATTATGCAACTTGGGATCAAGTGTCAACTTCGTCTTCATGCCCTTGTCAATTACACAAAAATAAATCTCAATAAAAAAACTCATACATGTTTTTTACTCCAAATGATAGATTAGAATATCAAGTACTCATATAGAATCATTGAAGATATGTTAGTCAAGGTAGATATTTTTATTTTTCTAATAGATTTCATTGTATTATATTTAGAGGAAGACTAATATGAGTTTTTAATTTTGGGATGACTATTCTGGCAACGAAACAAGCCTTCACTGATATCAATAAAAGTGAGTTCACTTTTCATATCGGTGAGGAATAAATAAAGTTTAATCTTTACAATAGCTTATGGGGCATGGACAATGATGAAACAAGGTGTTGAAGAATTAACAATCAACTCTTTATCGTATTGTTAAAAAATAAAGATTTCTAGTGGAAAAACTTTGTTGAAGACTGCTAGACCAATAATGACGAAATATATGAACCAAAATAAAAACATTAGATTTGTGAGAGCAATGAAGTATATGAAATAGAAGAATGAACCATTTTAGAAAGAACCATTTTAGAGAAGTGATAATGATAAAAATGGAAAGTACATTAATTTAAATTATAGTTGAAAAAATGAGGAAATAAAGAATGATGACTTATATGAGGTCGTAAAATTCTTAAAAATATCTCTAAGGAGTATTATGATGACAACTCTAAGGAAAAGTAAACTTATAGAGAAAAAGACAAGAATAAGATATAAATTATGGAAGAACAAATTTAAGACAAAACAACAACTATGCCAATAACAGAGTTTGGGAGCACAGCTCTCAAACCCTTCTCATATAGGTATAAATTCAAGAATTTGTATCAAATAAGCATGATCTATGATTTGTGTAATTTAAAGTATATGATATAAGTAGTTTTGATTATCAATTAATCAATGGTTTAATTTAATTTATGTTATGGATATTGATAGATGGTGATTAAATAGAAATTGAATTAGGATTTTGAGTATTAGTAGGTTTTTGTGAGATTATCATGTTAGATGGTGACATGTAAACTATGAGACTTACTCATGCATATGATAGGAAAGAAATGACAGTCTTTCCAATTATGATGCATGAGATAAACTCATACAATGAACCCTCAAATTTGGGTATTTTAATCATCATGAGTATGGTTCTTGTGAAGCCAAAAGTATGAATACTTTTGCATGATAATTCATATACATATCTTAAAGGGGCTAGTTCTAGATTTGGATAGATGTTATTTAGAACATTTTACCAAGTAGTTCATCTTTAGAGTGAGTGCTGCATCATTACCAAGGAGGATAGAGATAGAAAATCCTTGATACAAGTGAAACTTATATGAAGCATACATTAATTATATGAGTATGATATTTATGAAGATGAAAGTACAAATACTTACAATTTTTGTCATCATTAGTTTATATGACAATGTCTAAGAATAAGAGTGCATATGAATTAATCATCAATAATAGTTGATGAATTTGCCTGAAAAGGTATGAGATTATGAATGGCTCTCATGCATGGATGAATTATTATCTTTGTGATGATATACCAATGAAACAACTATGAAAAGACTACAAATGAGAAGGGCTCAATAGTGATAACCAACTTGTATGTCTTTAGGGCAAGGGGTTTTTGTAGAAAAATCCAACTTTCATTCTCTATCCAACATAATATATGTTAAATGAATTAATAATATCACATCGATTAAATGCATGAACATTAGACCTAAGATTATTTAACAATCTGAGTGTCTATTTTACTAAAAATAGGTTGTCTTATTATTGAATAATTGAACTGATGATATAATCCTTGCATAATCAAAATCTAGATGAAATTTTATTATACTACTTATATAACTCATATATTTATGGATCTTAGTTTATGAGACAAACAAATTTTGAAATGTCACCTAACTAATTAAATTAGGTGGGGTAAAAAAATCACAATAACTACCTATCATTGTCCTCATAGGTGATGATACAACTCACACTGAAGCAAAAACCATTAAGAGAATATACTATATAATATTCATTCTAATTGAGAGCTAGTTCTTTAAGAAGTGTATAATGGTTTATAAGTGTCATACTCATAATAATTAACATGCCCAAAATTAAAGTTTTAACATTTAGGTTTATCTTGCACATCACAGTTGAAAGAGTTATAACATCATTCCTACCATATGTATGGGTAAGCCTCATGGTTTACCTATTACCATTCAACATGACAATCTCACAAAACCCACCAATAGTTAAAACTCTAGTTTAAATTCTATTTAATCACTAATCCATCAATATTCATTATAGAATATAAATCAAATATATTCATTTATAAAAAAACTTTTGTCACATCACATAAATCAATGTATACGAATCCTATACCATATACTATTTGGTATAAATCCCAAATCTACTTTGGGGGGGGGGGGGGTGTGGGGGTTGAGAGTATTTTCTCACAATTGACACAACCCTAAGGATTAGTATTATGTATTCATCTTTTTCATGCTTGTTAAACCCATATGAAGTGTAAAATCAATACCTAGGGGTTGGTAGTTTCATTGTAGTCTTACTTATTGTATGGAGGAAGAAGACTTTAAGAAAGATTTTATGAATTCTCTATCTTCTACTTTTATACTCAAGTGATTCTATATTACTCTAAGTCAGAAGTCATGACTTTTATAAGAAAGTCACAACTCTAGCATTCATCTCTTGAGCTTGAGATTGTAACTCTAGAAAATGGTCATGACTCTAGAATATATCCCAATTATTCTATAACACAAAATAATGGTGTTGGGCAATGACCATGACTTTGGTCGAATGTTTTGATAACACAAAGCTATGACATTGTGAAGTGGTTTTGGCTTCTCACACCTATTTTCTTGCTCTTCATAAGAAGTCACAGCACTAGGAAAGGTCCTGGCATGGTGAAAAGCTTTTTATATTATTATATGGCCATGACATTGTGAAATAGTCGCAACATTGCCATTGGTCTTTTTTGATTATTATATGGCCTCGAAATTGAAAAATAATCACAATATTGAGAAGGTCTTTCTTATGTATCATATAACCATGAGATAATTTTGTTTATGTCATACGTGTCCTTAGTAATAGCCTTCATTTTTCTTATATATCGTGTCATCACAAAACTACAAGAATGTTGTGACACTAGCAATTAGCCAGTATGTAAAAGTCATAGTTTTGCCTTCAATAGAGGATATGAGTCGTGATTTTGGGGAACAACCATACTTGAATAATATCCTCGTTAATATTTAGTATCCCAAAAAATATTGTGCTGGTTAATAGTCATGACTTTGGCATGAATAGTTTTGGATTTATAAATTTTTATGGCTTAAAAGTCATGACTTTGTAAAAAAGGCACAACTTTAACTTGATGCTAACAAACCATATTAATGATAAAGTCATGATGCTTAGACTTGGTCATGACCTTTAGTACTAGTGAAGTACTTGAATATTATGGCATAGAATCAATATCATGACTATTTAAAATTTATGAAATAAGTATGGTCATGACTCCAAAATAATATCACAGCAACAAAAATTATATCACATAATGGAAGGATCGTGATGGATCGTGGCAAACAAATATTTATATGATCAGTTAGGTAAAGTTTCAGCTAAGAATGGACACTAAAACAAAACAAGATTTAATACTTCATGGCTATTCATTAAAATTGTTATGACCAATTAGCTAAACATCTCCAAAAACCTATCAATTTCATGACTATTCTTCAAATTTTATCAAAACTCCAAAGTTATAAAATTAATCTTTAATTTTTATATTTCCATTACACATCATTAGAGGTGTCAACCGGGATGGGTCGGCCCGGTCCGGCACGAGGCACAGCATAGCATGGGAATTTTCCGTGCCCATGTCCGTGCCATGCTTGTCCACGGCACCAACTATGTCGTGCCATGCTGAGGCCAACCGGGCCTCATGCTGTGCATGGCCCGACACGGTACTATGGCTCGTTGTCACGGTACCTCAGCATGAGCCAAGAAATCCTAATTTTTTTTAATTAGTATTTCGGCAGTGCGGCGATGCGACGGCGCATGCCGAACCCCTATTTTTTTAATTAGGGGTTCGGCACGACCAGACAGAACCCAGTGGATTTGTGCCGCAGGTCCATGTCGGGCTGACCTCCACAGAACCGTGACTGGCCCGGCACGAAAGCATGGTCGGGCCAGCCCAACACGTCCCATTTCGCACCTCTACACATCATCCATAAATCACCAAAATATATATAAATATTTGATAGTTTAAATACTAAACAAACTCACACACTAAAATAATTGCTCATCCTCAAGCAATAACTTCCTCCTTTTATCACAAAATAATTGTTCTAACATCTCAAATCAATTCCACACAATTTGAGAATAAACAAAAAAAATCAAAGTAATGATGTGGTAGCTGAAATGATTTTTTATTCAGGATCATATTTATTAAAATTGAAATCTAATATTAAGAGATCAAATAGCATAGAAAATTAGATGACCTTTCTGAATCACCCTTTTGTGTAGTCAATCCATCTAATATCTTTTTCAAAATGTCATAAAATATCTCTTGTTTTCACCCTATTAAATTCAGTGCACCTTTAAAATATCTCATCATAAAATACAAGTCTTTTTGCTTTGTACTGTATTTTCCTATTTTTTTCTATTAATATGTTATTTCATCTTTATTTACTTTTTCTCTTTCCTCTAATACTTTTTTCCAATCATCATGATGGTCTCATATAGTATTCCAAATGATTCAATACTTTTCATCAATCAATATCTATGTATCTCATTCCTTCATCAATGAGTTAGTAAGTATTATCTTCAAATTTTCTTTTATTGAGATAAAAGACAACTATTTTTGATGGAGATGCTTTTCTCACATTATATCATATTTTCCAACTTTTTTCACTATTACTATATGTATATAATGGATCTCATTTTTTAGCACTTGTTTCTTCATGCATTCCATTGCATATTTTATAAAATATTCAAAATATTCATAAAGTAATAAAAGAATGGTGAATTAATTAGCCAGAAAATTTACCCTCGAGGAACCCAAAAATTAATTTCTCCATAATATTCCTCACATCAAAATGGCACCAATGAGGATGACGTATAACAAAATAACTCTATCTAGAATTATTATAGAAGCATGAAGAGTATGTAACATAAATAAGCATATGAAATACTATCAAACCTTACCCATCACCAAGAATTCTCCACTCATTAAATATCTATATATACTTTTCAATATTCCTCTCTACATGTCATTTCCATCTATCAATAATTTAGTAATAATTGAAATATTGGGTTATGTGTATAGATATTTAAAATCCAAACTATCTCTAAAGTCTAGGAATCCAAGTAGCTCATTAATTATTTTCTATCAAAGTAAACCTAAATATCTCTCATATAGCATATCTTCCCCTGCTAATCCTTAAATTTGTATAGAATTCCTTCACAACAAAAACATTTCCTCATTCTCGATGCATACAAAATAATATCCAATTTCTTCTTCTTATAGTATTCCCAAAAGAGGAATAAATTCGCTAAATCCCCTCTTTCTAATAAACCTTTTTTTTTTTTTGGAAAACACAAAATCCATCCATGTTTGCTTAATTTATGTAACAAAAGTTGCCATTGGCATCACAACTTTGTGTGGTATTTCTATGGCTCTAGGTTTTGATCTCTTTGCGATCTCTGTATGACTCATTTTTATGATATTTTTCTTTGATTTATCTTCTCTCATTCTCTATCAAATCAACAAACTGAAAGGATTTAGGATAAATTTTCATGTGGTCAATAAAATATTTGATATTTCTGTAGGAGATTTGAGGGTTAGGTATTTATAGTCATGACATAGTAAAGAATGTTACAACTCTATGGATTCTTTTTCTTTTGTACATAAAAAGTCACTGTATTATGCAAAGCAGTTCCTTCAAAGTTGTAGTGTTGGATCAAAATAGTGGCTTTTCCATATTAATTTAATAATACTCATCCTTATGTAATGCCAAAGTCACGACTTTAAAAAATAATCATGACTTTGTGCAAAAAATTTAGAATTACAATTGGTTTGAATTTATTATTCATTTGTGTGGGGGGTTTAAGTATATGCATATATATATATATATATATATGTATATATGTATGTATATGTAAATGTCCATTCTCACACCAAATACATTTCATCAAACAAGCAGAAGAAAAATATTGGGTTGCCTCCTAAGCAAAGTTATGTTTAACACTAGTAGCTAGACCATCAAAACCTATTTTCTTCCATTGGAAAATTTTGATGTCCATTCTAGTTTTTTAGTATACTACCCTACCTCTTTCTTTCTTATATTTTCAATATTAGTAGTGAATATTAGATGAATGATCATATTGATACTCTCATACATGAAGATAGTTTGAGTCTAACTCATTTTCTTTATTTTCTCTTTAGACTCGACAATGCAAAATATCTTGAGTTTTTCATCTTTTTGCATAAACTTCACAACTTTTTTCATTTTAGCCACACAAACTTTATGATTTACTTTATCATCTTCTTCTTGAGTAATTGAGGCCATATTTTCAATTTTCTCTTCTAAATTATCAACAACAAATATCTCCGTATTAGTCATAGAAAATTTATCACTCACTTCATCCTCTTTTTCTTGAATAATTGAGGCTATATCTTGAAATTCCTTTTCTAGATTCTTTACAACACATATCTCCATATTAGTCACAAAAAATTTATCACTCGCTTTATTTTCTTCTTTTTGAATAATTGAGGCCATATCTTTAAATTACTATTCTAGATTCTTTACCACAAATATCTTTATATTATCCATAAAAATTTCATCACTCGCTTCATCTTCTTTTTCTTCTTGAATATTTGAGGTTGTATCCCTAATTTTATCTTCTTTTTCTTCTTGAATATTTGAGGTTGTATCCCTAATTTTATCTTCTAAATTCTCAACTATAACAATCTCCTTATTAGCGGTAGGAATTTTTGGTGTAGTATATTTTTTAGACTTTGCCAAATCCATGAATTTATATACCTCCTTTAGTTGTCTCAACTTATCTTCCTCAATGGCATTGGTTCTTCTCAATTTCTTTAGTTTTTCTTTAAGCTCAACTATCAAATTTCTAAAGATGGATGAGAATTATAAAATGTTTTATTCTCATGACTTCTGCATCCTTAGTCTTCATAATTCCTTTACGATAGATAATATGATTTATATTGGTTGCCATAAGATTTAAAATCAAAGTCACTACCTAGGTATAATAAGTCTCATTATAATACAAGTTTGGGATATTCTCACTCACTTTTATCTCATTTTTTTCAAAATGAATTTTGTCTGCTTCATTCTTCTTCCATAGCTCCTTAAGGAAATTCATTAGATCTTCATTGAGAGATTGTCTAAATATTTTTATTTTAGAGATTGGTCGTTAAAAAAGAAAAAAAAAGTATACACACAAAATCCAAAATACAACTATCTTCTTTTAAAACAAGTTAATGAGACTTGAAATTTAGATTTGTGAAAACTTATTAAACTCAATTCTATGTAAATTACTAAAAAATAATTATACTTTTATAAGAATAATTTTGTTAAAATATATTGACTAACCAAAATAAATAATCCTAAATAATGGTGCCAAAACTTATTGTAACTTTGTTATGCCACTTAATATTATTAGTTAGGTGATATCCCAAATGTTCATTAATAAAAATATCTTATCAATAGAAATCTACAAGTACATAAGTCATATAAGCAGTAAAGAAAAATTTTGTTCATATATTGATTTCATAGCAATTGTATTGATAATTTAGTTATTTAAAATTGAGACAACTTATTTCAAGTAAAATGGATATTTGAATTTTGAACAATCTTAGAATCATAAGTTTATTCATTTATTCTATATGATGTATGTTTAAATTAGTTCAACTTATATTATGTCTAGACATAAAATGAAGGTTGTGATATTATGCAATCACTCCTTACCCTAATGACATATAAGATGGTTGTCACCATTGAGCTCATCCCATTGGTGGTCCCCTCATACCTATCCTCTTGGTATGTCACCACCAAGATAAAAAAAATTATCTCTAAGTAAGTGTTATTCACAATCCCATACCATTTAGGAAATTTCATTAATTTTCATTGATAGTTGATTATTATGCAAACTCTTATTCTCTTCATGTGACAAAGATCAAAGATTAACATAGTTTGTAAGTATTTATATATTTGATTTGTAAATACTATACTCACATAATTAACATATGTTTTTTTTTAATTTTAGTTATGGGAATCATATGAGAGAAAGCAATTCACAAAGATTGTCACCACTTTACTAGTCATAACATATTTGTGAATGTTCCAAGGAGTGTCTATCATCATCCTCATCCATGAAAATGCAACTCTCAAACTAAGGGTAAAACCCTTATGATAATATTCTATATAATAATCATCCTAATTGATAACTAGTTCTTTAAGATGTGTACAATGGATTGACATTTAAAAATATTTATACTCTCGATTTCATAAGTACCATACTTTTAATGATCTACATAATTTTGTGATTTTATGTATATATTTGTCTCATACATCATAGTCAGAAGGGTTGTCACATGCTTCCTACAATATGCACAAGTGAAGCTCATGGTTTACCTAGTATCATCCACCACAATAATCTTGCATAAATCTATCAATAGTTAAAATCCTAATTCAACTATTATTGTATAAATCTTACACAATAATATGGACAAGTGATCTATATATTTGTCTCATGGTTTGTATAAATAAATGTATACAAACCCTATAACACATGCAATTTTGGTGAAAATTCATGGCTTTGTCTTACTTTAAGTAGAGACACTAGGTCACAACTTTAACCTTCATATTTTAAGCATGAGGTTACGACTCTAAAAAATGATCACAACTATTGAATGCATCCCAATCTTTCCATAACACAGAGTAGAGACATTGGAAAATGAACATGTCTCAAGCTTAATATCTTTATAATGCATAAAGTTACTATATTATGAAGTGGCCATGGTTTCGTATGATTTTCTTATTATTCTTCGTAAGGGGTTACATAGCTAGGAAAGATCATGGTGTGGTGAAGGTCTTTCATATTATTAAATAGCTAAAGTATTATGAAATAGCCATAATATTAGTATTGGTTTTTCTTGATCATTATATGGTCATTAGTTGGAAAATAGCAATGACACTAAGAATATCCTTCTACTATACCCGTACTTTTAAACTATTACTATTATAACCAACTTCAAACCAAAATATTATTCTTCCAATGATTGCATCTGAATGCATGTATGACTATTCATCATCACCGTCTACTAATAATCTCTCAATGTGTAGTGGTAGATAGATTGTTAGAAAGCTTACCCATTATTATGCTATGGTTCTTTATTGCAGCTAGTTCTTTCCATAGTGTCTTTGTCAACTATCTATTTCAAAATAGTGCTCCTAGTTTTCTCAATTTTTGGGTTAAGAATTATTAGTTCAATCCCATAACTCTTGCTTATAAAATGTCACTAAAAAAGAAAAAGAAAATGACAAGTACAACACAAAATACAACAATCCATATTCCAAATTAGATAATAAGATAAGCTATTGAACCCAAGAAAAGGTATTAAAATAATACTATCTAAACTACTAAAAAAATTATCATTTCTCAAAGATAATTATGTCAATTCATATTGACTAACTAAACTAAATAATCCTCAGTAATAATACTAAAAACTTATTGTGACTTTATTATATAGCCCAATTTTATTAGTTATATAGTATCCTAAAAGGTTATTGGTGAGAGTATCTTGTCAACCAAGATTTATAAGTATATGGGTCATATAAGTAGTTAAATTTCATGTCTAGATATTAATCTTATATGAATTGTATTAGAAGTTTGATCAATCAACACCAAGACAATATAATATTAGTAGAAGATATATATTTGAATTTTGGTATGACTCTTAGATCATTGGGTTGGTCCACTTGATTTATATATTATATGTTTACATAATTTGAATTATCTTGGGTTTAGATAAATAATAAAAGTTGGATTGTTATAAAATGATTATTTTCCCCAATAACATATAATATAGTTATCACCATTATGTATATCCTAATGATGGTTTCTTTATAGTTGTCCTTTGGTAATTTATCATGGAGAAAATAAATTATTTCTACTTAAAAATCATTCATAAGTCCATAACTTTTAAGCAACTCATTAATTACTCTTGATAGTTATTTTTTATATATATTCTTATTGTTCGGCCTTAAATATCATAAAGTCCAAGAACTAAATGTGATATTACATATTTGTACTTTCAATTTCATAAGTGTCATACTCACATAATTAATATATGTTTCTCTCAAATCTCACAAGTGGGAACCATACAAGTGAAAACAACTTAAATAACTATCACCACATTGTGAGTCACAATCACTCATATCCCACAGATTACTTATCATCATACTTCATAGTGATGATGTGAATCACACACAAAAAGTAAAATTCTTAGAAGAATATTCTATTAAATATCTATAACAATCGAGAAATAGTTCTTCTAATACATATATAATGAAGTAATATATAAAAATATTTGTACTTACAGCTTCATAAACATAATACTCACAATGATTAACATATCTTAATTTTAGGGTTTAATGTATAAGGTTGTATTACACATTATTGTCAGAAGAGATATCAATTTTTTCTTACTATATGCATGAGTGAGTGTTGTAGTTTATCTATCATAATCTACCATGATAATACAAACAAACATACTAATAAGAAAATCCCTAATTCATGTTATATAAAATCACCATAACTTTTAATTTCTATTCTATAATATAAATCGAACATATTAATTATTCACAAAATTATTTATATATCATATGAATCACAATTATACAAATAATGTATCTCAATTTATCTTTACATTGGACAAAGATTAAATGAGGTACAAGAGAAGAAGTCCTATAAACCCCTAGTTTACAATGATAGCACTTTGAGAATCTAGGATACAAAACAAAATCAATCACATGGTATTTTGGTGAATTTTTGCTAATCTATCCTAGAGAGGGGGGTTTGAGAGTCATGCCACCCAACTCTATGATTTAACTTACGTCTTGCATCGCTTGCTTGCTCATGGATTCCCTAGAGAGTGTGAAAATATTCTTGACTTGTATCTTTTGCCTCTGTCACATAAAGTCATGGTGTTGGAAATGACCATAGCTTTGACATTGATTACTTTTATGTATCATATAGATGTGACACTAGGAATAGTCATGTTTGGTGTTTAATTTACTTAATATTCTTATATATTTTGGTAGTAGATAATATGTATTGATTTCATGATTTTTGGTATTTTGGAAAACGTGAATAGTCATAAAATCAATGCATTTTTTGAGATGTTTTGTAGATGAGATAGTTCAGTAAGTCTCTCATAGTTTCAACATCCATTCTTGGCTAAAACATTACATAAATGGTCGGTGAAAATTTATATTTACTATGACCCTACATTCTCATCAGCATAATCTTTCTACTATGTGACATATTTTTAATGACTATGATATTATCATAGAATCAAATTTCATATTGATGCTTAAGGTTATGACCAATTTCATAGAGTTGTGACTTTATCTATAAATGACTAGTAGTCTCAAGTCAATGCATTAACTTTTGAGCTATAAAAAATTATAAATCCACAAATACTTATATCAGATCCATGATAATTATTCAACTACATGAATTTTGAGATACTTAATATTATATAGGATATTACTTGAGTATAACTATTTCCAAAGCCGTGACTCTTGTCCTCAAAGAAAGACATAGTCATGACTTGTATACACAAGCTAAGTACAAATGATATAACATTGTAATAATTCGAAAGCAATATGTTAATGAGAGAAAAAAAGGCTAGTACCATGGCCTCTACACAGTACCATATCTATATAATAATATGATAAGAAGTGTCTATTCCATGATCGCTTCAAAGTCATGACTATTTATGGACTACAAATTATGAGGACATGAAGTCGTAGCCATTTTATAAAACCATGACTTTTCATTACATAAAGATTAGACCTAAGTCATAGTTATTGCTAGTATCATGACTTTATATTATAAAAAGGTTAAGATTTTGAATAGCATCACAACCATTTTCTAAAGTCATGAACTAAAGCTAAAGAGATGAAGACCAAAACCATATGACTTTCTTCTAAAAGTCATGACCTCCTACTAAGAGTAATGCAAAGCTATATGGGTATAAAAGTGGAAATAAAAAATTTTTTTAAAGATCTCTCTCATTTTTTATCATTCTCTCTCATGCAACAAGCTAAGTCATGGTAACTTCGAATCCTAAAGTGAATTTCACACTCTCTCGGAGTTCAACAAGCAAAGTAAGGGATGCACGATTTATGACAATCCCTAGAGTTAGGGGGCATGACTTTCAAACTTTTCTTCTCTATGGATATATTCAAAAATTTGTATGAAATTAGTATGATCTAATATTTATATGATTTGAATTATATGATGTAATTTGTTTGGATTATTGATGCATTAATGGTTTGATTTATTTTATATTATTGATATTGATAGATGATGAATAAATAAAAATCAAATTAAAGTTTCATCTAATAATGGTTTGTGTGAGATTGTCATAGTGGATAGTAACAGATAAACCATGAGGTTCACTTATACATATGATAGATAGGTAGTAAAACTTATGCAATTGCATTGTATACCATAAACCTATATGTCGAACCCTAAAATTTGGGCATATCAATCATTACGACTCTGATACTTACAAAGCTGAACGTATGAATACTTTTACATGCAAATTCTTATACACATCTTAGAGGATTAATTCTTGATTGGGATATACCTAATATAGAATGTTCTTTCAAGGAGTCCACCTTTAATTTGGGAGTCACATCCTTACCAAGGAGGAAAATCATCAGGACATACGTGAGTGTGTTGTGACTCACAAGGTAGTGACGATTTTTATGAGTTCATTTTAGTTGTATGGTCCTCACTAGTGAAATTCAAAGGGAGCATATATTAATTATCTAAGGTATGATACTTATGAGTCAAAATTTTACACACTTACAAATCATTTTAATCATTGGTCTTATGATAATGGTGGCTAGTGAATATGAGTATACATACAAAGAAACCATCAAGTATAGTTGATGAAGATGCCAAAATAATATAAAATTATGAATGACCTTCATGTATGGTTGAATTGTTGTGTTAGTGGGGATTTTTTAATGGGACAACTTCAAGGGGACCACCATTAGGAAGGGCTCAATGGTGAAAACTACCTTGTATGACAATATAGTTAATGATCATTGCACAACACCCCAACCTTTATTCTGTGACTAATATAATATATATTGAATGACTTAATGACATTACATAAATTAAATAAATGAAACTTGGGTCTTGATTGGATAATAATCTAAGTATCTATTATACTTAAAATGAGTTGTATTTTGTTGAATAGTTAAGTTGTCAATACACTTTTTGTAGAATTGATATCTGAATGAAAGTCCATCATACTTTTTTTTTTGATAAATAAAATGCACTATCAAAATTCTTTACAATCTATGGCCTAGGTAGCAACTTGTGCTCCTTATAGAAAACAATATACATTTCTGTTTTAATTTTCCTGATTAAGAAATCTGCACACGTTGCTTTCGCTTCATGGAGCCGCCTATTTCTTTCCATCCAAATGTGATAAATAACAGCCGCGAAGGTAGCTTTCCTTAGATCATTTTCCACCGTGCCTGCCTTGTGATAGTTCTTTAAAGCTTCCAGCCCCGTAGGAATTGAATGAATTTCTCCTTTAATCTTAGCCCAAGATTGGGCTTCTTTCAAAATGTGTCTTGAAAAACGACAATTAAAGAAGAGGTGATTTTGAGATTCTGCAGAGTTGCAGAATTCGCAGCTACTATTAGGGGGGTTGAATGCTATATCTTTTGTCCACAGCTTTCCCTGTTTAATTATCCACAAGTTAACCGCATGCTTTGGCACATGTGTTTTCATCCAAATAGAGTTAGCCCAATCCACTTTTTTCCTGGATTCAGAACCGGCAAGGAAATGGTATGCATTAAATACGATTCTGCCCTCTTCGCCCCATTTGTTTAATAGGAATTCCGCAACATCCTTTGAACCAGCTTTGAGCAGTAAGGCATCTCTTACTGATATCAGATTTTTCATGAATGGAGGGTCATATTTCGAGCATTGGAAATTCCAGATATCGGAGGAATTTAAGTAAACATGGTGGATCCATTTGATCCATAAGGCATCTTCCTTTGTGTTAATTCTCCATAGCGTTTTTATGAAAAAAGCTTTATTCCAAATAAATAAATTAAGAAGACCTAAACCTCCAAGGCTAGTAGGAAGGCATACTTTGGTCCAGGAGACCTTAGGTCTATATCTTCCTTGTGTTCGAGCACCCCAGAGAAATCTTCTACATGCGCCTTCAATAGATTTAATGATGGAAGAAGGTAGTAGGAATACCGAAAACCAATAGCCTTCAATTCCTTGGACAACCGTACGGAGGAGTGAAAGTCCATCATACTACTTGTATGACTTATATACTTGTGAATATTAGTTAATGAGATACTCTTGTTAATGAGCTATTGGGTCCATGTCATAGTGTTGTAGTCTTTCTCGTGCATCTTATGACAATGACACTAAGGATGACCATAATTTTGGCATTGACCTTTCTTGTAAATCACTTGGCCATGGTACTAGAAATTACCACAACTTTTACCTTGACCTTTCTTGTATATTATATGGCCATGAAGCTAGAAATAGCCATGGCCCTGACAATTAGTGTGTACATAAAAGTTATGACTTTGCATTCTTTTATGTGCAAGAGTCATAACATTGAGAAGTGACTATGTTTGAATAAAGTCCTCTATAATATTTTATTTTGAAAAATCATAATACTGGATAATTGTCATGGATTTGGCATGAGTAGCTTGGCCTTTGTAATTTTTTGTAGTTCAAAAGTAATGACTTAATAAAAAAATTATGGCTTTGACTTGAGAATATAAAGCCTTAGTAAAGATAAAATTACAATGTTAGGAAATGACTGTAACTTTTAGTATTTGTGGGGTACTTGGTTACTATGATATCAAATAATGTCATAGTTATTTAGTTATTATGAGATAAATATGATTGCGACTTCATGATAATATCACAGTCAAAAAAATATGTTACATAGTCGAAATATTATACTAATAAGGTAGTAGAGTCATGATATATAAAGATTGTCATGACTAAATAAGTATAAATTTGGCTAAGAAAAAGCACTGAAACTACTTGATGGCCTATAAATCACTAAGTCACTAAATGTCTCCAAAAATATATTGATTTTATGATTATTCATGAAAATTCACCAAGACTCAAAATTATAAAATTTTTTTATTTGTGGTTCATTTCCCTGATTGCACATTATCTAATAGCATCACAAATGCACAATAATGTGTTATAGTTTACATATCGATTATCGAAAAATAGGATTATGGAAGGTATAACTAAGTCACAACATAAAAATTTCATGGCTCTCAATTGCTTTTCTCACATGCAAGTCATTCCTCTATCAAGTCCATCAATTTCATCCAAAATATATTCAATTTTATTAATATTCATCAAATTCTATTAAAAAGTCATTTTGTAAAATATTTTTATTTAATGGTCAAATAAGTGCACATATATTAATATTACATGTCAAAAACTCAAAAAAATCAATATGTGGAGATTTGAACAAGCACACATAAACTATGAGAGTTTATTGAGTACAAGTTATATATCATGTCAGGTGATAAGTAAATACTAAAGAATTTGAAATACATAGTGATATTTGATAGCATTTGTAGGAGGTGAACCATCCAAGAGCTATATTTTTAAGTTAAAATTATTCATGGACATATGGGCTTTGAAGAAGCCATATGATGTTGATTGAATGATCAATAATATATCATCACTACAAAAAATAGGCCACAAGACCTTGATGGGCCTCAACACAAAGATAAAATGAGAATGAGCAATTGACTTAAATAGAAAAGTAATCAATAAACTTGTCGACAAGGTCGTCACATGATTGGAGTCACTATTGTGTATGCACCACAATGTATGATGAAAAATAAAATTTATTAGACTCATAATGAACAAATCCAAGATCAAGTAGAAAATCATGAAGTTCATGATCCCATGTCCATGAGGATTGTTTGAGACCATGAATAGTGTTTCTCTATTTGCAAATATGCAATAGGAAATTCATATCTCATAAGTTTGATGATTGTACGACATAAATATCCTCATCAAGATGCTCATGAGGAAAGATATTATTAACATTTAGCCAACAATGAGTTCATCTCAAGAGATTGAAGAGGCTAATAATCAAGTGTTTTGGCTACTAAGTGACCTTTTGAATATTTCAATGGAACCATAAGATTTCTACGTTATATAAACACCATTTAGTGACAATCTGATTCTCAAATACCTTTAGTGTAATGAGGTATCATGTATCATTACAAAGCAATACATCAAATTCATCAAATATTGTAGCATGATAGTTGGAATCTCTAAGGACTGGGATAGGATTGGTGAATTCAATAGTTTTGGGTGTAAAGGTGGTAATAAAGCCATATTTGTGGTTAGGGTATAAAAATGATATTTTTGGAATGGGTGATTATATGTTGAGTGAGGATGGGTGGGAGAGTTGAGAATGGGAGGTTCACAACTAGTGGAGGGAATGGGCTTGAGGGAGCGAGTAATGTGTCTTGGAATTAAAGATGAGAGGTCTCAAGATATTTAGAACATATCATCACAACACCACCAAGGGAACCATATGGTTGACAAGGAATGAGAGGAGCATCAAAGTAAGTGCATTGGGTAGAGGTTTAATGGTTGGAGAAAGGAAAAATCTTTTCAACAAACTAGATATGATATGAAACATAAAGTCATGATGCATATGGGTCATAATAGAGATAGACACTATGAGTGAGAGTGTAACAAAGAAAAATATAGGACACATATTATAGTTCAAGTTTACGAGACATAAGAATGAAACCATGAATAAAATATACCCAAATAATGAGGTTCATAGAGATTGAAAGATTGACCAAATAATTTCTTAAATGACAAGACAAAAGAGATATTAGTGTAGAAAATACAATTAATTAGATGGGTGATACTGGCATAAGCAAATGGCCAAAGAGTTAAAGGGAAAGTGGCATGGCACAGTAAGGTGAGTTGGGCTTCACAAATATGATGATGATTTAGAAAGAAATGTTATTGTCTTTATTATTTATATGTTTATTTGAATCCAAAGATTAAAGTTGAAGGTATACAAAATATTTTAATTTTCATAGATATTTATATGAATCAACCATCTGAACCTGAAGGTAAAATATGAGAATACTTTAATAAATTATATAAATATTATGAAAATAAATATGATAAGATCTCTACTTGTGATGTAACTCCACCTACATTTGAACATGACTCATTCTTTATGTAACTAGATAAGAAAAAAAAATGATGAGATGGTTCATCGAATATGCATGATCTTTGAACATATTTAAATATTAATTATTACTCTTATTAATTCCTTGATATATTATAAAATTTTGATATTATGAAGTAATGGAAATATCATGAATTCATCTTTCTCTAGCTACATAAAATAAAATGTTATCTTTTTATCCCACCAATTTAACTATAGTTTCATACTCTAATTTATTATATAATAAAATAGAAGAGGATACATATTGTGCCATAGATGCTAGAATTTTAAATATATTTGAAGGATTGAGAAGATATATATATATATATATATATATATATGATTTTAAAGTTTAGAAAATAAATTTATAGAACACTTTGAGAAATTGAATATCAATACAATTATTGATCTTCTAGGTATTAATAATGAATGTACATGATAAAAAAAACTATTTATAAGTGATTCTCAAATATAATAATGTAATTTGATGACATATTAAAAACATTAACCTATTGCATTTTTTCATCATTTTGTATATTTTTTGATTAAATATTCAATGTGGTTAAGTAATTACAAATTTTAATTTAATTTTAAAAAAAATCTAAAGAAAACAATAATTGCAAAATAAAAAAAAATTATTAACAATATGAATTCCCATGGACCATTTACAATTATCCATCAAATTATGGGCCTTGACTTGCCACCCACGATCCATGAGTGATGACTTACTCCACTAACCCGGCCTAACAAGAACCAACATGATTTGCTTATGGGCTAATGTATTCAATCTTGTTGCCTCTTTGTTAGATGTGTGCAAACATGACTTATTCAATATCTCTAACTCCTATACAATCAATAAGTATTTATGTGCACTACATGAAATGGGTCTTCACTAACACTCTCTTTGTGTGTCAAACAAGTAGCTTTATTAATTTTTCCTAGTGGTTATGCCTCACAATTAATTAGAGATATTAATTTGGTTAGACTCCATAATTTTCAACTTGGCATAAGGTTGAAAAAATTGATGTTGTATGACAAAATAGGTCAACAATAGCTAAACATATAAGATGTTTCTAAAGAGTAGAATAAAACAAGTACAACATATCATTCTCATATTTATAGAAAGGCATCTTCAAAGATCATTTTTAATGGACATAAATATATATATATATATATATAAATTTATTACAATTTAAATGTTTTGCATTATATTTTACTCTAATGTCACGAAATTCAAAGTTATAAAGAGCACATGCCAATGTAAATGATCAATTGCCTATTACATGAATATTAATTCTTGAGAAAATGTAATTATTTAGGGTGAGTATAATTGTGGAAGAGTAGCGACACATATATTTTTGGATGAGGTTCGAGTATCCAAAGAAAGAAATCTAACACCATTTCTTGCAAATAGAAAAAAGACTAGTTGATGTAACTCATGAAGACCTATGAGTGAATCTAATTATATGCGATAAGATATTTGATGCCAAAAATACTATTCATCTTGACTCGAGGTGTAAACTTCAAAAATGTCCCAAATATTCCTTTCCTTCTCATAGCTGGGAAAAAATGCATGCCTTTTCTTTTTTTAAATTACTCTTCTAAGTTTTTTCTCTATAAGTTGAAGCTAAATAAGGAACTCTAGTCATATGAATGACTAATTCGATGCATCTTTGCCCAGTTTCTTCTACCTTAAAATCACGTGTCATCCTTTGATATATATTCACTTAAATGGGGAACTCATACTCACTGAAAATCTAAGTCCTCATCACATAATATTGATCTCCAAGTGAGTAGAGGTAAAGAATATTAGCCAATTGTTATGTTTATATATTGCTTTTTTTTTTCCAAATCAATTTGAATTGGTAATAACTTAAGAGTCTTGTCAATACATTAGCAAATTAAAAGAAATTATTCAATTATTACAATGACAAATATTTGAAGTCATATCTATTGGAAGATCTTTAGTGTAAAGAATCACATTGTGTATTCTTGATGTATCCCCTCTTAGTATTTAAATGGGAATGAAAAATATTGATGTATTCCCTCTTAATGGCTGCACTAATGAATATTGAAGTTATATAAGAAGTGAATTAGATCATAATCAACGTGTTAGAATTTCCACATTCCTCCAGGAATAATATTTCTTTGTATTTATTGAAAAAGTTACCATCAATGAGGGTAGTGAAGTAAAAGATTGAATTGCATCAAATATCCATCCAATTGTGTGTGTTTCATATCATAAGAACTAACTTGAGCATGAATAGTTTTTAAGCAATTCAAAAAGATGATAAATATGAGACTAGTTCAAAAATCAAAGACACTATATGGTTTTTAGTATTGTTTCAATAGAAGCACATGACTATTTATTTTCTCGTCATAAAAAAAATTAATAGGTCATCAACACACTTGTCATAAAAAAAAGTATTCCACTACATTCGCTATAGTCTTGTTTCATCATCTTAGAGATGTAAGATTCCACCACTTTATACTTGAGATCATTTTATTTGGTTCATATGAATTTTTATTTCAGTAATTCTTCATGGGCTTACTAATGAAACAATAATAATTTATTTTCTCATTAATAATATACTTAGTGTTTTCTAGAATATTTTGTAGTTTCCTTTAGATGATATTGTAATTCATAGCTCAATAATAAAGAACATATTGAACACTTGAGACAAATTCTTGATTATATTATCAAGAGATGAATTATTTGAATTGATAAGGAGAAGATGTGAGTCATTGTTAATTGAGAGCCACCAACCAAAGTTACCAAATTGAGTTCCTTCCTTGGATTAAAAAAATATTATAGTACTTTCATCTTAGGTCATTTCAACATCAATACTTAAATGACAAACATGCCTAATGGAGAAAAAATGAGAATGAAGTCTAGTATGCTAGGAAGTTTTGTTCATTTGAAAGAAGGTATCATAGAGGAGCTAAATTTGGTTTTTCCAAACTATACTAAACCTTGTCACGTACATAAGATGCATTAGACTTTGATACTAGAGAATATATTAATCCTCAACAGATGAGAGGAATTCTCATGTGTTGAAATTTAAGCCAATTAAGGACAACATCATAGTCGATGAGGCAAATGAAAAAATGTAAATTTCGATAACTAGCCAACAATGTTTCATGAAAGAATATGCTACGGAAGAAAGAACAAGCTGTCCTTTCAATTGGTGAGCTATGAAAGAAAGTATAGTAGAATGACTTGTAATAGGACAAATATGATTTTAAATGGCTTGTCATACAAGCATGCATCACACACTAACCATTTTTGAAGAATAGTAATACTATCCTTATAAGAGAAATAATGATGAGATTAGTATGAAAAATTATCTAGTGCACCAATAATGTGAAGCAAAAGATTCTTATCTAAGTCTTTTACAATCACTATCTTTTACATATTCAAGCTAATAGTATCCATATTTGAAATTCTTTATTAGATTTCCACATTCAAATTGATGGGTATGCAAAGATAATCAAAGTTTTCCTAGATCTATATCATTGGTATTGTATAAGTGTTTCATAGTAATACTAACCATAATTACTAAATGTGATCTAAACCCCTTATAATTTATAGTGTAGGCATGCTCACAAGTTAAATTCAAATGAAATTGTAATAGGACAAAGACCATATATGCTAAAATACCATTAAAGTGGTCTATGCCAAATTGAACTATCATCATATCAATTTGTGAGAGTGGCAAGAATAATTATACTTGGATTGAGTATGCAAGTTAATCAAGTGATCTAAGAAATGGGACTTAAAGATGGTATGAGTGACCTTTCTAAATTATTACAAGAGTAAGAAAATCTTTCTAGCTTAAATTTTTAGTAAAGCATGAAGGTATCACTATTTTTTCACGTGACATTCTAAAATCATTTCATGAAAATTTGAATGATCCAACTCTATGAAAGTTCCATTAAACACTCATTAAATTGAAGGTCTCCTATAATAATCTTGTGACACACATATTGAAAGATTATTAAGTGGTTAGACAAAGATATTGTATGTCAGAGAAGAGTATTTGGTGAAATGAAAATAATGTTCTATAAAATAACAAATCAAGTTGGGAACATGTCAAATTGGTTTCAACTTTTTTTATAAGAGAAAGTTTAATTTCATTCTTGAGAAGTGATGAGGGTGTCATAGAATTAGGTGGTAGAAAATATTATGGCATATATTGTTAAAGTTAATAATAAAGGAGCATGCTTCCCATTTTTGTCAAAAAAGAGGGTGCATCCTTCTTTTTAATTATTTGTATTATTAATTTTTCATTATTTTTTTAATTGTTTTCTAATTATTTTTAATTATTTTTAATTATTTTTAATTATTTTTTAATTATTTTTATATATTTTTAATTATTTGTAATTATTTGTAATTATTTTTAACCATTTTTAATCATTTTTAATTATTTTAATTATTTTAATTATTTTTAATAATTTTAATTATTTTAATTATTTTAATTATTTTTAATTATTTTTAATTATTTTTAATTATTTTTTAATTATTTTTATATATTTTTAATTATTTGTAATTATTTGTAATTATTTGTAATTATTTTTAACCATTTTTAATCATTTTTAATTATTTTAATTATTTTAATTATTTAATTATTTAATTATTTTAATTATTTTAATTATTTTAATTATTTTAATTATTTTAATTATTTTAATTATTTTAATTATTTTAATTATTTTTAATTATTTTTAATTATTTTTAATTATTTTTTAATTATTTTTATATATTTGTAATTATTTGTAATTATTTGTAATTATTTGTAATTATTTTTAATCATTTTTAATCATTTTTAATTATTTTTAATTATTTTTAATTATTTTAATTATTTTAATTATTTTTAATTATTTTTAATTATTTTAATTATTTTAATTATTTTAATTATTTTAATATTTTAATTATTTTAATTATTTTTAATTATTTTAATTATTTTTAATTATTTTAATTATTTTAATTATTTTAATTATTTTAATTATTTTAATTATTTTAATTATTTTAATTATTTTAATTATTTTAATTATTTTTAATTATTTTAATTATTTTTTAATTATTTTTAATTATTTTTAATTATTTTAATTATTTTTAATTATTTTAATTATTTTAATTATTTTTAATTATTTTTAAGTATTTTTAAGTATTTTTAAGTATTTTAAAGCATTTTAAAGTATTTTTAATTATTTTTAATTATTTTTAATTATTTTTAATTATATTTTAATTATATTTTAATTATATTTTAATTATATTTTAATTATATTTTAATTATATTTTAATTATATTTTAATTATATTTTAATTTTTTTTAATTATTTTCAATTATTTTTAATTATATTTTAATTATTTTTAATTATTTTTAATTATTTTTAATTATTTTAATTATTTTTTTATTACTTTTTATTATTTTTTTATCACAATTTTGCTTATACATAGGAATTGAGATTTCAAAAGTGATTCATTTCATTCCTCATATCTCTTGATTTCTCCCAAATGAATAGTGAATAGTGAGGTGGAGAGTAGGATAAAAGTGATTAGGCCAATTTTTTTTTCTTTTTTGTTCTTTCCCATACAGCTGCTAACAGAGAGATCAAGTTGTGAAGTATGACTATTTATATGGTGAAGTTGTTATTCATGTTAATAATGAATTTTTTGAATAGAGAAAATTTTGTAGGCAATATTAGCTTGTCAACATAGGTATTCTCATACATGGTACTTTTCAATAATTATTAGAAAAGATCCGATGGTAGTCAAATTTGAGTGGGAATAATGACTACACACAAAATAAAAGTAAAAATTATTAAATCCAATGGAACAAATTTGCGATTATGAAAAATGCAGATATATGATATTCTATACTAGAATAATTTGTACCATCCTTTTCTAGGAAGGAATCCATAATCTATGAAGGAAGAAGAATGAATGTTCTAGAATAATTTGTACCATTCAATTGACTCTATCCCACCAAGTTGCTTTCAATATTGCAAATGAGAAGACCATAGTTGGACTTATGAAAGAATTTTCTAGTGTGTACAAAAAAGCCAATTGCAACTAATAAAGTACACTTGATGAGGTGCTTATTCAATCTAAAATAAATGAAGGTAAATTAGTGGCTCAGCATCTCAACGATGTCTACACAATCATAACTCATTTAAGTATGCTTAGTATTGAGTTCAATGATGAAGTACGTGCATTGATACTCTTTTCTTGTCTACCATAAAGTTAGAGTGTTATTGTTATAGTTGTGAGTAGCTCATCGTGAATCAGTAAATTGAAATTTGATGATGTTCTTGATTAGATTTTTAGCTAAGAGATTTGACGGAGAGAGATAGATCAAAGAACATGAGGTCAAAATACAGGATCCTAGTATTTCTAGTTACTCAAAGACAATCAAGTATTGGAATTATGGAAAGATTGGACCCTACAAAAATCAATGTTAGAATACACAAAAGAACCCATTAGTGAGGGAAAAGGTAAATATTACTTCCACAAAAGATGATATGTTGATATTCTCTCTTAAAAGAAAAGAATATTCTTAGGTGCCCGACTCAAAAGTATCATTCTATGCTACTTCACAAAAAGAACTCTTTGACATATATGTTATTGGAAACCATGAAATGATATACTTAGATGATAATTAATTTTGTACTATTGTTGATAAAGGTGTACTAAAGGGTAATATGAACAATTCAGTTTGGGAGCTAAAGAATGAAAGACATATTCTCTATTTGAGAAAGAACCTAATTTTAATCAAGCAATTGACCAATGAAGTCTAAACCACAATCTTCCATGGGAATGATTGGAAGATTTTAAAAGGCTAATGATAGTTATTTGAGGAAAGAAGAGTGATACCTTTTATTCGACAATAGATGCACATTGTTCAATTATAGTTGCAACATGTAATGAAACTCCCATACTATGGCATCAAAGATTTGGTCACATGAGTGAGAAAAGGGAATAAATAGTATGCACTTAAAGGAAAAACTTCAAGGTCTACAATCAATGAAGGTCAACATATGTGAAGACTATCTTTTGAAAAGTAGAAGGGAGTCAGCTATGAGTAGCAGAATCTCAAGAGAAGAAAAGTTGGAGCTTGTTCACTTTGATGTAATGTTTGGGTACCAAAAATAGTCACATCTTTTGGTAGGAAACTCTACTTCATGATTTTTATCGATGATCACTCTTGGTATGAGTTTACTTTCTGAGACATAACACTAAAGTATTTGAGGATTTTAGGAGATGAAAAGCTATGGTTGAAGATTAGGCAAGTCTAAAGATAAAAAAAACTCAGAATTAATAATGACGGCGAATATGAAGGCACTAGTTTCAAGAAGCTATATTATGATGCTCAAATCAGATTGGAAAGAACTTTGCCTGGTATGCATCAACAAAATGGAATAATAGAGCCTACGAATCAAAAATCGATAGAAAAATCTAGAAGCATTCACATATAGTTAAACTTATCAAAATAATTCTGGGTAGAAGCAGTCAACATAGTAGCTTACTTGATCAACCAAAGTCTATCAGTACCACTGGAACATACAATACTAGAGGAGGTATAGAGTGGTAAACATATTGTCGGGATGATATAAAAAATAATGTGATCCAAAATAAAGATATTATTTTTAATGAAAAAATGATGTATACAAATGATGTTAGCAACTTATAAAGTGGACCAAACTTTTGAAAGCATATGAAATTTCATATATTTTTTAGTCAAAGCAATTTATAATAAGTAATAAGTAGGAGTTACATACAAATATGATTTATATGTTGTTGATTGATGGAAGATAACCAAAATGCTATAGTGAGGTATGTTAGACATAAGATGTGAGCAAGCGAGTGTTTTCATGAAAAAGGAGTTGAGTCCCTAATTTCCAATCAAAAATGTTAACTAGCAAAGTTATCTATATGGAAGATGACATTTTCACAACAAATAGGTGAATCAAATGAAAAAGAAGCATGATGGTTCCAAATAATACAATGCTCAACTCATTGTCAAAAGATTCTAGCAGAAGGAAGGAATTGAATATATTAATATTTTTGCGCAAGTTGTGAAGCTCAATACTATCAAAATAATAATAAGAATTATTACCAATGAAAATTGCATTCCTTCATGAAGACTTGGATGAGGAGATATATATGCACTAGCTAGAAGGTTTCTCAGAGATAGAGAAAAAGAATATAATGGAAGACTTAAGAAGACATTGTATGGCCTAAAATAAACTATAATGCAGTGGTACATGAAATTTGATAGCTTAATGCACAAGATAATTTTTTAGAAGTACAATACTGATCATTGTTGCTATCAAGAAAAAAGCTCAATATTATCATTCTACTGCTATATGTCGATAACATGTTGGCATCATGTTCAGGTATTAATAATATAAAGTGATTGAAGTAGCAAATGTTAAAAAAGGTTGACATGAAAGATTTTGAGACTAATAAAAAATGATATATAGAAAAAAAATCACAAAGTAGAGAGTGCTCTTGTAGTTATCTTAGGTAGAATCTATTAATTGTATTTTTGAAAGATTCAACATGGGCAATGGCAAGCCATTTAGTACACCATTAGCTAGTAATTTTCACCTATTCAAGGATTAGTCCCCCTAGACAAAGAAAAAGGATGAATTAATGGCTAAGGTTTTTTATGCCTCAACCATTAGAAGCTTGATGTAGCAATGATTTATAAGAGACTAGATATTAGCTATGTAGTGGGAGTTGTAAATAGGCATATGTTAAACCTAAGAAAAATTGACTAAAAAGTAGTTAAATGGATTTTGAGATATTTATGAAACAACACAAAAAGGTGTTTCAACTTAGAAAAAAAAAACTTGAAGTACAAGGCTATGTAGATGTGGTCTTTGGAGGTGAAGTCAATCACCAAAAATATACCATTAGTTATATAATCACTATCTAAAATACAACTATTTATTAGATGTCTAAGTTGTATAAGATTATCACTCTATCCAATACAGAGGGTGAGTATGTGGTAGTGATTGAAGCTACTAAATATATGAAAAGGCTTCAAGGTTTGCCAGTTGAGCCGAGATTCAATCAATTGAAGAATGGTTTGCTTAGTGATAGTTAGAGCAAGATATACTTGCCAAAAAATTCAACATTTCATTCTAGAACTAAGCATATTGGACTCCATTATCACTTCTTCACATCTCTACTGGAAGATGAGGGGTTAAAACTGGAGAAAATCCAAGGATGTAAGAATCTTGTTGGAACTATTTTATTCTTAAAGCTATTTATTGTTGTTTTTCTTTTGATTTGTTTGAGTCATTTTCTTGTTTAAGTAATGAATTTGTAATTAGCTGAATTTATGGATAAGTATATGTCCTTTATTCTGCATAGATTGAATCATCAGTTCTTGTATAATATACTTTTATTATTCACAATCTAAATAGAATTGGATAACCAATAGGTAAGATTTTAGTACAAGATTTTATTAGGTCTATATTGACTATAAAGAATGGTGAAGTTCTAATTTCTAATGCTAGTACACTTATGTGTATTGAATGGAACCATCGTAGTGTGATTATTTTGTACTAACATGTAAAATAAAATATATCATTGTTATTATAAATACTCTTACTCTTATTCTTGAAGTATTAAATGTTCACATGCACTTGTTAATAGTTGTTTTGATTCATAAAAAATAAGATCTAAAAATATATTTATGACCTCAATGAATTGGATAACATTATCAAGTATATGGTGAATATTAATTACTAATAAAATTCATGTCTCATTGAGGAAGCTTATAAGTTTTGATATTGCCAAATTGTGTATGTGAATTTTGATCCGGTATTTCAAATAAATCAAATGGAAAGTCTCAAGGAAATAATTAAATATTGATAAATTAGATTTTTAATAATTTAATTCAATCAATATGTATCTAAAATCTTAAATATTGGAAGTTTAATAAGTATTAAATAACAAAAGACCCAAATTAATTTTAAATAAGAGAGTGCAATAATATCTATGTAAATGTATGAATTATAATTAATATAAATTATGGTATAATATAATTTATATTAATGGTACGAGATCTTATTTAAGTCAAGGTCCCTTCTGTAGCCTTATCCAATGCTATTAAAATGTTTTAAAGATTTTATTTATTTATTTAGAGTATATGTATGTTATTATTGGAATAATTAATTGGTCTGAATCAAATTATTTGATTTTATTATTTAATTTTAATTAATTGATTTTTATAAAATTAATTTTGATTATATATATATATATAAAATCTTTTATATCATATTTTAATATAAAAAAAACAAAATATAACATTCTTAAATAATACTTAAGAGCTGATGTGACATGAGATGGTTTCTTTTTGATATTAAATATGTATTTATGATATGGATGATGTTACTCCACTGTAGCATCATCTTCTTCATCAAGTAGCTGGAACATAGGGATATAACAGATGACACAACCATCAATACATGCTCTGTTGAGGTATGCTATTCTTATCAAAACAATGAGAATTATAAATAATTAAAATAATTACATACTATGTGTGTTATCATGATAAAGATTTTTTTTTAATCCTAGCATCACAACTAATAGTATCAGAGCGACAATAATGATATTGTGCATGATGGATTAGGTTTTAATTATATAGATGTTGAATCTAAAAATGATTTGATTAAATAGAGGCATTCTAGTCTCAGTTGTCCAAATTAAACACCCTGACTATTAGCTTATGAAATATGGATTTAAGTGCCAATGTGTTTAGATTCATTTAATTTAATGGTTATAATTTTGACTTGTTAATGTGTGATTTTCATAAGAAGATGTAAATTTTTTTTTTGATTTTGTACTTTATTTGGGTTTTTGTAAACCCTCCTTTCGATATGGTGAGCTTTCTATAATAATAGAGGAACCTGCAATCAGCAACAATGCCTATGGTAGTTGTCATGGCTATTGACAAAACTGATGGTGGTGTTCATAGCCGAAAATGCTACTTATGGTGGTTGTTATGACCAATGACAATGCTAGTAGTGGTAGTCATAGTCAACAATAGTGCCCGTGGTAGTTGTCATAGAAAATGATGATGCTGGTGGTGGTAGTCGCAGCAAACAATAGCATCTACAAAGGTTGTTGCATCCAATGATAGTTTAGGTGGTGGTAGTTGCGGCCAATGATGGTGCCTCTAGTGGTGGTTATAGCCAACGATGGTGCAAGTGGTTGAACTTATGGTGGTGGAGATAAATAATGAGGGAAACAACAACAACAATAAAATTCCTTATCTCGATCAAGTTTGACATGGGAAAATTCAATGATATTTTTTTTTGGGTAAACTACCTCGAGCAATTACAATCAAAACCAAGAAAATTCAATATGGTTTAGGGCACTATCCATGACTTAAACTTCCTCATGGGAAGTCTAAAGATATAGTACCATAAAACCAATATAGTTGGGCTGTTCAACATTTAGCTATATGTGATGCATAATCATTATTTGGTGGTGGTATGTCTTGTGAATATATATATTATGACATTATAAATGTATATGGTATGGCATGTTATTTTGGATGTGATGACATGATTTGATAGTTGTGTGCCGAAAATAATGAGTTTGCATAACCTTTGTGGTTGTTGTGTGCCAAAAATAATGAGTTCGCATAACCTTCATACTTACACATTTCAAATCCAATGTATTTTCAAATATAAATTTCTAATTTATTTTTTTTAAAAAGAAGAAAATAAAAACTTTCAATTTTAAAATATTTAAGTGGGCAAGTGAGTTCATCAATAATGAATTTCATTGTCTCCACTAGTTTGAAGATTATGCAAATTTGTTAACATGTTGGTCTTGGTATTTTTCTCCTATTAGACTAACTAACATGCAGGTATACTTAGTACAAACTAGTGTAAGGTATTTTTATGAATTATTTAAATGAATCAGTTTCTCCATTAGAAGGATTCATTAAAGGATCAATCAATTTATAATTGGAAGATGGTTTATACTTTGTTATGAATACTATCATTCTCTATATCTGAGTTACTACTATTATTTGCAAAATCAAAGATAACATATAAGCTTAATCTTGTTTGGTATGACTCGCAACCTAGATAACAAGATTAATATGAATTAGCATATCTGAATAAATAATGAAAAGTAAATATTCTCCCATCAAGGCATACTATTCAAGGAGTATCAAATTGATGAGGAATTCATTCAAGAATTGGTGAAGATAACCAATTATTATGATAGAATTCAACCTAATAAGCTTATTATAAAATTTTTATGTATTTTAAAGAAGAAGATGAAGTACTTCTTCTCATCATAATGTCTCATCATAGTGTGAGAGGATTATTTGTCAATCTACATAGTATATACTCTTGGGAGAGGATTATGACAAAATCCTTGATGAAGTAGATATTGATCCTAAAAGCTATGATGAAGTACTTAAAGAAGAAGATGAAGAATATTGGAAAAAAGCTTTGGAATAAAAATTGCAATCAATACACTCTAATCATCTCTAGGATCTTATGGAACCACCTGAAGTGATAAAGCTCATCATGTGCAGATGGATCTATAAAAAAGAGAGAGAAACAAACAATAACATTGAGGCTTATAAGCTAAGATTTGTTACAAAAAGTTTTACTTAGAAAGAGGGAATTAATTATGAGAAACTTTATTGTTGGAAACCATACTAAAGTCAATCTAGATTGACTTGTCAATTGCAACTCATTAAGACTATGAAATTTAGTAGTTGAAGTGTTGGATGTAAAAATTATATTTTTAAATGGGCATCTCGAAGAATGCATTTATGTAATACAACCTGATGGTTTCATAAAAAAGGACCAAGAGTACAAGTAGTATAAATTAAAAAAAAACCTATTTATGGACTAAAATAAGCATCTAAATCTTAGATTATTCATTTTGATCAAGCCATTAAGGTCTTTTGGTTTTGATCAATGTCAAGATGAATATTACTTTTTGATGATATATTACTCATTGATAATTATTTGAGTTCATTGTCTTTGGTTAAGGTCTAGTTATCTGGTCAATTCAATATGATAGACTTAGGAGAAGCTACTCATATCCTTGTGATTGAACTCTTGTGAGATCATAAGCAAAGAATATTGGGCTTGTTTCAAGTTATCTATATCGATCAAATATTGACTTGTTTTAGTGTGTAAGATTCCAAGAAATGATTTCTTCCTTTTAGATATGGAATCACTCTATCAAGATTGAACTCTTGTGAGATCACAAGCAAAGAATATTGGGCTTGTTTCAAGTTATCTATATCGATCAAATATTGACTTGTTTTAGTGTGTAAGATTCCAAGAAATGATTTCTTCCTTTTAGATATGGAATCACTCTATCAAGAGATCAGTGTGCCAAAATATCTAGTAAGATATATATAAAATAAAGACAGTTCCTTATGAATCTGTAGTAGGAAGCATGATATATGAAATATTTTACGTTATACTTGAAATCTATTTTGCTGAAGACATGGTCAACATATATCAATCTAACCCAAGACAAAAATATTAAACAAAATTAAATACATTTAATTTTGGCAGACAAAATTAAATGTTGGTGTATCAAGCAGACAATCTTGTGCCTGTTGGGCATACAATTTTAGATTTCCAATTAGATAGGGATGTGAAAAAGTCTATTTCGAGTTATGGTTTAATCTTGGAAAGTGGAGCCATAAGTTGAAAGAATATCAAACAATCTCATATTGCTTATTCCACCATGGAGGCTGAGTATGTGACTACCTTCAAAGGTAGCCAAGGAGGTTGTATAGCTCAGGAACTTCCTGATGAATTTAGGGGTTATTCATTTTATGTAACTACTTATTTTACTTTGTTATGATAATAGTGGATTAGTAGTTGATAACTCGAAGGAACCTAGAACTCACAAGAAGACAAAATATATCGAGCATAAATATCATCTTATAAGAGATATTATAACAAGAGAAGATGTGGTGGTGAAAAAAGTGGCATCGGATGACAACTTGATGGATTCTTTTAGGAATAGCCTTCCTCCTAAAGCTTATGAAAGACATATAAAAGAAATGAGAGTCAGACATGTGGCATTATGATTTTAAATCATTGAAACTATTAATTTTATTCTCAAAGACATGTATTGTTATTTTTCTTTTGATTTGTTTGAATCATTTTCTTATTCTGATGAATAAATTTTTAATGAGTTAATTTGTGGAAATATGTGTCATTTATTTTGCATAGTAAATAATCTGCACTACAACAAATTATAAAATTACGTACAAAATTTTTGGGTACAAAAATGATTTCATCCACAAATATACATAATTGTGGACGTAACTTAAAATTTGTCTACAAAAATAAAGCGTCATATTTTTTTGCCTCCCGCTTCGAATTTTAGGGTCGTGCCACCTGAAGGAAAATATGCTGGGATGTTTTTAACTCTTTGTGGAAGAATTATTTTGCAATTAAAGTTACTTAATTTTGTAGGACAATTTGTATTTCAATATTTTCGTCCCCAATGGCCAAAATCATTAGGGACAATTTGTAAATATCTTAGTAAAATTACAAACTTATTATGGACGAAATCTTGTCATAAATAATAAAAATTGAACTTGTAAATAAACCTCATTCTTGACAAAACAAATAGCATTTTTTTGTTTAATAAGTTAGAAATATCAAAACTCCTCATACCATCTGCGCTGGAAGGCAAGCCACCCGGAGGCCCATTGACAGTAGGCCTCGTATTTGAGCTCTGCTATCACCTCGCCCCTCCATCTAGCCAAAGCGTCCTGCCTCTCCAGGTCTATCCGAAGCTTGTCGACCTTCTCCGTCAAGCACTCCACAGAGCTTCCAGCCTTCAAAGCCTCCCGGCATACCAGGTCCAATATTTATTTATTTTCCATTATTGAGATTGTAAATTCAAACTATAATTATAAGTAACATGGGAAAAACATTGAAGAAGGTTAGATACATTTTTTAAATAAATTTTTATTAATATTAGTACATTGTTAAATATATATATATATACATAATTATATATATTTTAAAACAACTAAGAGAAAATAAGATTAGACAGTTAAAAAGATAGTTATTGTATTATAATTGAAAACCATATACTTCTCTTATTTATTATTTTTTAAAATAAAAATATATAATTTTATTTTTAGTTATCAAACATGTATTTTTTTTAATAAGAGCAACCTATTGCTCTTAAAATAAAATAAATATATAGACAATGAAATAATTATTAAAAAAGAAGAGAAATAGAGCACTCAACAAGAACGATTTCGAAAATCTCTCTCCGAGACTTAGAGCCCTCAGCAAGCTCAGGCCACGCTGATCTGCTATCGTGTCTGAACAAAAACCTTAGTTTCTCTCTCCTCAAGTATCAATATTTCTCCCTCTCCGTCTCTCTATCTACCTTGATTTGCTCTTTGTTTTGATTTTTCTATGCTTTGTTCGGTGTTAGGGTTTTGTTTTGCTTTGTAATTGTTCCAGAATGTATGGTGTTTTTTGGTGGGAATTTCTGGTTTGTATCTTCACGAATTTTTCATTACTAATTTACTTCAAATCCTTAAGTGACAGTATGTAAACTAATACTGTCATTTCGGATTTTTGGACTTTCAGAAAATTTGTGCGATTGCTCTGTCTTTCTTTCTTTGTTTTTTTTAATTCATAGTTTGACAATATCACTTGTTTGACAGAAAATTAGTGCGATTGCTCTAATAAATAAGTGACAGTATGTTACTGCAATTTTTCACGGAATAAAAGTGGAGGAATTTTCTTTTTTTGTTTTGAACTTTAATTCAATGTTGTGCGTTTGTTTGGATTGTTTTGATTGGAATATCGGATTTTCACGCCCAGTAAAAGGTGGATAGTTTATTTCATAATCCATATAAAAATGGTTTTATATAACACTCAAAAATTATAAATAGAATTTACATTTTTCATCATGATCAATATTGACTATTTATTCTTTTGTTTAAATAAGTTAAGTTTCTTCTTAATTTTGGATTGAAAGCAAATAAATTTCATATCTCTGTATGTTCCTTATCAATTTTTGGTTTTTTTATTTGCTTTTATTTCTTTATCAAATAGTCATATCTCAATATGATTTTTGTGATAAAATAACCATGAACTTTGTTTAACAATAAAAAAGATCTTACATTGCTAATTATCCAAAATATAACTTAAAAGAGGTTGAGCTTAACCTTTTGTTTAGTAATAAACAATAAAAAATCATTCAGTCAAGAGCTCGTATACTGTCTTTTACTTATTTATTTATTTTGTTAAATGTTGGTTGCAGAGGCAGTGCCGAAGGTGATTAATTAGCTGGTGCCATTAAGACAGCCATCCATCTCGGAATCAGGTACTGAATGTTTACTTTATAAAATTTATAGTTTTTTTATTTTTTATTTTGCTATGTTTCATTTTTTAGCTCTAATTTTATTTTTTTCATTATATGCATGACATTTTAGTTTATAGCAGCAATCCTTTATGTACACTCTATAAGTAGAAAAGAATATGAATATTTGTCTTAATTATGATTTATCGCTCATAAAAACTTTTTTTTCCTTTTTATTACACAACAGAAACTTGGATAAAACTTGGATGACAGAAAAAAAATGGTCGCCTAGATATGTGGAAGGAGTTCAGTCTTTTATGAAATTTGTGAAAGATAATCTCAGTGCAAAATATAGAGTTAGATGTCCATGCATAGATTGTTTGAATTCATATGTTTGGAGCCAAGATGTAGTTTTTGATCATCTTTTAATCAAGGGCATTGATAGATTTTACACTCGTTGGATATTTCATGGGGAAATATCTAATTATAATGTGAAAGCAAAGAATCATTCTAAAATTCAATCAGAGGTTGTTGATGATGGAGTTCCACCAAATGATGAGATAGAAGATGATGGGATCCAAGAAATGTTAGATGAATTGATTGAAGATGATGTCACAAGAACCACACAGAAGAAAAGTTTTGATGAATTGCCGAAGGAAGCTCAACAAGAATTATATTCGGGCTATTCAAAATTCTATAAATTGTCTTTCATAGTTAAATTACTTCACTTAAAAGTATATAACAAATGGAGCAATAAGTCTTTTGTGTTACTTGATTTGCTTCAGCAAGTGTTACCTAATGGTGGGACTCTCCCAAAATCTCACTATGAGGCTCGAAAGATGTTAAATGATTTGGGATTGGGGTATATATTTATTCTTGTTTGCAAGTATGATTGTGCACTATTTTGGAAATAGTTTGAGCAATGTGAACAATGTCCTACATGTGGTACTTTTAGATGGAAAATTGATGATGATAAAGGTAAAAAGATCTCACACAAGATATTGCGCTATTTTCCTTTAAAGTACAGGCTTCAAAGACTATTTTTGTCTAGTAAAACTGCTGCAGATATGAGATGGCATAAGGATAAGAGAGTTAATGATGAAAAAATTTTAAGGCATCCCACTAATGGTAAATCATGGAAAGATTTTGATAAGGAATTTCCATTGTTTTCCCAAGAATCTCACAATGTTCGACTTGGCCTAGTAATTGATGGTTTTAATCCATTTGGGAATATGAGTAATTCTTATAGTATGTGGCCTGTAATTCTTTACCCGTATAACTTCCCTCCATGGAAATGTATGAAAAAGGAATTCTCTATAATGTCATTGCTTATTCCAGGACCTATTTCAACTGGAAAGAACATTGATGTATACTTGCAGCCTTTAGTGAATGTGTTAAAAGAGTTATGGGAAATTGGTGTGGAGACATATGATGCATTAAAGGGTGAAAATTTTCAAATGCGAGCGGCTCTTTTATGGACCATAAATGATTTTCCAGCTTATGGCATGATGTCAGGTTGGTCGACGAAAGGATACATGGCTTGTTCTACTTGTAATAAAGATATATGTTCCCTTGGATTAAGGAGAAAAATTTGTTATATGGGACACCGCCACTTTTTACTTTCAAATCATAGTTGGCAAAAAAGTAAGAAATTTAATGGTAAGACAGAACATGGAGTAGCACCAATAGAGCTATCTAGTGATGATATTTTGCGTCAACTAGAAAATTTGAATGATGTAAAGTTTGGAAAGCATCCTAGTAGCATAAAAAGAAAACGTTCCCCTAATGAGTTGAATTGGACCAAAAAAAGCATTTTTTTTTATTTGCCTTATTGGCATAGATTAAAATTGAGGCATAACTTGGATGTAATGTATATTCAAAAGAATATTTGTGATAGTATTTTGGGAACATTATTGAATATCGAGGGTAAAACAAAGGACACATTCAAAGCAAGGTAAGATTTGGAAGACATGAATATAAGAAAGGAGTTGCATTTGATAAAGAGAAGTGATGGAAAATATATAATGCTAGCAACATGTTATACTTTATCTAAGGCTGAGAGGCAAGGGTTTTGTGAATTCTTAAAATCTGTGAAGTTTCCGGATGGGTATGCTTCAAACATCTCAAGGTGTGCATTGGTAAATGATGGCAAGATATAAGGGTTGAAGAGTCATGATTGTCATGTTCTTTTGCAATGATTACTCCCTATTAGCATTCGTGGATACCTAAAGAAGGAGGTGTCTAATGCATTGACAGAGTTGGGACATTTTTTCAAACAACTTTGCTGTAAGACTTTAAAAGTAGAAGAAATAGAGAAAATGAAATCTGACATAGTTGTAATTCTTTGCAAGTTGGAAATGGTCTTTCTACTAGCTTTCTTTGACATAATGGTGCATTTGGCAATCCATTTGCCAAATGAGGTGCTACTTGGTGGTCAAGTTCAAAATAGATGGATGTTTCACACTGAACGGTAAGATTTACTTTACAAAGTGTGTTCTTTTTAATTACTTAGAATAATTTATAGATTATAACTTTGAATATGTTTTTGTAGAGAGTTAGGTGATCATAAGCGCAATGTTCGAAACAAGGCTCGTCCTGAGGGCTTAATTGCTGAGAGTTATATCGTAAATGAATGCTTAGCTTTTTGTTCAATGTACTTGCGTGGAATTGAAACTTAATTTAATAGAAAAGAAAGGAATAATGATATAGCAGAGGATGGTGGATTGTCTATTTTCTCCCAGAAACTTAGACTTGTTGGAGCGGCTAAATATGTTGACCTGAAAGAGGATTTGGAAAGAGCTCATTGGTATATTCTAAGTAACTGTGCTAAAGTAGAACCATATATGAAGTAAGTGTTACTTGACATTTCTATTGATTACTTGTAGTGTTTTTCAATATATGATTAATGACAATGTTATTTTGAGAGCACACATGGAACAACTTGTGAAAGACAATCCATTGAATGTAGAAGATAGACACAAAACTGAGTTTCCTTTATGGTTTAAGAAAAAAGTAAGTAATTTGAAAACACAGTGTTTATATACAATAATATAGATATAGATTTAGCTTATACAAATATCTGCTTCTGACTTTTATTTTTTTATTTTGGTAGATGATGCATTTATACAATAATCATTCACCAGAAGCTACATAAGCATTATATGCTTTAGCATGTGGACCAGATGTTGAAGTTAAGAAATATAAAACTTGTATTGTCAATGGCATAAGGTTTCATACCAAGGATCGTGATAGTCGACATAAGACCCAAAATAGTGGGTTGATGGTTGAGGGGAATCATGGTGATAATGTAATTGATTTTTATGGAGTCGTAACTGATATTTTTGAGTTAGATTATTTAACACAAAGACGGGGTGTGCTTTTCAAATGTGAGTGATTTGATCTCAGTAGTAGAAAATCTAGTATACATATAGATGATGATATTATTAGCGTCAATGTTAGTCGCACTTGGTATGAAAATGATTCATATGTACTCGCTTGCCAAGCCAAACAGATTTTTTATGTCAATGACACAAAGTTTGGAAAGAATTGGTGAGTTGTACAAAAGTTTCAGCATAGACATGTATTTGATGTTCCGGAAATGCAAAATGATTCCATGGATATTTCCAATGATGAAGTGTATCAAGATGAATTACAAGAGCAAGTGAATGTTCATTATGTTGGGGTTCAAGATATGGATTTATTGTTAAGAGATGATATGGATCCTGAAATTTTAGACAATAATTTAATTGAGAATAATATAAGAACTGAATTTGTTAATAAGGACGAAGAAGACATCCTAGAAGAGTATTATAGTGAAGAAGAAGAAGCTGAATTTATTAGTGATGAAGATATGGATGTTGGGTATTAATAATCTTTCCATTTCATGTAATTTAATTTGTACATGGTTTATGTTGTTTCTTTCATAAAGTTGTAGTTATGCTTTAATATGCCAAAAAGAGTTAAGTCTCATTTTTTTGTTTGACTGTAATAGGTGTTGAGACAAAAATGGTTTCAGTGCTATGCCGTCGCAAGAAGTATGCTGTTGGAACAAGTAGTACTCCTTCAAATGTATCCACAAGTTGTAATTTACCTTCAGTCAGCAATATTCCATCAGCTGGATCACTTGAGTTAGCTCTGCCAACTCCTCTAATTAGGCCATCTAATTCAGAACTTCAAACAGAGTCCAATCAACCTAATCAAAGTAGTAGTGCAAGTAAGAAGTAATCTATTCATTGAATTTATCAAGCTGTATTATTTTTTGTTTTCATAAATCATTGATAACAAAACTGACCTGTCCATAAAATTTATTGTATAGCTTCAATCGAAACTGTAGCCAAACAAGGTCGCACTCGAGGCAAAGGATTGAAAAAAATGAACAAAGCAATAGGCAAGAAGCTGAAAATTACTATTGATGCAGAAAAAGGAATGCCAATTAATAAAGTTCCATCGGCAAAGCTTTCAAATCAGTTGGGATTCATATCTTGAGAGTGCATACATGTGCCAACAAAATGGCGTGAGATGGATGATGCTGATATTAATCTTGCAATGGATCATTTGGAAGTAAGTAAAAATATATCTCTATATTTGCAACTGACATCATTTAGAAATCCAAAGGTTCCAATTGTGCTGCTAGAAGGAGGTATAGCATTATTATGTAGGTTGTGCATTCCTTATTGATTATAAAATTATTGACATCTAGAGTAGTTCTTTATCTTCTTTGCTCCCTAAAAACTCACACTTGGAAGCATCTAAATAACATTGTGTTTACTGATATGCTTGTAGTAATTTTTTCTATCCAAATGCCACACAATTTTCTTCAATCATATGTTTGATTTATCAAGGTGAAGTTTATTGAAGCTGGTATATCATATATGAGAATGAACTATATAGTCTTGTTTGTTTGTAGTTTCATTTGCATAATTGCTCCACAAATTTTATGACCATATAAGTGTCAGGACAAACTAAAGATGCGAAAAATATATCCTTTTATATACAATAATCCGAACCCTTCTCTTTGTATGGCATTTTAGTTGCCTTTAATCATTCATTGCTCCCCACTAGGTTTACAGCTAGTCTTGATAATTAAGGGTTCTTCGTATATTCCTTGCTATTGGAATACTTCCATGGCTACCTTTTTCACTTTCTGTCCTTATTCATGGATGTTTGTGTTAAGCAAAAAAAATTATTATCATAATGTGGAGTATATGCTCTCAAACTTTAATCATTGACATTGATAATCAAGTATTTCTTGACCCTAGTAAAGTCATTAAAAAAGATCGGGGTATTAGAATGATGACATATTAGCCTTTTCTACTTCTAAAAGCAAAGTAGTTATTATTTTTTAAACAAATGCGTTGGAATTCTAAAATATCTAGTAACTCATGTTATATTTATAACAATGACTTATCAATTTCATTGTGATTTAGTATAGCTACTTGATATTCAATTTCTTTTTCTCAAGGTCACATTCCCACTTGTTTCTTTAGACATTGATTTATTGTGAAGTTGGCTATGTAGAAATCCATAGGAGATGTTGAATAGCGTAAAGGAATTAGTTATGTATTACTATACAATTAAGTTGAAGTTTAAAATTATCAAATTGATTTTATAGAAGTAAAGAAGCAGTAAGTTAAAGACAACCAACTGTGTGGTATTTTTCATGGCTTCAGCCTATTGTTGCAGTAGTATTTTATTTTATTTTTTACAATCTTAGTGTGGTTGTTTTTATTGCAATGACTCTCTTTCTTTCTTTTTTAAAATAAGTGACACTATGTAAACCTTGGAATTTCACTTCCAATCTGTTTTATCATAGTTTACTAATTTAATTTACTTTACATGTTTCTTATTTATATTTATCACTGTTCTTAAAAAAAAGTACATATGCAATTAGATATTGTTGATGGAGAAGATGATGGCATAATTGGTAAGATTCAACAAATTTTGAAACACTGATCTTGGAATGCACGGTATACTTTGCATAAGCATTTTAATAAGTTTGATTCGGTTGAGGATGCAAAAGCAAACAAGCCAAACTTTGAGAATTTGACTCAAGATAATTGGGAAACTCTTTGCACATATTGGAATGATCCTATTGTTAAGGTATATTATCAAAATGTTACTCTATTAATTAGTTAATGGATATCACTTTGGAATTATTATTGATGCAATTAATCATTGTAGGCAAAATATGCTAAAAATGCTGCCAACCGAAGCAAGCTAAACATGTATCATAATCAAGGATCGGCTGCTTTTGTTATTGTTCGAAATGAAATTGTATATTGGGAAATTAACAAAACTTTTAGTTTCTTAATTGATTAACTTGTGACCTTATCTTGACATTTTATTTTATGTATTGAGAGGAGAAATTCCTTGATGGGGAAGAGTGTGATCGAATTTCTTTTCCCAAGTTCACACATTTTAAAGAAGAAAAAGGATGGTCGACTCTAGTGCCAGAGTCAAAATATGTAATGTAAGTATAATTGTTATGTTATATATTCTAACTTTAAGTCATGTTTTACATATTAATCTTCATTTTAATATTCTTAAATTTTAGAATGAAATGATGGAACTGTTAGAGATATCTAAAGAAGAAGGAAATGTTTTAAGTCCCGATGAAATTTGTGATCAAGTTCTTGGGACTAGATCTGGCTACATCAAAGGTCTTGGATATGGCCCGAAACCAAAAGGAAAAGGAATCAACTCAAATGCCAAAATACAGAATCTTGAGGAAAATCTTAAAGAGAAAAACGTAGAGATAGTTAAATTGGTTGATAGAGTAGATTATTTGACTAGTTGTTTGGAAAATCAACAGAGAAATTGGGATGATCGCTTGGCAAATCAAGGATAAATTTGGGATGCTCGCCTTGATCGCCAAGAGAAGATGTTTGATATGTTTCTCGCTACAAATAGTCGTCCACCAACTCATATTTCCTAGAAAGATTTGGTAAGGAAATGATTCAATTTCTTAATCTCCCTAAAGTTTACTTTATATTTGGATTTTATTATTAATGATATGTTCTTTGTTGTTCATTGTAGGTGCAGGAAGAGATGAGATGCGATTCCACTAGCTAGTTGATTGTTTCAACTTTTTTGAGTTTTAGATTTTGGCATATGAATTTAACATAGAACATGTTAAGTGGATGTTATAATATAATATTTTATGTTCTTGTTATGTTAAATACTTAATTTATTTATGTCATGGGTACTTTGCATGGATTATATTTTAAATCACAATATTATGTTTTATGATGATGTTATTTTATATAATTTTATTTTATATATTAATAAAATTTCTTATACAATAGACATAATAAGATATAGAATTATAAAAGAATCGGGGATGAAATAGTTTTCGTCTCCAATTATGATAATTCAATCCTTTTTGGACGAAATAGTTTTCATCTCTAATTATAATTGAATCGTGTACCAAAAATTTTCTACCCCAAAAATGGTCCATTCAACTTTTTACATCCAACCTTCGTGGGCAAAATATTCTTTCTAGACGAATAGTTATTTAATTTAGGGACAAAAAATATCATCCAAGATATATAACCTATTGTGGACGAAACTTATTTTCTTCCACAATCATATAATATTTAGGGACGGTTTCATTTATTCGTCCACAATTATCTTTACCGACCTTTAGAGACGTTTTATTTTTTGTCCACAAAAATCTTTATGGACGAAAGTTATACTTTTGTGGACGAAAGTTATACTTTTGTGGACGAAAGTTTTCATCCAAAATTTCATTATTTGTTGTAGTGTTGGTACATAAAGTTCAGCATACACATGGAAGATCAAATCATTAGTTATTGTAGAATTTAAATTTATTATTCACACTCTATATAGAAATAGACAATCTATAAATAAAATTATGGTAGAATTTATTAGTAGGCCTAAATTGACTATGGTGAGAATGAAGTTATAACTTTTAATGCGAATACACTTATATATATTAAAAGGTACCACTAAGTTTTAAATTTCGAGAAAAACAAATCAAATATTCTAAGAAATTCTACAATGTGACAAATTCTTAGTCATGATGCAAGAGAGGTACTCCCTATATAAGAGATCACATTATTATCTATTCTTCCTATTAAGTATATTTCTTCAAAACTCTATTTTTATCTTTCTTTTCAATTTTGCAGAATCTATTATAAGATATAGGAGATAAAACCACTTGAATTATTTGAAGGAGAATGATTTAAAGTTGAAGACCGCATGTGACACCACTTAATTAATATTGTACCCTATGATACATGCACGTGGCATATAACAGTAAATGTTCATCTTGTGGGATCCAAACAACATTGGGAAAACAAGTGAGAAATGGGAAAATAAATGACTATTGGAATCTTGCTGCAAGAAAAATGTATGATTGATTTTGATGTTCCTAATCTTTAAGTGGAACAACAAAACAAACATAACAACGGAGGAAGGCTACGAAAAGCTACGTAGGAGGGATAATAGTGCATGTGGGGCATATGCAATAGCAATGCTATCAATGTATTCAACAGCTTGCTTGGGTTTTTGGGCCGCCAAGTCTTCCATTCTGTTGTCAAGTTTTCCTTTTTTGCATGTGTATGTCTATGTGGAAGATGCTGAGTCATGAGCATCTACCAATTTTTCGGGATCATCATATATGTGTCTGTGTGTATATGTGCAGGTGGATCATATAACCCACTTAGCAAGACCGACCGAGTATCGACCGATCACAGCATTATTATCTGTCAATGTCTGGGAGACTATTCGTTTACCAGAGCGAGCACTTTTTTGAAGGTTTTGAACGTACTTTATTCGTTTTCGGTAAGCACACCTTGGTTCTTGCAAAAGCAAATCCGAACACAGATTCCTTTCTTCCAACTTGGTCATCCAATCAGAATTATTCTCTCATCACTAATCTGCCATTCATCCTAAATTGTCATCATTAATGCTTTATTTTTTTTTATTCTGCTACTTGGTACCTATTCGTTTGCCGACTTTAGTTGATCATCACTTCTAATTTATTAACCTTAACAGACGGAAGAGTGGCCCATGATGTTAGGTTGGGATTGCTTTACCATTCTAGCCGGGCACTGGACTACATGTAGAACACTTGGCAAACACAATAAATTATCTTATCATTTTTTTAATTTTTATACATACATGTGTACATATTATATTTTTGTGCATGTGTATAAGTGTGTGTCTTTGTTCATATATATATATATATATATGTGGGAATGTATGCATGGATGTAATTTATCTTCTAAATTTAATGTGAATAGTTATGCTGCTGCCAATGGGGTCTTGGGTCTGGCACGATAGGATAGGAAGATGAGTACACAGGACCGAATAAAATATGGTGGACTAGAACGAGAGTCGAGAATCACAATCAACGAACGAGAGACTACTATTGGTTTGGGCCTGACAGTTAGTAATAGACTTTTATGCTGCTGCCAATGGGGCCAAAAATCCACTAGATCACTTTCCAACTCCACCAACTGACGAAGCAGAGCTTGTCTGCTGGTGATAGTGAAAACTCCTTATATAAAATTCAGGGTTTTATTGAATGCAATTGGCAACAAATTAATAACATCATATATTATCTTTCATTTCCAATAATAAGCATGACTGTTTTTGTTTGGTTGATTATATATATATATATATATATATATATATAATCTATATCTATCTAAAAATTTATCTAATCAAAAGTTTGGGATTCACTTGGCTAAGTTATGTCAAAAATGGGTGTTTCAAAAATAGTCACATTGTAGCATTTAATTGAAAGCTGGAACAATAATAAATATTGATAATATAAATAGTGATTGGTTGCTTGGTTCAAAATATTGTTAAATATTAATATACTTATTATTAGATTTTACTAATATATGATAAATATCAATAAATTACTAGTTGATATATCAGGACTCTTGAGAGAGATATCATAAGTATTTGAATATAAGTGCTCTGTGATGAATATATATGTCCACAGGGCTTGTATATATGGGCTTGTAAATATTAATATACTTATTATGCATTAATTTTGTATAAAATTAATTCATAAATTATAGGAAAATCTAAATAAATGTTACAATATTCATTTAACACATGGCATGGTATATATATCTTTCTTAATATTTATGGGTGTCTCATTCATCTTATGTATATGTTCACCGTGATTATTCTCACAATGAGGTATATTTTCTCCTTATCGTCGTCTCTAGGGCGATTAATTCTTATAATAAATAAATGACTGGTTCATGATGATTAATTTTATAACTTTTATGCATGCATACAAGATTATATTTTTAGAAGTTATATATTTATTGTTGCTTCTTCATGAGTTTGTTACGTGAAAAATGCTATTCATTTATTTATTATAAGAATGAAAATAATTTTTTTTTTCATTTTTTTGTTAATATTGTATAATATTTTAAATAAGTTTTTCAAGTAATAGTGATGTAAAAGATGATACTTTTCAAATTCTCATTTTTTTTTGTAATCTATGTAAAAATATTTGTTTTCCAACTATCACCTTAAAGCCATGCTAGTTAGGGAATGAAATACAATTGGAAAGAAAAAATAATTTCATGTATTAACTAACATATCAACCAAACAAATAGTAACTAGTAATCATCATTCAAATTGTGTCATGAAGTAAAAATCACATCAACAATTTGAAATAAATTAGAGAATAAATGAAATATAAGGTGAATATACTTTGGATTGAGAGGAATTGTTAATGAAGAGAAACCCTTTTTTTAGAAGAAAAAAAATCAAAAATCTCAAAGAGATTTCCGATGTAGGTAATATGAAGTTTACTACCCACTTTAATATATTTTTTGATGTACATTCTCACACTTTTCATATGTCACTTTTGGTTGTACTAGGCCAATAAATAATTAATATCATATGAATTTGTCTCTCTTTAATGGCTATATGAGTACATAAGCTACATTGTATTTCCGTATGAATTTTCCATGTATTCACATTTTCTTCATCTATATTTTCTCATACAAATTAATATTGTACTCTAATATGTTATCTTTGAGTGAAAATTAGATTCTTTGCTACGAAGTAACTATCACAAAATAAAATAATTTTTATTTGTTAGTATTCAAGCCTTTCTAATAGTATTTACAATTTGACTACCTCTTTATTATCTTGTATTACTAAAACATACTTAGCCTTTGTCATTGAAGTAGACATGATAAACTATAACTTTGAAACCAAATTTATAGCTAATCTATTAAGAGTAAATACATAGCTAATGGTGGAGTTGCTTTTGTCAAAATCTCTCATGTAGTATGAATCAACAAATCCTTTAATAATAAGGTCTGGACCTTTATAACATAAAATAATATCTGAGATTTCTTTAATGTATTTGAGAATTGTCTTCATTATATTTCAATGCTCTTTACCAAGATTTGCAATAAATCAATTAACTATTCCCATTGTCTCTGTAATGTATGGCCTTATAAAAATCATAACAGGCTTCAAACTTCCCATTATTGATGTATAAGATACGTGCGACATCTCATTCCTCTCTTCTTAGTACTATAATATATATTTGAGGATAATTTGAAATTAGCAATAAGTGAGATTAAAGTTGGCTTACTATCTTATATATTGAAACTAATATATTATTGAAATAGTTCTTTTAGAAGAGTCAAATCATTCTATTATTTCTATCTTGATAAATCTCTATCCCTATAAACTTTTTTTCTAGTTCCAAGTCTTTCATATCACATTTCTCAGCCAACTATGCCTTTAATTCTTAGATTTTACCTTTGTTGAATCTTGCTATAAACAAAGAATCTATGTACAATAATAGATCATTAAACCTTTTATTGTACTTATAATGGTATGAACTAAGTGCATTGTACTCAAAGCTAATGATGAATGAACTAAATCTCTTATACCAATATCACAGTGCCTATTTGAGGTTGTAGAAAGATTTGTTCAATCTACAAACTAAGTTATCATTGTCTATTTTAGCAAAACCTTCTTGTTAGAGTAAATAAAATTTTTCTTTAAGGTCTCCATGAAAAAAAATAGTTTTGACATCCAACTACTCCAAATATAACTTAGATTTTTCTTCAATATAATTCTACTGATAATAATCTTGAGGATAGAAAGATCCCACAAATGATACCATTTACTTCTTTAACAAACCCTAATAATATATACTTTTTGGATTTTATATTAAATTTTATTCTTTTTTTGATATTATATATCACATATGCAAGACATCATAATGAATGTAAAATAGAGTAAACTATTAGCTTATTAGTCTACATCTCTACCGAATTCTTTAAATCAATTGAAGTTGATAATGATATATTTACCACATAACAAGTGGTATTAGCTACTTCCACCTAAAAGGAGTTGGAGATTTTGGGTAGACTTACAGTCATCAACATAACTCTCATCTATTAGCTACTTCCACATAACAAGAATTTTGTTCATCCTTATAGCCACTCCATTTTGTTGTGGCATGTATGTAACTATAAATTTTCATTTGATATCTCCATTGCTTACAGAGGGTAAGAAACACACTATCTATATATTCTCTTCTATATTATATCCTAAAGCACTTAATTTTTTTCTCGGATTCAATGTAGGTTGACAACCAATCTACTTACTCTTGACAACCAATTTACTAAACATCAATGTATGCTGCTTACTTATAACAAAATATTCATAAAAGGATAAATCTATAGATTTGAGCTCTATAAGCAAAATTCTTTTAGCGAGAATCTTTAAATCTCTTTCTAACATGCAACCTAGTTCGAGATGCCACATTATCAGCGATTCTTCTCCTTTGCTAATTGTCACTATACATGCATCAACTTTCTATATGATTTATTTTTTAAGTATGAATAAATTTAACATGATTTTTTTCTATCTTAATAATCATACATGTGATTCTCACAATCTTTATCATTTAAATTTTAGCATAAGTCTTCCATCCAACACTATCTATTTATCCCAAAGATAATACATTTTTGTAAATAAGGTAGACAATAGACCAAGAATATAAGATAGTTTCTCGTATTTCAAAACAAAATCAAAAGAAAAAAAAATGGAAAACTTACCATTTTACCATTTGTATGCTCATGATGCCCAAGGGATGAGAAGTGTCCCCCTATTTATTATGAAAATCAAAAAAATAAATAAATAATGTAGTTTTTAGAGAAGATACAAAGGGAAAACTTGAAGTGTGCTAGAATATATTCAAGGGAATATAATGAGCTATTATTTGTTTTTCAACTCAAGGAGAATGTAATGTTTTTCATGTTCAAATGAAATTGTTTATTAGAAATAAAAAAGCAGAAAAAGCATTTTGGAGGATAATTCCATTTTTTAGAAGATGGTTTTGGTTTTTATAATCAACTTTCTCACTTATCCTCTTCCCATATAAATCTCTTAGGTATGTATTATAAGATATTTGTTTTGTGGAGAGTTGGTGTTGTGAAAGTTTTTTAGACACGAACTCCTTTTTTTTCCAAAAGAGCATCCAAACCAAACTTTGTCGAATTATTGCCGAATTGCTGACAAATAAAAGAACAACTAACCTAAAGAATAAATCATAACAATATACTGAGTTTTCACCTAAAATCTCATATTTATGTATTTGTTCTTAATTTTTTAGTTTTTCCATATTATATTGTACAAATTCTTGTTCTTGGTTCATAATATAGTTTTTGTATGTTAAATGATATATATATACATACTTTATATATGTGAAGAAATATTTAACACAAATTTTGATTCAAACAGACGGTCATAATTAGTTTTGAATTTTATTTTTTTAAATTGTTCGATTGAATTCTAAAATTATATAAGTTTATATGGATTATACTAAATCTTATATTTGAATATAATATAAACTTGTGGTTAAAATTATTTAAAAAAATAATTTGATAAATTTCATAATTTAAATCTAATTGATTTTAATAAAATTAAATTCTAGATAAATTTTTCTTATTAGAAGTGTGTAATTTTAAAATAGACAAAATTATATTACTTGAGTTTTAGAAAATTTAAAACTTCATTTTTGCCAAACAAATGTAATGGCTAACGAATTTGGTTAATTCAAAATATAACCATTAACATAAAGGGTTTCCCCAATATCTAGTATTAGAATGAGATCACTAATACCAACAGCTAGTATTATAGTTTTTATTAAGGAAGTCATTCAATGATTTTGATATTGTATTAGATTTATTCAATTTAATCACATTGGTAGCACAATATTCCAATATTAATAAGTGATATCAGATGTAAGTTGAGATATTTTTATTTGTGTGTTCCATATTTGGTTGAATTTGATTTTGGTTATCATGGAAGATCACTCAATAATAAAATTAATCTAACTATTCTATTTAAAAAATAAAATGTATGGTTTTTTTTTTGGCATTAAAGAACTATAGGACCCAAAAATTATGTTACTAAAGAAAATCAAAACCTAAAAATATGGGTGGACAAAATTGAGAAAATTTATGTCTTAGGGCTATTTCCACCAATCAACAATTAAATAAGCATAGATACCTATCATATTGTTACAGAAGAAATGAGGCCACAAAAATTATGGTAAAAACTAAATTCTATGTATGAATAGGATATACTTATAAGAAAAATATTTCTAATTTGACATCTAGTTATTTTAAAAATTTAATAATGAAAATCAAATATTAGAACACATTAATATCTTCTAATGGTTGGTGAACTAGCTGACATCTATAAAAATATACTTGTAAGATGAGTTAACTTGCTTGTCTACCTCTTAGCTCACTTATGGACACATGATATAATTTTGTAGTTTTCCAAAATATGTTATCACTTATAGTTGTTGTATCTACGTACATTATCTTGAAAAATTTATTGATAGAAGAAGCAAGGAAAAAAGAGAAAAATAAAACTCCAAACACTTAATCAGGTAAATATTGTTTATCAAACGAGTAACATTGGTCTGTGACATAATAGACTTACACAAGTGAGTAGAGTTTTTAGCTACTAGCAAGAAGGAATATCTTATCATTTGAATATTAATCCTTTTTTTAAAGAGTGTACAAACTATATGCTAGAAATGCTATACAACAACATATAATGCTCCATATTTTCAAGAAGATTCAATAATTATAATCTTATACATACTAATGTATGCTCTTTGTAGAGTTGAATAATTAATGGATCTCTTTACTCTATTACATTCATTGAATATCACTATAGTAAGGTGTGTGTGTGTGTGTGTGTGTATTGAAAATGAAAGATTATGTCTTTAATAATTTGCATATCAGATTTGAGAGAGATATCAATAGGTAACTAATTGTTATATGTTCTAATAATAAGAAAGAAAATATGAGTCAATTTGAAAACTATTGTGTATCTCATGTCATGATATTAGAATTGAAAAAGATATTATTGTGACTTTGTTATGCGACCTAATTTTATCTGTTAGGTGATATCTCAAAAGCTTATTAATGAAAATATTTTATCAACTAAGATCATCAAATGCAAAGGTCATACAAGTAGTAAAATAAACTTTCATCTAGATATCAATCTCATAGAATTTGTATCAGAAGTTTGGTTATTTAATAATGAGAAGATCAATTTTTAGAAAAATGGACACTTGGATTATTATACATTATTACGTCCATGGTTTATTCATTTAATCTATGTAATACTGTTAAAGTCACTCACCAAATATAATGATGGATACAAAATGAAGGTTGGGAAGTTGTGCAATAACTTTTTTTCCTAATAAAATATAAGGTGGTCATCATCATTAAGCCCATCCAAATGTAGTCACCTCATAGTTGTCCCCTTGGTATATTACCATCTAAACAATAATTTATTTTTGCTCGAGCATCATTCATAATTCTATATTTTTTTAGACAACTTTATCAACTACTCTTTATGATTATTTTATATACTTGCTCTTATTCTATAGTCTCAAATATCATTAAGATCACATATTGATATGGTTTATAAGCAATTATACTTTTAACTTCATAAGTACTATACTCAAATAATTAACATATACTTCCCTCAAGTTTTACTAATATGAACCATATAAGTACAAGTTACTCACAATGGCTTTAACCACCTTATCACCATCCTTCTTGGTGATGATATGACTCGCACACTAAAGGTGAATCTTTCAGAAGAATGTTCTATATAATGTTTATTCTAATCGAGAATTAGTTTCTCTAAGATATATATTATGGATTGACATATAGAAATATTTATACTTTTGACTTTCTAAGTATCATACCCGTGATAATTAACATATCCAAATTTTAGGTTTCAACATATAGGTTTATCTCATGCATTATTATCAAATGGGTTGTCATTTTCTTCCTACCATATGCATGAGTGAGACTCGATGTTTACCCACCCCCATCCATCATGATAATCATGTGCAAACTTACTAATAGTCAATACTCTAATTTAAATTCAATTTAATCACTATCTATCAATATTCATATATAAAATAAATAAAACATTATTCATTCATTAACAAGTAAAACTATTTCATATCACATATCTCAAATTACACAAATCCTAGACAAATACTATTTTGGTATATCCCTAATTCATTCCTAGAGAAGATGAATTTTGTAACAAATGATAGGCCACACTCTACCTCAGTCCTTAGATAGCCCCACCCAAGTGTTAACCAGTTGCCTAGCCCCCCAATACATGGGTTAGGACTTAATTTTTGTCTCCCATGTTGCGTCCCTTAAGATTTGAACATAAGACCTTCAACATAAGGTTCCAAATCTTAACAATATAATACCGATTGACCTATTGATTTAATCAACATGTGTCTTGTTATTACTTTGAATGAAGATGTTCCTAGAACAATCTAAACTTAGAAAGATATCTTTATGAATACTTGCAAGTATTTGACTATAAATCATTTGTTTATATCCTAAAAAATGGAACATCAAAAGTTAATGATGATATACGTCCATGCATTTTTTTCATCTATGGTCACAAGGAGTTCAGATATAGACTATAAAATTTGATAGCAATGAAGCTTGTTCAGATCAGAGATATAACTTTTCTAGAAGATCAATTAGTTGATGATTATCATCCAAGTATGAAAGAGAGTAAGCTTTTAAAGATTCTTATTTGCATAAATCTAGTACATCTTTCTTCCATAGATTAGATGGATTAACCATGAGGAATTGAGTAGCCATTTAATGATTCTGAGCAACAAGATTTGCTACATATTTCTAAGCAATAGGATATTCTAGTTGAGTAGGTGGGAGATGAAATTCCAATATAATTTTCATAAGATATAATTGTTCTTCATGATAACTCTACCAGAGCTAAGAAGATATTACTATTCTTGTAAGGATTCCTCTAGATTTTATGATTATATATAACTCATGGATATCAGCGAGGCAGTGATATTTTAGAAAACTATCTCTCATGAGAATAAAAATGAAAGACTTCAAGCTATGCAAAAAGAGATATAATCTTTTTATGTCAACCAAAGTTATGATTTGGTACCCTTACCTAAGGAAAGAAAGCTTTGATATATAAATAATTTTTTAGACTAAAAATCTAGGAGATAATGACTCTAAAAAGAGATACAATGCTCGATTATTAGTAAAAAGGTTTAGTCAAATGAAAAGAATTGATTTTTATGATATATTTTCTCTGGTAGTGAAGATATCTCCTATTCGACTAGGTCTGAGTCTAGCTACTAGCTTGGATTTGGAAATTAATCAACACCATGTAAAATTAGTTTTTTATAGTGCCTTTCATGAAACCCTCTACATATAGATCAACTTGAGGGATTCAATGTGGAAGTCAAATGTCTAGTATGAAAATTGAAAAATAGCTTGTATAGACTTAAGCAAGAACCTAGGTATTTGTATAAGAAATTTTATCCATTTAAAAAAATTCATGATCCATAGCATACTTTTTGTGACTACTATATGTAGTCATCAATCATTTTTTAGGTGTTTATTGACTTATACTATTATTATATATTGTGAAATATGAATTATTGGTCACAATATAGCACAATTGTACAAATTGGTAAACTCATGAGCAAGCAAGAAAAAGTCTTTTCTATAATAGACATAAGTCCAATTAGGTAGAATGTAGAAATTTATATCATCCGAGATAAGCTTACTAAGCATATCTAGTTATCCCAAAAATACTATTTCAAAAAAAAATTATGAGGTACTTTATGAAAGAAGCTAAACCTCTCTCGATTTCTTTAAAAAAATATTTTAAAATGAATATTGAGCATTAGCCCAAACTAATGAGAAAAAGAGAAATATGAGTCATGTTCCATATATCTCACCTATCAACAATGTTATGTATGCCATAGTTTGTACTAGACTATATATATCACATGTTATCAGTGTTTTCAATTATTTTCTCTTTGACTCTAATATACGCCATTGGGTTAGCATAAAATCTATCATAAAGTATGCTTATGGGACATCTCAACTATGTTTGTACTTAGGAGGGTGAAAACTTATTCTTCACATATACATAGATTCTAATATGGCTGGTGACAATGACTAAAAAAGGTTCACCTCATATTATGTAATAAACATTTGGAAGAGGAGTAAATGAACAATATGCTGACAATTAAAGATGGAATATTATATAATATTGTCCAATATTAAGGATGAGTTCATTGCAACTACTCAAGCTTGCAAATAAACTTTATTGATGAAAATATTTCTTATAGATTTAGATATGCAAAATGATATATTTATTATTCAATGTGACAGGGAGAGTACAACACATCTATACAAAATTTCGATATTTCAAACTAGGTTAAAGAATATTGATGTGCAATTTCATTAGATATAAGATTTATTAAATGAAAAGTCAGTTGTACTAGAAAAAATTAGATAAAAAAAATATCATCGATATCTTAACAAAATCTTTGACATTTATAAAATTTAAATTGTTATTTTATTTGGCCCCATGTAGTGTTGAGGGAACAATTTATTTGGCCAGCTCAAGTTAGGCAGTTCAGGTTTGATTTGTTTTGTACTTAGGTTTGATTTGTTTTAATTTAAATGACAATACAAAATTGTTATTTTAGACTTGCAAGCCTTTTTTAGTAGTTATTATCATTTATTACTTTTGGTTATTGATGTATTTTTTTTGCAGATAAGGATCTTTATGGTTCAATAATGTGAGTTAATTATTCATATCTGAAAATAATTAAAAAAAAGAAACAAAAATGAGAAAATTTCCATTTTCTCATTGACAAATGCAGGTACTCAAGAGATGGGGAAGTTCATTCATCCCTTATGAAAATGAAAAGAAAAGAAAGCAAACAATGTTATATGTTTCGGACAAAATGGAAACATATTGTTTTTGCTATCCAAAAGTGTTGTATATATATTTTATTTTGATAAACTACTTTGTATAACCAAAATATTTTTTGTTTCAATATTTTATTAAGTAAAGGAAATAAAATATTGAAAGGTTGGAAATAGAGCTATAGCACAATACTGGGGGTTGCACTGCCCGACAATTGGCCGAAGAAATTTTTGGAGCAGAACCCAATTCATCCAAATGATTTGACCTACCCTGTTATTGTTACAATTATTTTTATTACTATTTTTTGCGCTGTTGTAATTTTTGCTTGTGGAATTGTTCATCTTAGTTTTCTCCTCTTTGCATGATTTTCTTTGTGACTGCTTCTGCTCACAAATCTGTAAGACTTGTTTTGGTTATAATCTATAAATGCATAAGTGTTTTCTGGTGGATGTAGCTAGTCATGCTGAATGACTAGTGAACCATGGTATTTTTCATGTTTCTGTTATGGTTTGATTTTGTTTCTCGTGGTTTGTTGAATTATGGTTGTGGATATATATTGTTTGCTTTTTTTTTCTTATTCTTCAGAATTTTGTCAAATCATAAACATGGAAGTGGAATTGCCTAACAAAAAAAATGATTTTACTAAAGGGGAAAAGGGACTAAAAGTTTGTGAAGGAAAGTTTTATTTCTCAAAAGAGGGCTCCAATAACCCTCTTTCTCACTTATGATCTTCTTATATATATATATCGAGTTCACCGTATAAAATATAAATTCTATGAAGTGATGCTAATGTGAAGTTTTTTGTACCCATAACATTAATAACCCTCTTTGTTAAGTCGTTGAATCACCAATTGATTCGAAAAAAATTTACCTAAAGAATAATGCATAGCAATATCAAATATTTTTATTCAAAATCTCATATTTTTGTATTTGTTCTATAATTTTTTATTTTGTAAGGTTTTATGTTCTAAATATTCATGTTGTTAGTTCAAAACATAATTTTAGCATATTAAATGATATACATATATTTAATTGTAAAAAACTAACAAAATGATAGTCCAAATGATAAATGGGAAAGCTGCCTAATCATGAGGACTTGAATTTGATATATGAGATATAGATACCAAATATGTTCTCCATATATCTTTGCCAATTGGGTTATTCATACTGTTGGAAGGAGGCCTCACTTGCTTTGACCCTAAGACCCTAATGCCCATTTCTCTTTTAAATTCTATCACTAGTATATATATGGCCAAGAAAATATTATGGGTTGGGTTTGGGAAGGAAGAGGATACAAAAAATAAATGTGTGAATAAGTATTTAACATAGGTTTGATTCTTATAGATAACTATAATTAGACTTTGAATCCTATTTTTTAAAATATTGATTGATTTTTGAAATTGTTTGAGGTTATATTTGAATATAACATAAATTTGTGGTTTAAATTATTTAAAAATTCAGTAAATTCTAGAATTTAAATCTAATTGATTTTAATAAAATTACATTCTAGACAATTTATTTTTATTAAGAGTGTGTAATTTCAGGACTAAAAAATTATTCCATTTGGATTTTGGAAAATTCAAAACCACTAACCCAAAGGCTTTCGAACATATATTATGTTGAATAAACATTAAAATGACCATTTTTTAGTGCGTTATTTTAGAGGTTTTATAGAAAGATGAAATATCAAGAATCATCAGTTACTCTTATGGGTGATAATAGTTTGCATCTAGCAATTTATTTTACAAAGGTATTGGAAAAGATGAGGAGTATAATCAATAATGTGTTGTTGCCCCGATTAATGATGATGAACTATGAGAATCGGAGCATCCAAATAAAAACTCTTCTTGGTTATTTGGATTGTTGGGAGGTGGTTTAAGAAGGTTTCGAACAACTAGAATCTACTCCATGATATACGGCAGCTCAAAATAAGGTGCTGAAAGAAATGCGATCAAAAGATAAGATGGCATTGTACATGCTGTTCCGAGCTGTTGATGAGTCGGGCTTTGAGAAGATTACAAGTGCAAAAACTTCAAAAGAAACATGAGACATCTTGGAGATTGCGTACAAAGGAGCCGACCAAGTTAAACAAGTTTGCCTTCAAACTCTTCGCAACGAGTTGGAAGGCATGAAGATGAAGGAGTTAGAAGGTGTGTCTGATTACATCACGCATGTTCAAATCGTGGTGAATTAACTCAACCGGGACGAAGAAAAGTTGTCTGATGCACGAGTCATGGAGAAGATTCTGAGGTTGTTAATCGACAATTTCGAGAATGTGTTATGTGTCATAGAAGAGTCAAAGAATCTAGCAACGTTCATGGTCAACGAGCTTGTCAATTTCATAATGGCACATGAATATATTAAGAAAAAGGAGGAGACACTTGAGTAGTCACTTCAAACCAAAGCATCGATTAATGACAAAAAGATATTCTATTCTCATAACTTTCAAGGTAAATGGCGTGGCCGTAGTGGTCGAGGAAATAGTCACAGTGGGAATAGCCATGGTCAAGAAGGGTATCATGAGGAGAATGGACAATCAAACCAACAAAATTGGCATGGACAAGGACATGGTCGTGGAAGAGGTGGTTGGTTAAATTATTCCAATAATGAGTGCTATAAGTGTGGAAAATATGGTCATTATGTGAAGGATTACAATTTCGATAAGTGTTACAATTGTGGAAAGGTGGGGCATTTTGCAAATAAATATCGAGTTGAAGAAAATATAGAAGAGACAACCAACCTAGCCATGAAAGATGAAGGGAAAGAAGTATTTCTCTTAATAGAATATAACAAAGTCAACACTGACAATGACACGGTGTGGTATCTCAACACGGCTGCAAGCAACCATATGTGCGGGCACGAGCATTGTTTTAAAGAGATGCGAAAAGTTGAAGCTGTATTTATATCATTTGGAGATGGCTCGAAGATTGAGGTCAAAGGCCAAGGTACAATTTATTATGCACAAAAGGATGGTTTCATTGGGTCAATCCAAGATATGTATTATGTACCAGGCCTCAAGAGCAACATTAAGTATGGGGCAACTCATGGAGAAAGGATATTTTATTTTTATGAAAGACTGGATATTACTATTGAAAGGCAAGTAAGGGAGTTCAGTCGCTCAAGTTGAAATGGAGAGAAATCGGATGTACAAACTGAATTTGAAAAGTGTACGAAAAAAATGTTTGCAAGTCAACGAAGAAGACAATGCATCACTGTGGTATCTCTGTTTTGGTCACCTACATCATGAAGGCCTAAACAATGGCAAAGAAGAACATGATGCATGGACTACTGGACATGGAATACGATGAAAAATTTTGTGAAGAATGTGTGCTCGGAAAGCTTGCTAGAATGTCATTTCAAAAGGGCAGAATATCAAGCTAAGCAACCTCTTGAGTTGATTCATTCCGAAAAATATGGACCAATCACCCCTGAATCTTTCAGCGACAAAAGGTATTTCCTTTCCTTTATTGATGATTTCATATGAAAAACTTGGGTTTATTTTCTGAAAGAAAAAATTGAGGCATTCGAGGGGTTCAAAAAATGCAAAGTGTGGGTGGAAAAGGCAACCGATGGCCAATACACTTCAATGGTTTTCATGGAGTATTGTGAGGAGCAAGGAATAAAGTGATTTCTAACCACATCGTACTCTCCATCACAAAATGGTGTGGCCGAGAGGAAGAACCAGACCATTCTCACCATGGTTCAGTCAATGCTCAAAAATAAGAAAATGTCAAGGGAATTTTTGGCAGAAGCCATGTAATGCGCCATTATGTTCAAAATTGATGTCCACATGCGAAGTTGTATGATCAAACACCACAAGAGACATGGAGCGAACAAAAACTGATAGTCTACCATCTCAAAGTATTCGGCAGTTTGGCCTACGCACATGTGCCAGATCAGCAAAGAACAAAGCTCGAAGACAAAAGAAAAAGATATATTTTTATTGGGCATGATGAGAAAATAAAAGGATACAAGTTATTCAACCAGATAAGCAAGAAGATTCTAGTGAGCAATGATGTACGAGTTCATAAAACACATGAATAGATTTGGAATAAAGCAACAAATGATATCATCAAAGTTGGAGAATCATCAACTGCTATGCAAACAACCATACCAGAAAATTCTGAAACTATTCATAATGAAGATGAACCGTGACAACCCAAAATACGAAGTTTACAAGATTTGTATGATTCGAGGTACACCTTGTATGTCATTTGGTAGATTCCGAGAATATAAATTTTGAATAGGCAGTGCAAGACAATAATTGGAAAACTACCATGGACGAGGAGATTAAAGCAATAGATCACAACAACACATAAGAGTTAGCAGATATTGACGAAAAGAACTCAACCCATTAATGTCAAGTTGGTGTTTAAGAGAAAGATGAATGTTCAAGGGGAGATATAATGGTATAAGGTGAGACTTGTAGAAAAGTGGTACAAGCAAAAGGTAGGAGTCAACTATGATGATGTGTTTGCTCCCGTTACAAGAATAAAGACAATCAAATTGCTCATTTCACAAGCGACTTAATTCAAATGTTCGATATTACAAATGGATGCCAAGTCGGCATTCCTGAATGGTATGCTTGAAGAAAAAGTTTATATTAAACAACCACCTGGGCACATGAAAATCAGAGAAGAAAAGAAGGTGTTGAAATTAAAGAAGACACTTTACGGGTTGAAGCAAGCATCGCGGGCAAGGAATATTCATATCGATACATACTTCAAAGAGAATGGGTTCGAGCAATGTCCCTATGAACATGCCCTTTATGTGAATAAGAGTGGAGGTAATATGTTATTTGTTGCTCTTTATGTTGATGATCTCATTTTTATGGGGAATAATAATGAAATGATACAAAAGTTCAAGAGCACAATGACACGGGAATTTGAGATGATATATTTGGGCTTGATGAAGTCTTTCCTTGGTCTAGAGGTAAGACAATGAAAGACAGAGGTATCTTTGTATCCCATGAGGCATGTACTAGATGGAGCCTTGCAATCAGGTTTCAACACTAATGGAACCGGGTGCAAAACTCTCTAAGTTTGATGGAGGAGAATGAGTCGAAGCAAGCAAATACTGGAGTTTAGTGGGAGGCCTTTGCTATCTCACATGCACAAGGCCGGACATTATATTAAGTGTCAGCATTGTAAGTCGGTTCATGGGGGGGCCAGTTTATTCAGATTGGAAGGAGTTAAAGCAAATCCTACGGTACATCAAAGGAACAGTGTCACTCTGGTTATTCTATATAAATGCGGCAGATTACAAGTTGGTCGGGTACTCCAATAGCGATTGGTGCAAAGACTTGGACAATCGAAAAAGCACATTGGGTTATGTGTTTTTTATGGGTGACACGGTGTTTACTTCTCTTTCATAGAAGCAACCAATCATGACTCTCGACATGTGAAGCTGAATATGTGGCAGCATCTTTGTGTGTACGTTATGTGATATGGCTTAGAAATTTGTTGGGCAAGCTGGAGTAACAACAACTTAGTTCCACTGTGATACGAGTTGACAACAAATCAGCAATTGAGTTGAGTAAGAACTCAGTGAATAATGAGAGAAGCAAGCATATTGACATTCATTTTCACATCATCAGAGATCAAGTAAAGTGAGTGTGAAATTAGTACATATGGCAAGTCGAGACCAAGTCACGGATATCTTCACGAAACCGTTACCTACGATACTACTCGACAACTGCAAAAGATTGATTGGCATGGAAGATGACAGAAGCATTTAAGTTTATGGTAGAGTCTTGTTGAATAAACTTGCAAATGTTCAATTTTTAGTGCGTTATTTCAGTAATTTTATAGGAAGATGAAATATCAAGAGTTAGTAGTTATTCTTATGGGTGATAATAGTTTTAGAAGGGCATACTACAACCTATAATAAAAAAATAGAATAGAAAGAAAATGGCTCTCTTCAAAAATAATTATCCACAAGTCCATAGTTTGCAGCCATCAATTTATTTTACATATTAGTCAAGAATTTTATCGCTTTTTAATTCTACCTCTAGTAATTTTTAAGTATGAATGACATCCACAATTTAGAATAAAGATTCAAAACCACAACTCCAAGTTATACATAATGTGTTGTGCCAATCCTTTCTTCGTCATCTCTTTCTTCTTTGATTAAGAATGTGGAGTATATTTACAAAACGCTCATACAATTTAATGATCAAACGTGATTTTCCTAGATGAAGAACCAACATGGGCAAATTCGTAACAAAAAATAGCATTCATCGTATATATATATTAACATGGACATGGACACTTTTGATCTCGTCCGTCGGAATGGAAAATTCCAATAATGCTGGATTTTACTCGTCGCTGCATGGAAAGACGTTTTGTTGAATTGGGCGTCCACACAATCAATCCCCTGGGAGTTAGTGGGTGATTTGAGAGTTGATAATCTCTGTCTCCTCTCTCTGCTCATCTCTTTCGGTCCCCCCCTTTCTTTTTCAGTCTTAACGTTTTCTTCTCTTTCTTGCTTTCATTCTTCGCTCTTGTTGGATACAAAAAAATTAACTTCGAACTTTGAGAATTCTCTTTCCACGTTTCAAATTCTCTCACAAGATTTATTTGGTGCGGATTTTCGAGCTTTGTCATTACATAAAGAACTCCATTTTATCATTTACACTCACATTAATTCAATATATTTTCTCACAATCACGTTGCACAAATCCATCACTCCCATATAGGACACCCACCCAGACACACACACACACACACACACACACACATTTGTGTCACTTGAGAATCTACCATATCAATCATTAAAAAGGAAGGAAAACAATCATTTACATCTAAATGGTAATGCGTAGAAAATAATTTAGAATTCATAGTAAGAATATGCGTTTATATCAAGCTTTTCTTTTTCAAAAATTTTCTATGTTTTTCTTGAGGAATATTATATATGTAGAGACTCTGTTCTAGAATATTCTTTGCATACAACAGGATATAAAATTAATATATATACTTGCATATATGATGCTGAGCAAACGTAGTATGTTCTTTATATATATATATATATATATATATGCTGGGTCAATGGAGTGTTGGAAATGTTGTAATATGATCAATAAAATTATGATACCTTAAAACCCAATTTTTAGTATTTTTGTAAACATTAGACGCAATTTATAAACTACAATTTAAGGATAGTTTAATACCTTGATTTTTAGAAATTTTAATGCATACTTATTTGTAGTCAAAACTTTATTTTTAGTATCACAAAAATGTTGGAGGTGGATGTTCAGACCACAAATTATTCAAAATTACAAATTATTGGGAATAAAACTTGGTTAGTCAAGCAACAAAAGTGATAAATAAAACAAACAAAGAATTAAGAAAATCTCAATACATAAATTCTAAAAAATCAATATAGTAAAAATCAAGTCCAAATTATTGCAAACTTCCAAAATTATGCTTTAGACAAAATTTATATTTTAGGATATAAAATCGTATGAATCTCAAATCTAGTGCAAACATGTAAACCTAAGATTTTAGGATTAATTCTCTGGATCTCTTCCCTATTATTCATTAGGTGATAACATTAGTTTATCAAATTATCAACTCAAAATTGATAATATGGATGCATCTTTATTACTGGATCAAAGAGGTAATTTTATCTGAAAATATTTTGAATTTCCAAATATTATTCAAGCTCTAATTTTTCATGACACATAATCTGCAGATAAATAAAAACAAATAATAGAACCCACTATACAAAAACACATCATACACACTACACTATCAAAACAATAGTTCTATAATTCGTATATACAAAATACACAAATTAAAACCCAATAATATTTAAGTAAAATCAATAGCACAAAATACAATATTCTATAAGAAAACACCTCAACTCAAAGCTTCTAGAACAAAACACCACTACCCCAAAATCATACGGAGAAAAACATTGCTACACCAAAAGCTTTTCATCTTTTGGAACAAAAAAATAAAAGCTGAAAAATGATAACAACACCCAAAATCACACACATTCACAAACGGAGAGGGATAACCAAAAACACCTCTTCTAAAAAAAAACTACTAGGTTTTTTTTTCTTTTTATTGAAACATGATGGGGCACTCCACTCCCCATCCAAAGGGCATCATATATGCCCTTTTGTAAAAATGGGAACAATTTTTTGTTCACAATTTTTTTTACTTTTTTTATTTTTTTTGAAAAACAGAAGGTGATATTTTATCTCACATTCTTAGTCTATTGGTCTCCATATTTTCAAAAAAAAAAAAAGAAAAAAATATGAGCCAATCTACCCAACTCAGACAGGCCTAATAAATCTTTTCCTCTCCCTTAAACTTTGATGAAAAAAAAAAAAGGTTTCCTAAACATTTCGATAATATTTTTATTCGTAATTTTTTTAGTATAACTAACTTTTCATATAATATATCTCATATCCAATGATACCGCATATTAATGTGCTTCGACCTACTATTAAATATTAATTTTTTAAAAAGATATATAATACTCTGACTAGATATGTTTAAACTATCACTAATATACTCGATCTCATAAGATATCCAAAGTTAAATATGCTTAGTTACGATCACTACTGAGAGGATTGACTAGTGTAGAAATTGGTAAGGGGGGATTGGGGGGAGGGTAAAAAACAATTTTTATAATACTCTGACTATCACATAATACAATGTATGTTTCATGTCACACAACAATGTCTACAAGACATATTTTCATCCATAGAGTTATTTTCGAAATCTTTAGTAACTATAATAATTTCAGCTTCAGTGCTAAATAGTGTAACACACTTCTTCAATTTAGTTGTTAGTATTCAACTTTTTCTCTAGTATATCCAAGAAATATGAGTTTTAACATGCCCAAGCATAAAGATAGCTTGGTAGTCTTTCGTAAGTATCTGAAGATAGATTTCCTCACAACCTAGTAAGATTTACCCGAGTTCAAGAGAAAATGATTGATAATACCAATTGTGTATGCTATAGTTAGTCTAGTGTAGACTATAACATATATAAGACTACCAAATAATAAGACATAAGGGACACAACTCCTTTCTTTCCTTACCACACTAGTCTTGGGACTATGTTCAGTGCTCAACTTAAACTATTTAGCTAAGGGAGTTGAGATCGATTTAGCCTCTTTCATAAAAAATATATCAAGGCTTTACTAATATATCATTCTTGAGATAACTAGATTTGCCTAGAATTCTCATTCCAAATAATACTCATCTCAAAAATATATCTAACTAGGCCTAAATCTTTATTTGGGAAGATTTTTCTCATCTCTTCCTTAAACCTATCAATTTGTGCTCTATTGGCCAATGACGAGTGTGTCATCAATATACATTAAAAGTATAAGTCTATTATTACCCAATTGACAATTAACAACTGACAACTGACAAATACACATTGATCACATGTTGTGTGATAAAAGTCATGAGACTTCATGAACAAATATAATTTCTTGTACCACTATCTAGGAGCTCATTTAAGACCATAGAATGTTTTATTTAGTTTGAAAACAAGACTTTCATTCCTTTGTTTACTGAATCCCTCAGACTAATCCATGTAGAAAGTCTCATAAAAATCACCATAAAGAAACTCAATCTTCACATTGAGTTGATTAATTTTGAAGTCCAAGCTAGTAGCCAGACTCATAACTTCTCAAATAGAAGTCATATTCATTATGCAAAAAAATTTCTCAACAAAATCAATATTTTTTCTTTTGACTAAACCCTTTGACTTTTAATTAAGCCTTCTATCTTGATAGAAAATCATTAGTAGATTTTCATGTTAAGAGTCATTTGTTTTTTAAAGCCCACTTCCCTTTTCCTAAGTGTGCTAGATCATAAGTCTAATTGACATGAAGAGACTTCATCTCTTCATGTATAGCCCAAATTAAAGTCATTCATCTTTATTCTTAAAAGAGAAGACCTCTTAAAATGTCTCTAGCTTACCTGCATCTTTAATTAATATGTAATTAGAAACCCTAGACAAAACCTAGTAGGTCTTACTCCTAGATGATCTTCTTAGCATAGATTGAGATGTATCATTATGAACAACTAGTAGCTACCTAGTTCAAGCTAGAATATGATCTTTCACCTCCTAAATAGGTATATCCTATGGCTCAAAATAGCATGTGCATCTTATGGCTTAGAATCATTAGGTGACTACTCAATTCATCTCTCTTGATTAGACTTATCTCTAGAAGGAACCAGCATTGGATTTATTCAAATAGAAATTTTAATGGAATTACTCTTTTTGTTGCTCTGATGATTGCCATCCACTAATTGGCCCTCTAAAAAATTATTTCTTTATTTTGAATAAGCTTCTTGGAAATTATAGGTCTTATAGGCTATACTCAAACTCCTTATGTTCATTGCCATTGAAGATGCATGGATATGTAATATCATTAAGTTTAGTTTGTTCATCTTTTGGAATATGAATGAAGGCTTTGCAGTAGAAAACTCATAAGTCTTCATATGAGATATCATTCCCAATCCATTCTTTATTGAAAACATCTCTATCAAGAGTGGCTATAGAGCACGTGTTGATTATATCTACAACCATATACATATCATCTTTCCAAAATTCCTTGGTAAGATGCATGTGAGAAAGTATGCACTAAACTCTCTCTTCAATAATCCAATTCATCCTCTCAATGATGTCATTTATTATGACATCTTAGCTGGTATCTTGTTATGTCTAATATCATTGAATATATAATACCTATCAAATTGACCTCAATATTTTCCCCCATTACTAGAACATATGAAGATCAATTTTTATTGATCTTTCTCTCAGCTCTTGCATGAAGATTCTAAAAGATAAGAAAAACATGATCTTTTATTTTAATACAATTGTCCACACTTTCTTAGAGTGATCATCAATAAATGTGATAATATAAAGAGTTTTGCTGAGTATTCTACTCTATATGAAGCATACATTGATATTAATAAGATCAAAAATATTTGATTTTTGCATGGATGGAAGAGAATGAAAATGTGCTTTACTATTTTTTTTCTAGTTATATAATTAGTATAATTATCAAGAAAATATCCATGGATAGATGACAAGATATTATTTCTAACTAGACGCTACATACCCTTCTCACTCATGTGACCAAGTCTCCTGTGATAGAGACCAATGTTACTCATTTGATGAATAATATTTATCTGATCTTTAGGTACTTTTGTTTGAGTGGCATACAAAGAGATCTCCTTCTTATCCCTCACAATTACTAATGCACCATTGACTAGTTTCCACCAATCATCACCAAAATAACTCATATATCTCATGTCATCCAACATACCAATGGATATCAAGTTCACACAAATATCCAAAAGATATTAGATATCTCTCAGCATTAGTCATTGTCATGTCTATACATATAGACAATTATCTTCCATGCTAAACATCTATGATATTTCACTATCACTCATCTTTACTATGCCATAATAATTAGGTGTGTAGGTAGTAAAAATATCAATGTGAAGGGTGATATGAAATGATGTACTTAAGCCAATAAGACAATCACTGTCTTAATATATAATATTAGTAGAATTATCATCACTAACTAGTATCAAGTCATCTTCCAAGATGATGTTAGCCTCATCCTCATGTCAATCTTTTATAGTGCATTACTGTTGTAGTATTTTATAAGAATAGTAGTTTTTTTCACATGTCCTATCTTATCACAATAAAAACACTTTACTATTTTTCTATTTTGTAACTAATTTTTGAAAGAATGAATTCTTCTGTTAGGATATGTGTGTCTCATGGTGTCCTACCGTATCTTTTAGAAATGAGAATATCATGAGAAGCTCTTCCCTTCTCATTTCTCCTTACTACATTATACAATAATTTTTTTGAGATAACTTTCATTGACACAATATGTTCAAGAGGTATCATGCTTAGTTATAACTATAAAGTTATCCCAAATATGTAGAAGTGGGCTCAACATTAAAAAAACTAGTAGCTTATCTTTCAAAATCATTTTCATGGATGAAAGCTAATACATCAACCTTTGAAAGATATTGATGTGCATCGATATTAAACTAGTATTCTTGAACTTTAGGTTAACTAGACATCTAATAATCTATGATTTATTTTTAAATATATTCTTTTCAAACATAAACTATAGTTTCTCTCAAAACTTATTGGTTTTCATTTCATTGGCAATATGTTGATAAGCATTGCTACTTATCTATTCTCAAAATAAAGAGGTAACCCTATAGTGCATGTCTTTTCATTTTCCTTCACTTAGTTTTTATGGTTTCAACTTCTTTATCATTGAGTCATACAACTACTTCACTACAAGATAATCATGCATTCTATATATTTTTTAATAGAATAATTAATCTCAATTAACTTTTTTTTAATAGAGTGCTATTTTATAATAACAAAGTATACTATCAAACACAAAAAACCAACACAAACAAAAATATTACAATATATATATGAAACCACTATATTGATATTGGAATAATTAGATATCAGTATTATGATTATGAATAAACTAGGAATCATTTTGATATCAATGAAGTATATCCTCCTCAATATAAATTTGGATATTACTTTTTGGGTGATATCACGAACCTCACTCTAATACTGATTGTTGGGATAGGTCTTTCAGATACTCATCAAAAGCTTTTTTTATTAACCAATGAAAACAATAAATTAAATAAACCTCAATATAAAAATTCTGAAAAATCAATACAGTGAAAATCAAAGTCCAAATTATAATACAACCAAATTAAAAAATAAATGCTAGAGTCTTTTTCCCATGTATAGGAAGTCTATAAAGTACACAATACACAAAATTATACTTTGAACTAGAATATTTTTTGTAGGATATAAAATTACAAAATTTCAAATCCATGACAAATATATAAATATAAGATTTTAGAGTAAATACTCTGGATCTCTTACCATATTATTCTTTAGGTGATAGTGTTAATTCATCGAATTCTTTGCTTAAAATCAACAACATAGATGTATCTTGATTATTAGACCAAAGAAAAGATTTTGCTCAGCTATTTTTTGAATCACCAAATATTTTATAAACTTCAATTCCTCATAAAACATAATCCATAGATAAACAAAAATAAATAATAGCACCTATACTCCAAAAATATATTACACACACTGCACTATCAAAACATTAGTTTTATAATCTACACACAAAAAATATATAAATTTAAAACATGTAATGCTTAAGTAAAATTAATATCACAAAATGTAAGTTTCTGAAACAAAACACTATTGTCCTAAAATTTTCTTGAGCAAATTAAAACACTGATGTCTCGAAAGCTTTTGATCTTTTAGAGTAGAAAAAAGAAAGCCCAATAATAATACTGCGCCATACAAATTTCATGGACGCGTAGAAAAAGAGGGAAAGTCAAATATGTAGAACACCTCTCCCAAAAAAAATAGTTTGTTTTTTTTTCTTTTTATTGAAATGTGTTATGGGTTCTCACCCCATCCAAAGGGCATCAATAATGTCCTTCTGAAAAATAGGAACATTCCTATTTTCATATTTTTTTTATTTAAAATAGAATATGGTCTACCATGCTTTACACCTACAAAATAAACACAAAAAAAAATGAACTAGTCTACTCAATTCTGGCAGATCTAACAAAAAATAGTATCTTTACTGATACACTATGGTTTAGCCTTTAGGTAGAGCATTTTTGATAGATTAATCAATATGTGTTTTTAAGCAAAACTTTAAAACATATATAACCGCTACACATCCAAAATAGCAAATATAAAATTAACAATTTTTATGAAGAAAAAATCACAAGAATAATACAGTCCAAATATCACACTAAGAATGAATATTAGTGAAATTCAAATATTCACTCTAGAATAATTTAAAGTTTTCAATATTGAATTAAAAAAAACAAAGAGGAAAAACAACAAAATTTTATATATTTTACCAAAAATATATTTTTGAAACATCAAAATATTAAAAGCAAGTTCCAAACTATGAATGAGACATCCAACTTGGAACATTAATTCCCTTTGAATTCCTTGCAAAAGAAAATAATGTTTTATCTCTAATCATCAATTAGAGTACTTAATTACAATTTCTCAAATTTTATATTCACATTCATACACCATAGAGGTGGCACACAACATAAAAGAACATTGTAGAAATAACAGAAACAATAGAAACAACATAAGTGGCACACACTTTGATAAAATAACCACTTTGATAAAATAATCATAAGTGGCACACCACGTGCGCGCATGGACACACACACGCATGCACATGCGCATGCATACACACACACACATTTATTTTAATTTTAATTTTAAATTTTTTTTATTAAACTTATTATTGGGCAATTACGCTTTCAAGGTAGTGATATTAAGATATAGAAACAACAGAAACAACAGAAAACAAGCAATATATATATCCAATCCAGCAACCAACCACGGCAGACTCAAAAAACGAGAAATACGATGAGTAGTTCCCCAGGTCCAAAAATAGTAATCCGAAATTAAAATTACAAAATATTTTATAATAAAAACTCTATCGGTTCATTTAATCGGAGCGGGTCGGATCATGGGACGGGTCAAGCTCTACTCCAAAAATTTCAGCCCGCTGACAGGACAGCGGGACCTCCATTATTGTGCTACTACTGCATCCCCGGTCTCTTAATATTTTCTTTCCTGCACTTACATAAAAATATTAAAATAGAAATAAAAATATTTGGTTATACAAACATATTACTAAAAAACAAATTATATATATAGCATTTAAAATAAAAACTAGAAGTGGGGTATCAGTTACCATTCTGAGAGGAAAAAAAACGATGAATACTCAATAATTTCACATGTTCACTTCATATAGTAGGCTATATGAAGCTCGCTCTACTTATAAGGGCATATGATTTTTCTTGGTTAAAAATATTATCAACATATCCAATCTATTCTTATGATATGCACATTTTCTAGATGCAGTTGCTCTGTGCCAAATATATTATATATTCAATGATATATTACATTATGTACATAGATTTTGAATCGAATGTAGATTTTTTGAAATAATGAATAACACTCTTATTACCACACAAAACAATACACTTATCTTGTTGAATGCCCAACACTTGTAGGAAAGTTAACTTCTATGTGGCTTTTTTTTTTTGCATGCTTATATCATGTGTATATATTCTTCTTTAAATTGGGACAAAGCTACTAAGATTGGCTCACCATGTTAAATCATAAACACATCGAAGAAATGTCGCTCCAATAGCTTAATATCCATTTAACAATTGCCCAATGTTGCTTCCTGAAACAAAAAAGAAGTCGAAATACAACCTCAATTGCATGACCAATATCTAATTTTATATAAACCATAACATACATCAAAATATCAACCATAAATGAATAAAGTATTATACTCATGTATTTCTTTTTTCATATTTGTGGGGCATTTCTTAAAAGTAATGTAAAATTTTTGACAAGAAAAGAGCTAACTACTTTAACTTTGTCCATGTTAAATCTCATGAGAATCATTTTGTTATAGTCTTTATGAGATAAACATAATCATCTTCTTTTCCTATTCCATGATATTTTCACACCAAGAATTTGTTTAGGTGATTCCAATTTTTTTTATTGAGAATGAATTATTTAATTTATTCTTTAATTTCTCCACCTTATTGGTATCCAATCCAATGATGAGTATACCATTGACAAAGAGTAGGAAGAAGAAAAAAATATTTTCTAAAAAAATTGGAAATACATTATGGTTATAAGAGGTATTCTTTTATACCCAAGATTAGAAGAGGTTAATGCCATAGCCCATGCAAGTTTTTTCTAGGCTTGAAAATAATATTTTATTTATTCTTAACTTTGAATCTCTTTTGATGCTCTACACATTTATTCTTTACGATTACTATGAAGAAATATTGTCTTCACATCAAATTATCTAATTTTTATATTCATGCGAGCAATCAAACCAAAAATAACTCTATTAGAAGACAATCCTTTTTTTGACCAAACCCCTTTTACAGCTAATCATGCATTCATGTCTTATATCTTACTTCAGAACTATTATTTTCAGCTTGTAGCCTATACACCCAATTGTTCATAAGAGCCTTTTTTTTGCCTCTAGGCAATTCTACTATGTTATATGATTGATTTTCAAGTAATAAAATTTATTTCTTCTTACATAATTTCTCCATATCCATTTTTATTATCTTCAAGAAAGTTTCCTCACTTTTATGGTTCTTCCCATTCATAGCATCACATATTCATCAAAAGGATATGCAAAAGAGGAGATAATGCTCTCATGTTTGTCTCCAAATAGGACTTTCATCTAGGGTCGCTGATGGGGTTTCTTCCACTTGTTCTTTTGACTCATCAATTATTATTATTTGAATCATACTTCTAAAGTTAGAAATCAGGTTCATTATCACGACTATGAAATGTGGAGTCATAATGTGAATAAGTTACAGCATTATATTGTTGTGACTAGAAGTATCATGTATTGAAGTAGTAATATGTTCTTTGGTGTCGTGACATAAATGAAACCATGACATAGTTTTTATTATTACGAATGGAACGTAAGTCAGAAGAATTCAAGTCATAATCATGTACATTGGTGTTATGACATGAATGCAATCATACTATTATTATTTGGTATCATGACATGTTTTGATTTGGTGAAGTTGCAACATATTTTATGATGTTATGACTAGTAACTTAAGGATTTAAGTAGCAATATGTTCTATGGTATTGTGACATGAATGAATTAGTGACATATTATGTAATGTCATGAGTCAAAACTTAAGCAAAAAGTTTTTTTATTTAGGATTACTATATAAATCTCTATAAATGTAAAAAAGAAATCATAATATGCTAGAAATTAAAAATGGTTTATTTTTTGTATTTTGAGCAAGGTATAGTAATGAAAATAAATTTATGAATGATCTCTTATTTTCTCTCTTCTCTCTCCTTTTTTGGTGCATATGTGTGCTCCTTCTATGAGATCTCTTATTGTATGAGGTATATTTCATTTATGTAAGTTTTGTTCATGTTTTATTTCTTCTCATCAGAAAACTTTAAAACCTTAACCATCACTTGATTTGCAACATTTGGTATCAACCTAGTATAGATTCCTATTATTTGGTTTCAGAGCTAAGTATGATTTTTTAAGATTTGATATCAAAACCAACACTTGGGACTCTTTATTTCCTATCATCAACTATAGAGTCTTTTTCTTTAATATTCTTATTATTGTTTTCGTGTTCAACTTTCACATCATCATCATGGATAACCAATGAAACTATTGGCTCTATAGTTATAGGATATCAGCATGGGACTTTGATTCATCAATTTTATCAATATCTCCATATAACCGATCCTCCAAAATTATCACATTTCTATTTCTAATCAATATTTTTTTTCATCACGTTTCATAAAATCTATATAAGTTCTTAATGAGCATAATCTAACAACATACTGATTTTTCCATGAAATCAAGATTGGACATTTCATTGTTTGGGACATTAACAAATACTTTGTAGTCAAGTACTCTCAGATAATTATATAATATATCTTTCCCAATCTATACTCTCTCTTCAAAAATAATTGGGCAGCTTGAAATTTGATTACATATACTGGGTCATTTATTCAATTATTATATTCATTATTTCTTCTATGTCAGTTTGATGGTATGTCATAGGAACTCTCTTTTTAAGCCTTATACCATGTATCTTATATTAGCTCTTAGGTTGATCTTGATAATCACCACTATTTTTATACTATAACATCTATAATTTTTTCTAGTTCCTCTATTATTTCTAGTATGAAACTCTTTGAAGACATATGAATCTCTGTCCTTAAATCTTTAGATAAAAGTTCAAATATTTCTTAATTGATCATCACTAAAAATCAAATATTAACAAGCACCACCAACTATTCTTGTTTGTATATCTCTAATGTAAGTATGAATCATGTCATTGACATCTACCTTTTTGAATGAAAGGAATATGTGAAATACACTTCTATGTGCTTTTCCAACTATGTATTATGAGAAGTTATATGTCTTCTCTATTTAGTTTTTAATGAATACATCATTAGTTTTTAATCACCCAATTATTATTTTGGGATGCACAACTACCACAAGCATCATGATATCAACTTTAGTAGTGATGGTATTATTATATTTATTTAGTTAACTTTCTTCTTTTTTAAACTTTCCATAGTAATAAAATTATTAACTACCACACAAAAGTCCCGCAATTGTTAGGTACAGAACCAATAAATAATTAGGTTTATATTTCATCATCAAAATTCATTTTCAAGGAAATCAATTTGTTTACTATCTTATGAAACATGCCCATGTGATCAATCATATTATTTCCATCATTGTACTTAAAGTTGCCAAGTCTCCTTATTAAGATAATTATATTTTTGGATGTTTTTTAATAAATATATTTTCTATCTTCTTGCACATAATGTCCACCATAATTCCATCATAAATATGTTCATGTAAATTAGTAGCTATCCATTGTCTAATATAAGTAATGATTTTCCTATGGTGCACATTTCAGTCCTTACCATTCATACCAAAAGGCTTCTCCTTATTATGAGCTAATGATTTTCTATTACAGCATAATTTGTTTTGTTAAGTTTTATAATGTCATCTGATGTGTCCATTTTCAACATATCTAAAAATAATAGATACCACAATATGAAATTGCCTACAACAAAACAATTGGAAGTGAAAACTTCTACGACACAACTACCAAGGCTATCAAAACTATCATAACCACATTAACTACTAAGACTGCCAACCACTATGGTAAGTCAACTACTTTAATACTATTGTTGGGTCAATATGTTGTGAGAAGTGGTAATATGATATATGAATTTATGATAGTTTATAATTAATTTTTTATTATTTTAATAATTAATACAAGTGGTTAATTAACTTCAATTTTTTGAAAGTTAAAAATTTTAATTTTCAATAATTTAACCACAAGATTTTAAATAGTATAAAACATTATTTTAATTAGGATAAAAATATTTTGCTTTGGGACAATACAACTCATGTAGAATAATTTTAACAGATTAAGTAATGCATGTTTTTGTGTAGAAATTTAAAGCATATACATCCAATATCTACATCCAAAGTAGTGAAAAAAATAAAAAATATTCACATTTTTATGTGGAAACGCAAATTAAAAAAAATGAGATCATAGATCAATAGTCCAAACTCTACACTAATCACTAATTTTTTTGAAGCACATAAATCTACTAGAGAATACAATTTGAGTTTTTGGGGTAAGTGAAAAACCATAAAAACAAAGGCAAAATAATTTCTTAGATCTCACCAAACAATGATTTTCGAAACACTACAAATGAAAATAAACTAAGATCCTAACTCAAAATGAGATTATCAACTTAAACATAGATTTACTATGAATTCTTCAAGAAATTATATGGTTTTTATTTCTTCAAATCTTCATGTTGAGCACTCAATCTCGCTTCTAACGTGCTTTTGAAAGTGGCATCAATAAATTCATACCCTTATATTAATGCACCACATAGGTGATGGTCACTATAGGAGAACATTGTAGAAAAGGGTTTTTGTTTTTAATTTTTATGTCTCATTTGGGTTGCACACAAATAATGATAAAATAACCCTAATCAACATGCATAAATTATTATCATTTAGCTTTGTCAATTATGTGCATAATAGTTTTTCAACAATATCAAATACATGTCCAAATTCCAATTGAACCATAAATATCCATTTATGTCCTTGGTGTTGGCATGTGCAGAGGATATCATTCTAAAATCATGTGATTTCTCATAATCTATAATCTCATTAGTTTATATGATTGACTTAATTATGGGATGATTACCACATTGTTATTTTTACTCCATAAATATAAAGAGATGAATTAAGTTGGAAAAAATTATATTCTTTTATAATCTATAATCTTAGAATCCTATTTTGTCTTCGTTAATGTAATCAGAGTAATACCTCATAATTTTTTTATCCCATCAAAATCTCATTGAAGTTTTGTTCTTTATTCTTCTATAACCATGATTATAATTTTCTCTGCTATTATCAATTTTGTCTCTTGTGTCAATGTTTTGACCTTACAAGATAATACCTCTTTCTCTTCTGGAATTATCTTAGATGACATGAACTTTCATCCATGGTCACAACTTATGGAGATTCAAATTGGAGCTCAAAATAAATTTAAATTTTTATTAGCACTATATTAAAACCACTTATAAAAGATAAATAGTTGGAAACATAGTTTTGCAAAGAAACCTTAGAAGAAAATTGGACAACCCAATATTGCTACCACAAAAATTGATGACACATTTCATTCAACCACGACCAAATCTCATATTGTCATCAGAGTCAAGTCTGATATGTCAAACTCATGTCTTAGTATGAATAATATGTGGATTATTGATGCAAGTGAAACTGACCACATTACAAATGATTTCAGTTATCTTACATGTTTTTGACATTCAACCCAAACTAGACATATTTACTCCTAATGGGAGAGTTGTGCCTATTACTAATGAAAATTTAGTACATGTGTCTAGCACTCTTACTCTTGATACTATGTTTTTTTGTTTTCTTTTCTCTCTTCTAGTCTTGTATTTGTTAATGAAATCACTAAAATAATGAATTATACCATGAAAAATTTGCCGAATTATTATTTATTTCAAGATATCATAAAACACATTGAATTCATGACTATGATATTAAATGAGGAAAGTTGTACTATCTTCCTAGTTGTCACATAAACTCAATAGCAGGGTCAAGGTAATTGCATGAAAGGACATGAAGAAAACAATGATATAGTTTAGTTATCATATTTTCATCTTGGTTACCTTTCTTTCAATTATCTTCTCAAGTTAAATTCAAATTTTATGTTTAATGTTAATTGAATTAGAATTGAACTAGTTAAAAGCCACAGAATTTCATATTTGTCTAGTAATAATAAAGGTTATGTTTCTTTTAAAAAATATTTTGTTCGTTTTATGACTATTCACTTTGATGTGTGGGGGTTAGCTCAAATTGCTAGTTTATTTGATTCTCATTTTTTGGTTGCATTCAAAGATAAATATACTCATATGAGTTGGATAATTAATATCCACAACAAGGGAGATTGTTTTTTTTTCAAGAGCTTTATTATATAGTTACTTTTTAATATCAAGGATGAATTTCAAGTCCTTCAATCTGATAATAGTAGAAAGTATATCAATCCTAACCTTGAGTTGTTTTACAAGGAGAAACGTATTCGCCACCAAACTTCATTTGTGGGTATGCTTCAATAAAATGGTCTGGTGAGACTTAAAAACTATGGCAACTTGATATTCTAATCTCTGTGGCATTAACTCAAGATTGGCCTCTATGACAACTTGATGTAAAAAATATATTCCTCAATAGAACCTTGGATAAAGAAGTATATATGGATCTATCCCTGTCGATAGATTGTACTGAAAAGATATGTAAGTTAAAGAACATTCTATATGGGATAAAACAATCACTTTTAACATGGTTTTGAATACTCTCAAAATTTATGAAGAAGATTAGATATATACAAAGTGATGTGGATCACACTCTTTTCATATGAAGGAAATTATGCAAGAAACATTGATGAATCCAAAATGGAAGAAAGTCATTAATGATGAAATAGAATCTCTTTAGAAAACCCCCCACATGGGAACTTGTATTGTTACCTAATGAGAAGAAAATAGTTGGATGCAAGTGGATACTCATAATCAAGCTCAATTATGATGGAATCATTAATTTTTACAAGGAAATAATGGTTATAAAAGGATATATATAGAAGTACAAGATTTATAATGATACATTTGTAGTAATGACAAAAATAAATACTATATGAATTCTTATCTTGGTCACAACAAAATGGGATTTGCCTCTATGACAACTTGACATAAAAAATGCATTCATCAATGAAACCTTGAAAGAAGAAGTATATATGGATTCACCCTTGAATAAAGTATGCCAAAAAATTATGCAATTTTTGGAAAACCTCTATATGGGTTGAAACAATCACCTCAAACATGGTGTTGAAAACTCAAATTTAATGAAGAAGATTGGATTTGAACAAAGTAATGAGGATCTAACTCTTGTCATAAGAAAGAAATTATATAAGGTTATTGTTCTTATTGTATATGTTGATGATATAGTTATTATAAGAAATAATCCAAATAAGATAGTTGTACTCTATGAAAACCTAGTAATTGAGTTTGAACGTAAAGATATTGTACATCTTAAATATTTCTTGGGCATTGAAGTTGTAATATCAAGTCTTTAGAATTTCTCTTTTCTAGTGAGAATATGTGTTAAATCTACTAAAAGAAACTGGTATACTCAACTATAGACTTTTTAAAACACCAATTGAGATGAATCACAAACTATTAATTTAACCATGTCAAGCACCAAGAAGTAATGATAGATATTCGAGGTTAGTTGTCAGGTTAATATGTTTATATAATATGCAGCATAATATTGCATATGCAATAAGTGTCATAAGCCAATCCATGCATGCACCAAGCAAAGATAATATAGAGGATGTTTATCGTATTTTGTGGTACCTAAAATCTTCTCCAAGAAAATGATTGTTTTTAATAAAAAATGGAGACCAAGATGTAAGTGGATATAATGATGCTGGTTGAGTTGAAAATCAAATTGATCAAAAGTCAATTTCATGTTATTTTATATTTTTTTGGAAAAACTTACTAACTTGGACGAGTAAAAGATAGAATGTAGGGGCTCAATCTAGTATAGAGTGAGAATTTCAAGGAGCGACTCATGGTGTGTGTGTGTGTGTGTGTGAATCAGTATGGATAAAACATATTTTGCATGACATTGGATTGTGTCAGAAAAAATCTACGACGTTACAATGTCAAAATAAAGCATATATAGCCATTGAAATAATATCATTCAACATGATAGAACTACGCATATAAAAGTGGATCATCTGAATAAATAAACTATTAGTTTGCATTTGTTACTTTACAAAATTAATTGGCAAATATGATAATGAAGGGAGTGTCTAGGAAGATTTTTAACATCTCACTTGACAAATTGGGAGTGCTTGACATATATTTACCAACTTGAAGGGGAGTGTTGGCATTAGTTAAGGATATCATCCTAAAATCATGGGATGATATCAAGTATTTTTACTCCTGAAATCATGGGATGATATCATATATTTCTTACTCCTGAAATCATGGGATGATATCTTGATTGACATATATTTACCAAATTGGGAATTGCATATGACCTCATTACTATTCTTATTCCATAATTTAGGAACTAATGTATATCTTGTATTCTATATAAAGAGGTGTATAGCATTGGAGAAAATACTTTCTTTTCCAATCTTAGAATCATACTCTGTCTTTCTTGGCTATGTTGATATTAGGAATTGATGGCAAACAAATCAATATCACCTATTGTAGTTTCCATTTTTTAATGGGCATTTTGTTGATTTTTATCTATAGTTGCATATTATTCATATATATGATATATTGTGCTTTTTATCCATAAAATGTTCTGCCTTAAGATGGCTGTTGTGGGTTAATGATGTCCATTGGAAGAGTGTGTGGTAGATGATCTTTTGTTGTACTTTGATCCAAATAAAACCAAGGAGGCCAACTATCTAGTATATTTAGGTAGTAATTTCTTCTTTAATGCACATATTTATATCCTTCTCTCCCAACTCAAGATTGCCACTAAGACTAAGGGGATCAAATTCTTGGAATGTGATCTCTAATTTCTATAGCCAATTTTTGAACCCCTGAGAATAGAAACAATTTAATACATACTTACACTTAAAACTGCATTAGATATTTTTCTTTTTGTTATCTTTTACACATGTTATGGAAAGAGATTAAATAATTAAATGTGGATCCTCCATAACAGCTTAATTTTTTATGTAAACCCAATTTTTCTACATGGTATTGAGATGATTATTGTGAGTTGAAGTCCTTCCATCACTCATTTATTCACAGTGCATAGTTCAAAATTAGAGGTATGCGTATAAAGGAGCTAGTTAGATGGAAAAAAAAAATAATTTAACTTGTATTTTACTAGCAACATACTTTTTTAGAGCATGAAAGCACAACTATTTTTAGACAAATAATAAAGTATTCCCACTGAACCCCAGAAGCCCAAACAAGGTTTCCTTAGACTTCCATTCTCTGTCGCATTAGAAATTGATGAACGCATGGCATATACTTCAAGGCCATTGCCGTCCTAGCTAAGGGCACATTTGCTGCGACAAGGAGAATGAAGAGAAGCCGGGGGGGGGGGGGGGGGGGGGGGGGGGGATGGGTGGAAAGATAAAGTTTTGCAGGAACAAGTCTATGTTACGAGTCGAGTTCACATGTGGGTGTGTTCCTATGTGCCTGTACTGTTAACTAACACAAAAGTTTATCAATTAGCTCATAAAAGAGATAAGATATGCCTAAAAGTTACAGATGCAATCCCCCAGGTTGGTAACCAAATGCTAACACAAAATCAACCCTAACACTATCTCAATCAACCGAGTAACCCACTAGTAAAAGAACGGTCTACCTCTCATCTTGGTACTAAAGCAATCATAAACTTAGAAAATTAAATCTCATCATTTGATTAGTGATCATCCTTTAACTCTCAATCATCTCGAAACGCCACCAATGTCCTAACGTAACCAAGATTGTCTTACTGCGGATTGCTTGTGCAAGAAGAATTAAACCCCGAAAGATCTGTCCACGCATGGTTGCCCCAGTACTGTACATTACCGGGAAGCTGCCTTGATAAATTTGCTAACGGCCCGACAAAATTGAGTTCCTCGTGTTCTTCCATTTTCACTGAAGCAAATTGACTCGCCACCGAAGTAGACGTCTTTGAGCCAACATGACCAATTCCACCTTCATATGCCAGTGGTTCTAAGCTAATGCCTCCCCCCAGCGAGTATAACCCGGATGTTGAAGGACAAGAAGAAGAATCTAAACCACAAAAGAAAGGAAATGGCTGCCCTTGATGCAGTCTCCACTGGTCTAAACCACTTGCTGATAACATGGAACCGCCACTTCCACCAACGTTGCCAGCGTTGAATGCGGCACTGCTTAAAGCTGGGCCGATTTGGAAATTTAGGTCAGTGAGTCCTCCAACTGGAGTAGATATAGAGCGGTAGCTTGGTCCCACGTCTCCAGTGGGAAATTCCTTGAAATTATGAAGAGGCGCCATGAAACGCAAAGCGGGAACATGAGGCCCAAGGCCTAATATGTCGTTGCGTTCACCGTTTGATGAGATAGCTGATGACGAAACCGAACCCATTTGGCAATCGCCTATGACTGGAGACTTGGAACTGCCTCCTTTGATTCTTTTGTTCCTTCTACAACCACCTCCAACAGGAACATTTCTTAGGGCTCCACCCTTTGTCCAATACCTTCTGCAGGTTTTACAGAAGTGTCTAGGTTGAGAGAGGCTGTAATTGTTGAAGTAGCAAAACTTAGTGTTTGTTGATTCACATCTCGGGCATTTTAGTGCTGTCTCCGGCATAGGTATGTTCTCCATGCGAGCTCTATCTGCCATGGAACCCGGCCGGACTGAACCCACTCCTGCATTTCCGTGAGGTTCGAGTAGCGGCGGTGGTGGCAGTGCGGGAGCAGTAAGTTGTGTGCTCAAATTGCCACCTGCTCCGTGATGAAAGTTTGGTTGCTGTAGATTATCATAGAAAGAGAAAGGATATTCAACATGAAATATGAGAAAACCAAAGTAGCCGGAATATTATTATCTTTTGAACTTCGCTTTTTTTTTTTACGCAAGAACAAGAAATGGAAAAAAATCTTACTACTTGCTGCCAGTTGGATGGATCAAGATAAGCTGGGATGGAAGTGAAAACCATGGCTCTTAAATCCTAAGCTTTCTTTTTTTGTCAAGGTTGATGGTGGTATTTTTTATGAGATAACGCTAGTGGAGAATCACATCATCGAGACATAAGTTGCAGACAAAGGAGAGATGGGAAAAAGAAGAACAGAGATGAGATGAGAATCAAAAGTTGAAGGGTCTTTACATATAAATACTTAATTATAAATTTTAATTAGTGTCTGATTTGCTCCTTCTCAGTTCGCTCTTTATGTTTATAATGTGTTTTAGGGTTTTTTTTTTTTTTAGAAAACGATATTGCTTAACACAGAAGCTTTCTGACCTGTGACTGAGGAATGATCCATATCTCTTAACGCAAAAGAATTCTCTTTCCACGTTGAAATATTAATGGTTCTTCAGTTGAGCACCTTGGGACGAAATTGAAAGGATGAATCTTGTAGGTGATTCTTGACTTGTTGAGTGACCTAATTCTCAAACACCGAGTAATTAGATTATGTCAAATTCATTATAAGAGTAATCTTAATTCAAAATAAAAAAAGAAAAATTACATCAAGCATTATGTTTTTTCGTCACTCATTATTCCAAATTTTGCAGAACTAATATATTTAGCATATTCATTTATATTTTATAAGTTTGTATTAATTCTTAATAATTAATTTATCTCACAATTGATCTGCATATAATATATATAGTCTATTATCACATTTAAATACAATCATATATTAAACAACTAATAAAATAAAAAATAAATAAAAATTACATTTAATTGACTACAATATTTCATTCACTAAATTACAATAAATCTAAATTTATATCTCATTTAAAAAAATTCAAACAAAACAATACGCTTAATAACTTATATTTTAATTTATTGAAATAATTGAATAACATAAACACAAACAAACATCAATCTGATGGTAATCATTTACTATCATTATACATACATACATACATATATATATATATATATATATATATATACTATTTTATTTAATATTTTTAATTGATTACAATAAATAAACTTGAAAAATCATTAAAGCCCGACAAAATAAACCTATAAAAATAGGAAAATTATAAAAAAGAATTCAATGAAAATTTCTAAAGAAAACAAATCATTTCCTTGATTTTAGGTAGGCGTACTAGGAACTCCACAATGTTATTTTTCAGCTCATGGAACTCTTATGTGTCCACTCAAGCACTCTCAAATTCAAAGAGACTATTCAATACATTATATGCATCACTCAACCAACTAGGTAATTGATAGGCTAGCTAAGGTTTCATATGCGCATAAATCAAATATAATTATTTAGGAAAATATTATGAAACATGTTCACTTGCATAATGTTGGGTCTGCCTGAATTGGGTAGACCGGTTTTTTTTTGTTTATTTTATTTTTTTTTTTTTGAAGGTATGAAGCACAGTAGACCAAACACATGAGCAAAAATCTCAAGTTCTATTTTTTTAAAATAAAAAAAAAATAGGGCACACGTGATGCCCTCTTGGATGAGGGATTACCCCATCTGGTCTTGAGTTTTTTGCATAATTTATCACACATAATTTTTTTGTAGGGAATTCATTTTCTACATAATGTGCATTTATGTGTGTTTTTTGTTACTTTCTTCATTTTGTGGTTTTTAGTTCTAGAAGCTAAGACACAATAGTTTCTTTTTCTCTAATCCTCACCCTAGTTTGAATTTTATAATTTATTTATGTGATTATGTTTAAATTATAATATGTGTTCAATATACACATTGATGTTTTCTATGCATAGTGTATGACGAATATATATATAATTATAAGTTATTTATAATTTAATGTGTGTTGTGTAGATGATGTTGGTTTTTATTTTTATTTATGTGTAATATTATACGTTGTAAAGAATTAAAGTTTGAACTACTTTGAATATTTGAAATCTAGAAACATAATTTTCTCTTTGGTCCAGAAATAGTGATGTCATTGCGTTGTTGATTCTGAGTCATAAATCTGATTAACCGACCATATCACCTAAAAAATCATACGGAAAGAGATCTGAAACCTTCACTCCAAAATCCTAGGTTTACGTATTTGTACAGATTTTTGATTTCCAGGGGTTTATATCCTAGAAAATATATTTTGGTCTAAAATATAATTTTTGGGCATATACTTTATGAGATCATTATACATATGAAAAAGTTTTTAGCATATTTTATTCGATTTGACGTTATTGTTACTTTAACTTTTTTTCATTGGAATGTATTTTTTTAGATTTATTATATTGAGATTTTTTTTCATTTTGAGTTGTTAATTTTATTTTGATTCCATTATTTAATTAATCAATTATTATTCACATTACTTTGTAGTTTCAAATATACTACGATCCAAATGTCCAACCCCAATAACTAGTATTAGGGTGAGGTTATGATTCCAGCCAAAAAGTGGTATCTAAACATCTATTGAGGAGGATGTTCATTATTGATATTATTATGGTATTCAATCTATTCATTATCATTATATTGGTATTCGATTATTTTGATATCAATGTAATTATTTTTTATTATTATATAGGATCACTCTATAATAATAAAGTTAACCATGATCAATTATTCTATTTGGAAAAATAGAATGTATGTCTATCTTGTAGTAAAATAATTGAATGAAGTGAGGAAGAAAGAGAAACCTAAAAAGTTAAGTAAAGAAGAATGAGAAAACCTATATTTTAGAGTTGCATTTACAATTCAGTAATGGATAAGTAGTGATACGTATCAATATGTTGCTGATAAAATGAAGTTAGATAAGCTATGAGAAAAGCTCGAGTCTATGTTTGAAATGAACATATTTAGAAATAAAATATTGATTATTCGACATCTAGTTAACCTGAGGTTCAATGACAGTAATCTAATATAAGCATACTTCAACAAATTTTAAGGGCTGATGAATCATCATTCATCCATAAAAATAGTCTAGAAAAATGAGTTATTAGCTTTGCAAATGCTGAGCTCACTTCCGAATATAAAAGATAACTTTTTGATTTCCCTAAGCATGTCACCACCTAGAAGTATTGTGTCAATGCATATTATCACAAAATATTTATTGTCCAAAAAAGCAAGGAGAAATGAGGAGAGGCTTCTCATGGTATTCTCATTTATAAGAGACATGATAGAAGCATTATAGGGTACACAATGCCTGATGAAAGAACTCAATCTTTTAAAGGTAAGTCACAAAGTATAAAAACAATCAAGTTTTATTATTATAATAAGTTGAGACACATAAAAAGGAGTTTTGCATGAAAATAATGTATTTCAAATAAAAAATCCAAAATTTAAGGCTGGTTTCAAAAATATGACAAACTAGTGCATATGAAAACAGCATAGCAATAACTGTTGTTGTGAACAGTGGTCATTGTCATGTTGATTTTTTTAAAATCAGAAGTCAATGGTGTGAATGCTGACTATTGAAAATACTGTAGAGCTCCATCAAGCTCAATGGTGGAGCTCCTTCGAGTAGCTTGTGGAGATCCTTCGTGGAGCTCATGAAGCTCCAGCGAGCTCAAAGTGGAGCTCGATGGAGCTTGAAGATGGAACTCCTAGAGCTCAAAGTCGATTTTGCTAGAGCTCGACAAGCTCTTTTGTGGAGCTCCGTCGATCTCCAGCGAGCTCGAAGTGGAGCTCGACAATGGAGCTTGACAGAGCTTGTCGAGCTCCAGACCTCTCTGTAGTACTTTTCTATAGAGCTTCCTAAATTTATAGCTTTAACAAATACCATGACTTCATAATATTCATCCTCATCAAATTTTATTTTGTCACTTTTATCACTTTCATCACTCCATATTACTTCTTCTACATAATTTTTTTAATTTTTGTCAGGTCAGTAGTCTTCTACAAAGTCTCTCCAACTAATGCTCACCTTTTATTGTATTGATGTGTGAAGGAGGTTAATGTTTAGTGGGTAAAATATTAAATATTTTTGTATATTTATGGTAATATTGGATAATGCATATGTGCGAAAAATGTCATAGTTTGATAAGTTTCATAATTTTGGAGTTTGATAGATTTTGATGAATATTTATAAAATCGGGATATTTTTTAAGATAATTGCTAACTTTTTAATTTATCATTTATTGTGTAGTTTTAGCATCTATTTTTAGATGAAAATCTTTGCACACTATGACTCTATTATATTGTTAGCAAAATCATTCAAATGTGCAACATATTCTTATTGAATGTGATATTATCTAGAATTCACAACCACATTTATCTCATATTAATTAAATGACAATGACATAAATTTTAGGTCATAGCAATCAAGTACACCTATAGTGCTAAAATTATTGGCTACTTTTTATCGTCATGGCTTTATCTTTACCAATACATTATATTCTTAAATCAAAGCTATGACATTTTTTCAAAACTATGACTTTTGGACTGCATAATATTATGGAACCAAAATTGCTTAGGCCAAATTCATTGATATTATCTATCATAATGACTTTGGACATACAATATTACATATAGTATTACTCAAGTGCATATACTTTCAAAGGTCACAACTCATGCCCTCCAAGAGAAGGCAAAATTGTGACATGGATGTACTGGCTAATTACCAAAGGTAGAGCCATTCACAATCCCACAACTATTTGATAGACAAGAAAGGCCAATGTCAAAGTCATGACTATTCTTAGTGTCACAACCATTTGATATATAAAAAATGATAAGGCCAATATCATGGCCAATCCTAGCTCAATGGCTATTTGATGTATGAGAAATGCCAAAGCCAAGGCCATGGCCATTCTCAGCTCCTTGGCCACCTAGATCAAAGTCATGGCTATTCCTAGTGTTATGAACATTTGATACATAAGAAATACCTAAGCCAAAACCATATCAAATCCCAATGCAATGAATTTGTGTTTCAGAAACAAAATGGATATGTTGTAGAAACTTCATACTACCATAATTTTATGGTATATAAAAATTAAAAGGCATTCCAATGTCATTGCCACTTCACATAGTTATGACTTTGAGCTCAAGAGATCAAGAGCACAGTTATGATACCTTTCCAAACCATGACTTTTTCTATTTTGACAAATACCATAATTATGGAATATAAAATAAAAAAAAGGACATAAATTTGAGAAGGAAAAAGATTCTTCTTCTTCACTTCCCAAGACCAAAAGCAAAGCACAACAAAAATCATAGGGGCAATTTTCGTATTCACTAGGAGATTCACGAGCAAGTATGATATGCAAGAGAGACTAAATCTTAGAGTTAGGGGGCACAACTATCAAACTCTCTCTCTCTAGGATGGAATTTGTAAAATTAAAATAAAATAATATGGGATTAAGGTTTTTATCCTAGATTGTCTCGAGGACTATCATTGGGAACCCAAGGTTCATTAGTCTTTTTATCTTGTATCTTATTGAATCTTTCTCAATATTAAGCTAAATAAAAGTATAAGATTTGTGTATTAATGATTTATATGATATATGAATGTTTTGTGATTTTTGGACATGTTTGATTTAAATTGTGGAATAAAAATTAATAGAAGTGATGATTAAATAGAACTTGAATTAGTGATTTGACTATTAGTAAATCTGTGCATGTTATCGTGGTGAATAGTGACACGTAAACTACGAGGCTCACTCATGTATACAAAAGAAAGTGATAGTTCTTCCAACAATGATGCATAAAACAAACCTATTAGTAAAAATAAAAAATTGAGGTATGTTAATCATTGTAAAACATGATGCTCACAAAGCTAAAAGCATTAATAATTTTATATGTTACTCAATTGTACATGTCTTATAAGAAATCATTTTTGATTGCGGTAAATATTTTATAAATTTTTTTTCTATGAATTTCACCTTTAGTGTAGAAGCCATATTATCACTGTGATGGATAGTTATAGATAATCTATAGGACATACATAAATAGTTGGACTCACATGGTGGTGATAGTCCTTTCAGTTACTTTTACATATATGAATTCTTCTTGTGAGATTTGAGATAAAGATATATTAACTTTGTGAATATGATACTTACAAAACTAAAAGTATAAATACTTATAAATCACATTAGCTATTAGTGTTCATGAGTACCTAAGGCTAAAGAATAAAAATATAAATATGAAGTAACCATCAATGACAGTTTATGCACTAACACAAAACAACCAAGGTCAAAGGTGATAACCATCTTATGTATCATTAGGTCAAATAGATATTCTAATAAAAATGTAACATTTGGTCTATTTCCAATCCCAATGTAAATCAAATTATTTAAATATGCATCATATGAATCAAGTGTACAAATACTATGATTTAAGAGTCATATCAATATCTCAAAATATCTTATCTATTAGAATTATGTTATCTCACTATCGGTTGACCAATATATTGATATAATCCTTATGAGATCAATATCTAGATGAAAGTATTATTTATTACTTATATAACACATATACTTATCAATCTTTATTAATGAGAATTCTTGTCAATAAGCTTCTAGAACATTATCAAACTAATGAAATTTGGGTAGAATAATAGAGTCATAATAAATTTTTAGCACTATTGACAGAGATTATTAATATAATTATCTTTGAGAAAGGTTAATTTTTTTAGTAGTTTATATATTACTATCTTGATAAAATTTTTAGATCTAATAGCTTATTTTGTTATCTTATTTGAATTATGAAATTGTTGTATTTTTTATTTCCCCTTGTCTAATTTTTTTATTTTCATCCTACCAACCAACAATGCAAAATTCTAAGACTGTGCTAATATCTTAGGATCTAGAAAATTATAAATCAAAAGATAATGTACAACCAATTATTTGAGGAAAACCTCACTATATTTCTCAAGGAGTTAAGAGAGAGAAAAAAAATGAGGTATACGACTATGATTGAAGAAGAAATGAGAAGGAAATGAGTGAGAATAATCAAGAGTATTCCGTAGACATTTCATTTGAGGGTAATGAAGACATGCATGCAGATAAACCCTAAATAAAAAGGGAAGAAATGATATCAAGGGAAACCTTGATTGCTATAAAAGTAGAGACTTTGGAATCTAAGGAAGGAAATTTTGATGAATTGGAGAACAAAGTCACCATTGAGGAAATGAAAGTCATTGCCAACCTAAAAGTCATAATGCTAACCATAAATACAATAATTGATAGTGCCACAACTTTTTAGAAACCCACAACTTTGTAAGGACAATTATGAGTAAAATGAGAAAATCTAAACTGACAGACTTTGAAGGCATTTTGCCCAATTATCTTTGTTATGTATTTCTAGGGAAGGACAGGATGAAGCCATTATCATCTCTATAACCCTAATGAATGATATCAAATAAATCAACCCATCAACATGTATGCATATGATACTTTTGAAGGAAGATGTAAAGCTAATGATTGTACCCCAACAATAGTTGAATCTAATCATGAAAGATAGTATAAAAAAAGATTGTGAAATAGTTCAATATGGATATTATTTATGTGATATATGATAGTCTATTGGTGAGCTTGATACATCTTATGCCAAAGAAAAGAGGGTTGATAATGGTGAAGATGAAAAATAATGAAGAGATTTATATGCCCACAACAACATGATGATGACTGAGCATTGATTACAATAAATTGAATAAAAAAACTAGGAAAGATTACGATCTACTCCCCTTCATAGATCAAATATTAGATAGAATCTCTTCCAATTCTTTCTATAGTTTTTTAGATATATATTTAGGTAATAAATAAATTTTGATTGATCTGGTAGATCAAGAAAAGATGATATTTACCACATGGGACATTTATATTTTAAAGAATTTTTGTTTGGACTTTGTAAAGAACTAGTTATGTGTTAAAGATACATGAATGTTATCTTTGTTGTTCTAAATGAGAAGATTTTGGAAATATTCATGGATGATTTCTCAATTAATTGAGATTCTTTGAAGAATACTTGCCTTACTTAGAATTTATATTGAAAAGATGCAAGAAGAGAAATTTTATCTTAATTAAACTAGGAAAATTGTTACTTCATGGTTAATGAGTAGATAATTTTTGGACATCAAATCTACACAACAAGATTAGAGGTTGATGACACAAAAGTGTACATCATTAAAATCTTATCATTCTTTTGTCATTTCATTACTTCGCCTAATTTAATTGATTAAGCAATGTTCCAGAAGCTCGTTAATGAGTGCATCTCATCAACTAAGATCTATAAGTGCATAGTAGATGTAGCATAATTAACTTTCATGTTGATATCAATCACATATAGATTATATCAATAGTTCAACTTTTCAACAATAGGCAACCCATTTTTACTATAATGAATACTAAGAGTGTTATATAATCTTTGGTTTAAGATTCAATTTTCTAATTTATGTGATATTGTTAAACAATCTTTGATTTAAGATTCATTTATCTAATTTATGTGATATTGTTATTTCATTTGATATATATTATGATGTACATAGTATAAGGGTTAGGGTATTGTACAGTGACACTTTGTCCAAATAACATAGAAGGAGGTGGTCACAATTGAGCCCTTATCAATGATAGTTTCCTCGTAGTTATCTCATCAATACATCATCAATGATATAACAATTTATCTATGCATGAAGCTCAATCACAATCTCCTACCTTTTAGGAAACTTTGTCAAATGCACTTGGTGGTCACTTCAAATACACTCATATTCACTAGCCTTCATTGTCTTAAAGACCATGATTGGCATAGTTTGTAATTTTTTGAATTTTCAACTTTGTAAGTGTCATACTCACACTATTAAAGCATGATTCATAGAATTTCACTAGTGTGAACCATATGAGAAAAAGGATCTCACAATGGCTATCACCACCTTGGGAGTCACCACACATCCATGCATGTCATGATGATTATCTATCATTATCCTTTTCATTAATGATGTAACTCACACACTAATAGTAAACATCTTAGAATAACACTATATATAACATCAATCTCAATTGAGAACCCTTCTCTTTAATACAAGTATAATGGATTAGCATTTAAAAATATTCATAATTTTGGCTTAGTAAGTGACACACTCATGATGATTAACATACCCAAACTTTTGGGTTCGACATATGGGTTCATTTTGTGTATCATAATTAGAAGGGCAATCACTAATTTATTATCATATGCATGAGTGAGTCTTGTGGCTTACCTGTCACCATCCACCATTACAGCTTTGCACAAACCCACCATTAGTCAAAATTTTAATTTGAGTTTTATCTAATTACATTCCATCAATATCCATAACATACAAAATAAACAAACCATAAATATATCAATCATATATTACATCACATAATACAAATTATATAAATCCTAGATCAAACTAATTTCATACAAATTCCTAGATTTATCTTTATAGGAGAGAGGTTTTAAAAGTCATCTTTTAACTTAAGGGATTTGCTTGTTTGTGAAATCCCTAAGAGGGCAAAATTCACCCTTAGAATTTATAGTTGTTATGAATTTTACTTGTTTTGTGGGGGTAAAGGAGAAGAAGTGAGAGCCCCCTTAAAAAATCTCTAATTTCTACTTTTATACTTGGGAGATTTTACATTTCTCTATGTAGGAAGTCATGACTTTTAGATAAAAGTCACAACATTAGCATTTATCTCTTCAGCTTGAGGTCATGACTCTATAAAATAGTCATGAATCTATCGACATCTTGAACTTTCTATAACATAAGATTACTACACTGATAATGACCATGACTAAGTCTTAATCTCTCTATAACACAAAATTATAATATTATGAAATGATCATGGCTTCATGCCTTCATTATTTTTAGTCCATAGATGTCCACGGTATTTTAAAGTAGCTACAAGGTGGAGATGACTTCCAATATTATTACATAACCACAATACTATGTGGAAGTTGAGACATTGGCCATTTGTCTTTCTTGATAAGTATGTGACATCGATGCTGGGAGCTAGCCACAAGACTTCCACTTAGCTTTTAGATATAAATCATGGCTGTCTTCCTTTATGGACATGAATCATAGTCTTGGAAATTACTTTATATGAGTAATATCCTATTTAATATTAAGTAACTCTAAAGTTATGCATTTGAATAATTGCTGACTTTGGTTTGAGTACCTATGACTCTTTAAATTTTCATAGCTCAAATGTCATAATTTTATAAAAGACTATCAAACCATATAAAGATAAACTCACATCTCTATGAAATTTTCTATGATCTTAAGCACTAGTGGAATATTGGTTATTCTGACGGAGAATTAATATCACATCCATTTAGAATGTATCAGACTGTAGAAATATTATACTAATAAAAATGATAGAGTCATGAAGTACTAGAATTTTTCAATGACCATTTTGATAGAGATTTGGTAAAGAATGGATGTCAAAACTACAAAAGACTTATAAATTTATCTCTTCTACTAAATGCCTCAAAAACTTGTTAATTTTACAACTATTCACCAATGTTTTTCAAAACTCTAAAATTTATGAAATTAACACATTTTTCTCATTTTCACATATACACTTCATTCTCAACCACCAAAATAAACTAGAATATTTAGTAAATTAAATACCGAACAACAAACTTTCCCACCAAAATGATTGTTTGTCCCTTAGCAATAACTTTTCCCACTAAAAAATAAATTTAAAAAAAGAATCACAACATCAAATATTTGAATTTCATTCCACACAATAGACACATCATCACAATATGAGAAAGAAAAATAATGGTAGTATAAGTCAAGATAGTCATGAAGATGATTGGTATAATTTTATCCTAGGATCATACTTCTAAAAATGAAAATCCATCGAAGCATGCTCAGAGGGTGGTAGAGGAATGAATGACCCTTCTGAATCTTCTTTCATTGTAGATAACCCATCCAACAACTTCGCCAATGTGCCCTACATAGCTTCTTATCATTTTCCCATATAATTTAATACAACCTCAAAGCTTTCTATTGCATAATACAAACTTTTTTGTTTACATTATATTTTTCTATTTCATCCAACTATAAGTGATCCCTAGATATTACTACTTTCTCATTCATGATGCCTCTGCCCTCCATTATTTTATTTTACTCGACCATAACCATTTGATTTAGAATTCTAAAGGATTTGATGCTTCCCATCAATGAAACTTTTATGCATTCCATTTATTCCTCCAAGAGATTATAAATTTAGTTTTCAAACTTTCCCACATCTTCTACTACTCCTATGTGTAGGGAATGGATCACTATTTTCAGCTCTCTTTTAGTTCTCTATATTCTACTGTATATTTTCTGAATTATATAAGATATACATAAACATACCACTATGTACAACTAAGGAATGCTCAATGCATGCTAGCTCATCTTCTTGTGTTTTTTCCCCTTATCTCCGTCTCTTGTGTGTCATCCATGGTAAAGGATATGCATTCTTCTCAAATTTCCACTATTACTGCATGCTCGATGATGTTAGGCAGACACCATCCGATATTTTGCAATCACGTGTTAATCCATAGGAACTCGTTCAACTAAGCATAATAAAATAAAAAGAAAATGGTGAATTAGTTGGCAAGAAAATTCACCCTCAAGGAATATGAGAATTGATTCTCAAAAAATTTTCTCACATCAAAGTAATACCCAATGAGAATAACATATAGCAATATTGCTCTTCTCAAAATAATAGTTTGAAAGATATAGAGGGAGTAACAAAAATGAGCATATGAAATATAATCATACTTTACTCACTTCTTTGAATTCTCTCCTCATCAAATATTCATATACACTTTTTGACATCAACCTCCACGTGCCTTGAGCATCTATCAATAGATTAGTAATAACTAAAAAATCTGCATCCCTACAAAGAGATTTGAAATTCACACTATCTTTTGCCCTCGGGAATTCAAGCAATTTATTAATAATTTGCCTATCAAATCCATTATAACCAAAGATATTTCCTCATTATCTATGCATTCAAAACATCATCTAATTTCACTTCTTGATAATATTGCCAAAATTAGGAATGAACTCGCTAAATCCTATCTTTATAGTGAAACCTTTTTTTTTTCAAAGTATAGAATTTATCCATATACATGCAATTTTTATAATGAAAGTCACCATGGGCACCATGACATTAGGCAATATCTCTAAGGTGTTAGGTCTCTATATCTCTTCCATTTCTCCTTATGGATCGACATCATAATATTTTTTGATGATCTTCTTTCTTCTATCATCAAATCAAAAAGAGATGAGTGTTTTTGTGGGTCATCAAGGTGCTAGTGATAGATTAATATTTTATTGTGGAAGAGATTCAAAAGTTAAGTATTTATAGTTATGACAGGATAATTAAAAGTCATGACTTTGCGAGTTTATTTTTCTTCTATAAATAAAAAGCTATGGCTTTAGGGCAAACAATATCCTCACATTCATGACATTGCATCAAAGTCGTGGCTTTCCAATATGTCTTATATGATATTTTTCCTTCTATAGTACAAAAGTCAAAGCATTAAAAAATTATCATGACATTTTCATTCATCTTCTATATGATGCCTTTTCTTTCTATGATACCAAATTAATGGTTCTAAAAAACAAAAAAAAAATTAGTTTACCTCCTAAGTTGTGTTATGTTTAATATTCATAACTACACCTTCAAATTTTCTTCCTATCTGTCAAAAATTTTTGATGTTCAAGCAAGCTTTTCAATATATTGCTCTATATCTTTCTTCCTTGTACCCTTAGTATCATTTGTAGATGATGCAGAAATGATTATCTCTATTCCTTTAGTCACATGATTAAGTTTTTCATTACTCTGCATCCAACTTTTCTCCTTAGGCTTGACATTACAAAAAATTTTGAATCTATTAATTGCACAATTACATAACTCATTGACTTTATTCAATTTAACTACCAAAGCTTTATAGTCCACTTCCATTTCTTCCTCATAAATACTTGAGGCAATATCTTAAAATTCTTTTTCAAGATTTTTCATCACAATTTTTTGTGTTTTAGCTTTTGAGATTTTATCTTTCATTTCATCTTTTTCTTTCATAATTGAAGCATAGTTTCCATCTCTTCTAAAGTTTTATTCACAATTATTTCTACCTTCACTATTTAGATGTCAAATGGAGTATTTTCTTCAAACTTAATGCAATTTGACTCACCTCAAATGAAGTATTTTCATTCTAAAGCTTCCATGTCCTCTTCTTTCTTACTATATTGTCTTGTCATTTCCTCTGCATGAGCATTAACTTCTCCTCAAAGTCTCTCACCAATTCTTCAAGTTTATCCATCCAATAAGATACTAAAAATGTTAACACTCATAATCTCTCATCTCCTCATGTATTCTGCTTTCCCAATTCTAATAATTCTTTTCTTGTTGATAATATGGTTGATAATGATTTCCATAATATTCAAAAGAGAAGTCATATCTTTGAGTATGATATGTCTCATTGCAATTGTACATTAAAAATTCTCACTCATTAATGTAATTTTACCAAAATTCTCTTCATATGTTTCATCTTCCCATGGCTCTTTACGATAACTTACATGGAAGTCTTGGTAAGAATGATTGTACATTCAAATTTGATATATAAGTGGCATAAAGAAAGAAAAGATAAGCATGAGAATCCAAATGATAACTTTCCACATTCGAATAAGATTACATGACTTAGCCATTATATTCAAGAATATTTATCAAATATAATGCTATCTAATTTATTAACAAGAAATTATTTTTTTATAAGAATTATCTTGTTAATGTTGATTAACTAAATTAAATGACCATAGGCAACAACACAAAATATTTGTTATAACTTTGTTACTCTACCTAAGTTAATCTATTAGGCAACATCATAAAAACTCTTTAAAGATAATTTCTTATCATTTGAAATCCACAAGTGCATAGACATTAGGTCATAACAAGTAGTATAATTGACTTTCATCTAAATATCAATTACATAGAGATTATATCAATAATTTATCTAATCAAAAAGAGACAATCCATTTTTAGTATAATATATACTCAAATTGTTAAATAATCTTAGGTCCTATGTTAATTTTTTTAATTTATGCGGATGTTATAAATTTATTTAACACACACACACATACACACACTCACACATGTGATGATAGATATAAAATAAAAGTTGGGGTGTTGTGCAAATAACTCATTGGCCTAATGACATATAAGGTGGTTGTTACTATTAAGTCATTCCTAATGGTAGTCCTCTCAAAGATATCACATCGATATGTCTCTACCAAGATAACAATTCATTCCTACATGAGGATTATTTACAATTTCATAACTTTTAGGCAATTTTGTTAACTATCCTTGATAGTTATTTCGTATATACACTCTTATTCACTAGCCTTCATTATCATAATGACCAAATGATTGACATGACTTATAAGAATTTGTACTTTTGACTGCATATGCTTCTACTATCTTAAAGCATCGTACATACACAATTATTATATATTTTTTTTGAGTTTCATACATGAGAATCATATGAGTAAAAAGAATTCACACGAGCTATCACCACCTTATGAGTCACTACTCACCACACACTCACAAATTTCTAGAGGATTACATGTTACAATTCTTTATGGTAATGATGGAACTTTCATACTAAAGGTAAATCCATTGGAAGAACATTCTATATAACATCCATCTCAATCAAGAACTAGCTCTTCTAAGATGTGTATAATTGATTGACATATAAAAATATTTACAATTTTGGCTTAATAAGTACCATACTCATAATGATTAAAATATCCAAATTTTTGGAGTTTGACATATTGGTTCATCTTATCCATTGTAATTAAAAGAGTTATCAACATCTTCTTATTATATGCATGAGTGAATCTTGTGGCTGGCTTGTTGACTTCCACCATGATATCCTTATATGAATCTACCATTAGTCGAAATCTTAATTTGAGTTCTATTTAGTCATCATCCATCAATATTCATATCATAAAATATAATAAAACCATAAATGCATCAATTATCCCAACCAATTACATCACATAATTTAAATCATACAAACCCTATACCATGCTAATTTCATACAAATTCCTAGATTTATCTTTTGAGACAAGGGATTTGAAAGTCATACCCTCAACTCTAATATTTATCTCATTAGCTTAAGGTCATGACTCAGGAAAATAATTATGGCTCTATCAACATCTTGATCTTTCTATTATACAAGATCAAAACATTGACAATAACCATGACTTGGACTCAATCTTTTTGTGACACAATGTCACAACACTATAAAATGTCCATGGCTTTTTGTCTTCATCATTTATAGTTCATAGATAGATGCAACACTATGAAGTAGCTATGGGTTGGAGATGAGTTCCAATATTGTTATATATCGGTGGAACTATGTATAGGTCACTGCCTTATAATAATGTTAGATACCATCTCTACCCCATGACCACTTAGCTTGTACATACAAGTCGTGCCTATACTTTTCTTTGAGAAAAAGAGTTGTGGCCTTGGAAATGATCATACTCAATTGATATCCTTTATAATATTAAGTTACTCAAGTTATGGCTATGACATGAGTACTTGTGGCTTTTTAATTTTCTGTAGCTCAAAAATCATGGCTTTATAAAAGAGCTACGACTTTGAATTCAAACTATCGAGCCATATAAAAAAAAGTTGACTTTATGAAATTAGACATGCCTTTTTTTTTTGAAAGGCCGGCGGTACGGCCACATTTTATTAATTAAAAAAAGAAGTTTTTGTACAGAAGACTAAAAGACTGGCCGATTTAGGCAAGCCCGCCAAGTCCTACGCACCCTGATGGTTCTATGCACGAATACAAATAAAACCACAATTCCTAGCAACTCTAAGCATACCTTGATTACAAGCAGGGTACTTGGTTGTTATGATAAATAATTAATGTCATAACCATTACAATTTTATGAGCTAAAGTATAGTTGTAACTTCAGGATAATATTGTAACTATTGAGATGTCCTATAAAAATTTTCCTAATGAGAAAGTATGATCATGATGTACAAGATTTTTCTAATGACTATTTATATAGATTTTTGACCAAGAATGAATACTGAAACTACAAAAGACTTATAGATTTGCCTCCTCAGTTAAATACCTCCAAATATTCTTTGATTTCATAACTATTTATCCAAATTCTTCAAAATACCAAATTTTGTGAAATTAATACATATTCACCCCATTTTCACATATACACATTATTATCAACCACTAAAATATATTAGGATGTTCAGTACATTTAGCATCAAACACACACTTGTGGTAGTCAAAGGCATGAGGAGTTTCATATATGTAGGGTTTTACCGGTGATTCATCCATAACTTTTCAAAAACTATGAAACCATTGTATAAATTATTAGAAAAATATGTATTATTTACCCTTGATAAAAAATGCATTGATGCTTTTAAAGAATTGAAAATAAAATTGATTGAAAGTTAAATTTTTATCATACCATGATGGGAAGTACTATTTCTTATTATGTGCAATATAAGTGCATATGCTGTGTGAGCTATGTTAGGACACAAGTGGGAAAAAATCTTTTGACTAATTTTATATATCAATCATACTTTGAATGAACCCCAAATAAATTATACAATGATGGAAAAAATATTAATTCTGGATTTCACTTACAACAAATTATAACCATATATCCTTGGAACAAATTTGATGATTTATATGGATCATACAATAGTATGTTACTAGATGACAAAAAAAACTAAATTGAGACTGATTATGTAGATACTTCTTCAAAAATTTGATCTCAAAATCAAAGATAAGATAAAAAGTGACAATATGATAGCAACCTATTCATCATGATTATAATCTAGTGATAAAAAAATTGAAGAAACTAAAATTTTAAAAAACTTTTTGAATGAGCAAATTTTGAAAGTAGTCTCGACTTTCATGTTATGCTAATTTTGCTAGCTATTCAGCATGTTGTGCCTTATTCCCTTACACACCATATCAAAAAAATGATTCTTCATAACATGAACTATTGTATTTGGGATGATTCATTATTATCTAAATGATGTGTTGACTAGATTAAAAAAAATATATGTTCTCAAAAGTAAGCAACCAATGATTATCATCAAATGTTACTCTTCCCCATATAAATAATATAAATGTTACTCTTCCCCATATCTTCAAATGATTATCTTCAAAAAATATTGTAATTTAGTTTTATTGACCATTGTTGTTTTTTGATTGCCAAATCATGACACAATAATGTGATGAATGCAAAAGCATGACACAATAGTTAAACTCCATTCTAGAAGTTAAAATCTTGATGTATGTGGAATTGACTTCATGAATCTTTTATGATATCTTGTTGGAAAAAAGGTATATTTTATTAGTAGTAGATTATGTGTTGAAATAGGAAGAAGTCATAATAGCATAGAAAAATTAGGTAAAGATGGTTTTGGAGTTCTTTCATAACTATATGTTCATGCAATTTGGAACACTGTGATGTATCATAAGACTATCACCACCATATGAGTTATTTCTAATCATGCATATCCCATGACCCATCTATCACCATATATTGTGATGATATGTGACTCTCTAAATGCAAAACCCTTAATAACATATTCTATAAAACTCTCATATTAATTAAGGATCAATTCTTTCAATATATACACAATGGGTTGACTTATATAACCATTTGTACTTTGATTTCATAAGTAGCATACTCACATGATTAACATATCACAATGTTGAGTTTTAATGTATATGCTTATTTTGCACATCATAAGTGAAAAGACTATCACTTCCTGGATTCCATTATGTGTGAATATGCATTATGACTTACCTATCACCATTCATCAAGATAGCATACACAAACCCACAAATAGTAAATCTCTAATTTTAATTTTGCATAAATAACATGTCCATAAATATCCAAACTACAATAAAATCCAATTATAAAAATTATCCATTAAGTATCAATCATACATAATTAAATACAATAAACCTAGATCTTAATTTAGCATGATATTGGGGGGGGGGGGGGGGGGGGGGGGGGGAATTCACATGAGATAATTAAAGATATATCTCAAGGAATTTCAGGTTCCCAATGACAACTCTCAAGTATATATAGGAATCAAACACTAAATCAATATTACTTATTTGTGAACTTTAGATTTTCCTCTAGGGTATTATAAAATATATGCCTCCTTTCGTTAGGGTTTATGCTTCTGCCTTGTATTGCTCATTTATTTATGAATCTCCATTGATAAAATTTGGTTACTAAAATTCTAGTTTTTGTTTCTTTTTCTTATGCCCTTAAAAACTATTCTGAAATTCATGTTTTTCCCCTTTTATACTTGAATGTATGGGTATAAAATTTTAGTAGAAAGTCATGACTAGGAATGGGTTTCAACTTGGGTCTATTTTTTGCATCAGATTTCAATGACACTAGGAATGACCAAGGCTACATATTTTATCTCGATAAAACTAGGTCATGGTATTGAGATTAGTTATGGCTTGTGTATTTTTTTCTCTATAACTTAAAGTCGCAACAGTGGAAATAGTCCATGGCTTTGGTCATTTTTTCAGAGCAAAAACCCATGATCCTAGAAATGGCTTCAGTTCAATTAAAACTCTTTAGAACTTTCTATAGTTAAAATTCATGAGTATGTTCCAAAATCCAAACATTGTGATTATTGCCTTAAACTTGATGGCTTTGTAATATCAAAGTCATGGTGCTAGAGGCTCATCATGGCTTTGAGAACCTGTAGGGCATATAGTTATTGTGAAGTAGAATTAATATTGCATCCATAAAAATATTATGAGCTAGTGCATGTATATCTCCAAAAATGTTTGGCAGCAATTAAAATTATATTGTACAATTAAATAATTATGTCAATGAGATGATAAAGTTATGACATATGTAGTTGTCACAGCTATTTATGTAGAATATTGGCTAAGAATAAATATTAAAATTACATTATAACCTAATAAGGTATAATAAAGTTGGAACACAAAATATTATGACTTTATATCACCTTTTGCTCTCCTACTTCTCGGTAATCCACTCAATTTTTATTTCATATAAAAACCACAAAATTTCACTAGTATTCATTATAATCTATCAAAAATAATAGTTTAGTGAATTTTTTATTTAAAAGATCTTATTAATATACACATATCATGAATAATCATCAAAACACATACTTTTATTTGGTATTTGGCAAATCAACCAAACTTTCACACTAAAGTGATTACTCATTATTAAGCAATAACTCCTCTATAAAAAATTGCTCTCCAACCATCCTATACAAATATTTTTTATGACTAGGTCTGAGTATGATAGTGTGTCTATATAGTGGGGCTATTTTTTTTTTGTAAACATATAAATGAGTCATGGCATGATTTGAATTTCATGACTATTTTTTGTGGGTGTAGAAAAAAAATGCATCGGTTACATTCCAAGTAGTACCATGTTATTAATGACTGTAGCTTAACTATCTAAAATTTATTAACTCCAGTAGTATCTCACAATCCATGCTAGTTTCAGCATTTAATCTCTCATTTCCTCTTTTCTTCTTGAGCTTTCTTTCAGCATTGAATCATATATCATATTTTCTAAACTGAGATATTTTTCTTTTCTTTCACTTTTCTAGGATGTCATAGTTTTTTGGATTGCTATTATTTGATATTTGTTTGATTCCAAAACTTTAAGGATCATCAAGGCTTTTGTTTGGGCTACACATTGAGTTTTTTTTTCTGGAACTTCAAAGTCACAATGCTAGGCTTTGCCATGGCTTATTATTGGATAAAACTTGAACTTTTCTTTCTAGAACTCCAAAGTCATGATGTTGGGTTTTGTTATATTTTTTTTCTCTAGCTTTTGTATCTTCAAAGTTAAAGTACTAGTCAAAATTGTGACTTTCAATGAGACCTTCACTACTTTTTTTTACTTCTTTCAAGTGTTCCATAATTGTTGATAAATCTATGTTGTACTCTATCATTTTATTAGCCATTAGTTGGGATTCTACCTCTGCTATTACTGCTAGTATTTTTTCCAAATCCTTTACATCATTTCTGTATGCAGTCTGGTAGAGAAATTGTGCATTTTGTTTTTCTTTTCCACCTCTTCGGGATAGTCTTCATTCGAGCCTTCTATAGTAATGATATTGAAAAATGTTTTGACTTCATAGTAGTCATTCTCATAATTCTCATCATCACTTTAATAGCTCCACAATTCCTTTTTTATTACATGCTTCTCTTATTCTTCTTCAGGTGTTATGACTTTGTTACTCCACCTAATTTTATCAATTAAGTGGTCTCAAAAATTCATTAATGAGAGTATAATGTCTACTAAGATTTGAAAGTGTATGGATTATATAAGTAGTATAGTATACTTTAAACAATATTAGGTTTGTAGTTAATTCATTTAATCAATGTGATGTTATTTAAGTTGCTCAACTTATATTATTTGGACACATAATAAAGAAAGTGGTGTGACAATAACTCCTTACCCTAACAACAAACAATATATGGTTGTCACCATTGAGTTAATCTTAATAGTAATCTTCTTGTAGTTTTCTCCTTGGTTTACCACTAAGACAATAATTCATCTCTACTTGATAGTCATTCATAATCTCATATATTTTTGGTAACTTTTTACAATATCCTTTATAGTTATTTTGTATGCATACTATTATTATTTGGGCTATATTTTCATAAAGACTAATAATTGATATGATATTTAAGCATTTATATTGTTATCTTTATAAGTATCATACTTGCATAATTAATGTAATCTTCCCTCAAATCTCATCAGTCGTAACCATATGAGTAAAAGTGTATCATAAAGGCTATCACCACCTTATGACTCATAATAGACTGACATATATCTCAAAGATTTTCTATCACCATCCTTTTCAAGATGATCACCTCCTACACTAATGGTGAACCCTTTGAGAGAATGTTCTATATAATATCTTTCCCAACTATTATCTAGTTTCTCTAAGATGTGTATAATAGATAATCATGTAAAAGTATTCATAATTTTGGCTTCGTATGTACTATATGCATAATGATTAACATTCCCATATTTAGTTTTCAACATATATATTATATTATGCATCACAGTTAAAAGGAATATTACTTCCTTCCTATCATATACACAAATGAGAATCATAGTTTATTTGTTATCATTCACAATGATAATCTCACACAAATCTATCAAAAGTTGAAATTCTAAATTAAGTTATATTTAGTCACCATTCATCAAAATTCATACATAAAATAAATATGAACATTCATTCATAAATAAAACTATTTCACATCAAATATTAAATTACATAAATATTATACCAATACTAATTTAGTACAAATTTTTGAATGTATATCTAGAGAAGAGGGATTTTAGACTTTCACCCTCCATCTCTAGAGAAAAGCATAAATCTTATATTCCTTCCTTGCTTGAGGAACTCCCAGGGTGTGAAAAAGTTGCTCATAGGATATAGTAGTTATTGTGACTTTAATTGTTGCATGAGGAAAAAATAGAAGAAATGAAAGATCCTTCAAGAACTTTTTATATTTTACTTTTATACTTGGGTAAACTTGTATTACTCTAAGTAAGAAGTCATGACTTTCATAAAAAGTTAATACTTCAGCCTTCATCTTTTAGGCTTGAGGTTATAAATCTAAAAAATAATAATGACTCTGTTATACATCTTGATCTTTTTATAATGTAAAGTTGTAGTGATGGTAATGATCATGACTCAGGCCAAATCTCTCTATAACATGAAGTTAGAAATTATGAAATGGTCATGACTTCATGTTTTTGTTCATTTGAAGTCAACAAAGAGCCATGACACTGTAAAATGACCACATAGTGGAGATTGTTTCTTATATTGTTATATAGTCATGATATTGTATATAGGTCATTATGTTAGAAAATAGTCTATCTTGAAATTTATATGCCAGTGGCCTAGAAAAGTTGCATAATGTTGAGAAGGTCTTTTATGTGTTGGATGTGACTATAGCATTACGAAATATATGCACCATAAATGTTACCTTACAATTCTATTAAGTGTCTGAAATATTGTTGTGTGGCTATGAAACAAGCCTTCTCTTCCTTTATATATCATATTTACATGATGCTAATAGAATGGCATAGCATTAGCACCTAGCTTGAGCATAAAAGACACACCTATGGCTTCCTTCGAGGATAAGAGTCACAACCTCGAAAATGACAATACTCTAGTAATATTCTCTATGATATTTAGTATTCTAAAAGTCTCAACTTTAAATAATTATTAATGTTTTTTAATGAGTAGTTGTGGCTCTGTAATTTTTCTAGCTCAAAAGTTAAGACTTTGTAAATAAAGTTACAGCTCTGACTTGAAATTATTAAGCAATATAAAGATAAAGTCATATCTTTATGAAATTATCCACAACCTTGAGCATTAATGAGGTACTTAATTATTGTGATAGAGAATTAATATTACAACTATTTAAATTATCTGAGCTAAGTATAACTATGACTCCATGATAATATCATAGTCATAAAGAATATATCACATAATAAAAAGATTGTAATAATAAGTTGATAGGATTAGTGGCATACAAGAATTATCCCAATCAATTAGATAGAGTTTCGGTCAAGAATAGATGTTGAAATTATGCAAGACTCATTGATCTATCCACTTTGCTAAACACATACAAAAACTCCATTTCGAGATCTACATATCATTATAAACTACCAAAGTACACAAGAACAAATAGTAAGTTTAACATCAAACAAACTTCAATACTAAAATAATTTGATCATCTCCGAGTAATAACTTTCTGCTCCAAAAATAATAATCATCACTATAAATTACTAGTTGTGTTTGAGTAGTATAGGGTCTATAAACAATGGAGCAACATTAATTGGATATTTTTAATAATCATGGTAGAGTTTGAGTTCTATGACTATACTTATGGGTCAATGGATATATACCTTCATTTATATGATGGATATAGATGTTGATTATATCACACCTCCAAAAAAAAGTCCTTGCATTTCTACCCAACTAACACTATGTTTAACATCCATAGTTAGATTATCAAAATTTATTTTACTCTACCAGAGATCTCTTGTGTCCATGTAATATTTTTAGTATACTATTTTACTTCTTTCCCATTGGTCAATTTCTTCTTATTGGTCTATTTCTTTGGTGTATCTTTAGATACACTTGTTCCTTATGTTATTTTCTCTTTTAATGCCAAAACTTTAGTGAATGTCATTGCCTCTTCTCAGCTTTATTATACATTTTCATTGTGGATTCTTAAAGTCATGTCACTAAGTACTTCCACAACTTTTTCTTTAAGTCTTTTCTTTTACTTCTCTTCTTGTCACTCCAAAGTTGCAGCTATAATAGAAGTTGGAGTTTTTTTCTTAGGCTTGTGATAGACTGATTCACTATGTGCCCCCAAAGTCACAGCATTGAGCATAACCACGACTTTGTCTACTTACTTTCTTTGGAGTTTTTATTCTAGAATACAAAAGTCATGGTGTTAGGGAAAACAACAACTTTATATTATTCAAATATCTTTTACTTTCTTTGTATTTCTTTTATGATGCCTCATCTTCCTTAGATTTGTCATCATAAGACTTCTCAGATGTCACATTTTTGAAGAATATTATGATTTTATAGCAATCATCTTTCTTTGTTTCTACATTTTTCTAGCTCTGATATAATTCTTCATATTCCTCATTTTTATTGCTATCATAACTTCGAAGTTATTCTACTATTTCATACACTTCATCAGTATCACAACTATAAAGTTATTTTTTTATTTCATATACTTTATCTTCACCTCACTAGTAGTCTTCTATAAACTAAAAATCTATTTTTTGTCATAATGAAGTATCGAATAGATGTTTGATTCTCCAACACAATGGTCTATCATCGTATATACCCCATATGCCATTGTAAAGAATAAACTTTTCTTATTTCTCAATAAGATAGAAAGTGAACTCAACTTTCTTGACATCGATGATGGCTTGTCCCATGGTAGAAAATAGACATCCTAATATTAATGGTTCATATTAGTATTTCTTCATATTTATTTCAATAAAATATGCTGGAAAAATAAAGATACTCATTTTGGCCAATATAACTTCAATGATTCCTTTTGGGCAATTGATAGTCTGATTCGCCATATGGAGTGAGATAGATATTGAAATAATTTTTTCGAGATTCAATCTTCAAGCAATGGAAAGGAGCATCAAGTTGACATTTTATCACAAGTTACACAATGTCATCTGAAAGGCATGATCTCTAGTGTAAGGTATAGTAAAACTTCTAGGACCTTTTAATTTTATCGGAAGTTTTTTTTGTATAATGGCACTACTCTTCTTGGTCTTATTCATAGTCTCGTATATCTTTAATTTCCTCATAATACTCATCAAGTCTTTCATAAATTTAATATAGTTTGGAATGTGTGCTAAAACTTTAGCAAATAATATGTTTACTTCTAACATCCAGAATATATTAAGATATTTTTCAAAATGTTCATCCACCTGAATCATTATAGAAATAAAAGATTTATTAGAAACTTACTTAGGCTTCTTGTTGATCCATTTCTCTCTCTCTCTCTAAAGCCTAGGTTAAGTTATATTTGCTCATCTATTTTTCCATTTCTCTTGTTCTCATTTTCGAATGAAACTTAGTTTTGTACTTCTTTTGGAGTCAACTTTTTTATGTGATGCGGTATCATAAAAATTATTATTCTAGTTCTCTTTAGTTGGGGTCATGGCTTCTAGAAGAATTTTAGGCTATGTTGTAACATTTGAGGAAGCCATGACCTTATTGCTCCCAAAAACTCATGAATCATTTTGTTCAAAATAACTTTGTTGCTCCAGAGCTGTTACTTTTGAAAGAGTCACAATATTATTAACCTCAAAAGTTCCAATACAATGGTCTATGTTCCTCATCATTGAAATCATTTCATTCATCTTTGCTTCAAGTACCCCCATATAATTGTCTTGGACATCTTTTTTTTTTCTTAAAATTTGCTAGGATAACTTGCACCCCAACATGCATAATTAGCTTCTATTCCCTTTGTGATATTTGGAAATTAAAATTGTAGCCTTCTTAATTATTATAGTCCATTATATTATTCTCAATATTTCTAGAAGATTACCCAATATGCTGACGCCGAATCTCATACCCTTCATATGAAAAATTCTCATATTTTAATGGTTATGCATCGTGGATAATGTTAGTAGGTCAAAATACATACACTTTTCTTTGTATTTGATTAGCTTTTATTTAATAAATATGATATAAGTCCAATGATTCATATGAATGTAAAGTGGAGATCTTTCCATAGATACTTTTCTTTTCATCTTGGGTATAAATCTTTTTCAAAAAAGGGTTTCCAACTTTATTTTAATAGTGGTGAATCTATTAAACTCCAACATACTAGCTTGTCTTCTTCTAAATGAATGGTCCATTGATATTTGATAGTTATTTTTTGATAGCTTCTCAAGCAAGTGATATTCCTCTTTAGAAATTGATTCATAATGGACCATATGGAAATTATATATCTTGTCATATAGTTCAGCCCATTGTAGAAGGTTTGGGCTTGGAACTAGAACTCAAATCTATATTGAGGTCAACTTATTGACAACTCCTTAAAATGGTCTCAAGTATCATATAAGTTCTCATGCTCATCTTACTAGAATTGAATTATCTCACTTCATAGTAAAGATGTAATTTGAGATGGAAAACTTTAGTGAGAAAAGTCATTACTAATTCATCTCAACTCTCAATGGAGCCTTATGATAAACATTGAAACCAACTATATGTCTTACCACTTAATGAAAATAGAATTAAATATAATCTTATTAGGTCTAGGCTAACTCTATTCATTTTCACAATATCACATAGCTTCGATAATAATGTGGCATGACCATTAGGGTCATCTGATGCCCTTCTGCTATATTGGTACTTCTGCTATATTGGTCTATCACTATGTATTTTCAATAATCCACCAAAGTACTATAGTATATGAGTTGTTGGAGAACTGTCTCATTACCACTGTATGTCACTTTTTACTTATGGTGCCCTTCATAAGGTCTTTATTAGTAATTATTTGGCAATGATTCTTCTAGCTCTTTCAATTTTTAGGTGTAGAGGGGTTAGCTTGGTCTCATATCTTCGGCTCATAAAGTTGCTAAAAAAAGAAAAAGGAAAAGAAAATATAAAAAAAAAATAAATTTAAATACAATAACTTTATATTGACTAACCAAAACTAATCAATCCCCATCAAGGATATCAAAAACGTATCATGACTTTGTTATATTGTCTTATTTTATCAATTATATAATATCTCAAAAACTTATTAATGAGAGTATCTCATCAACTGAGATCCACAAGTAAATGAGTCAAACAAATATAATGGATTTTTGTCTAGATATTGATCTCATAGAAATTATATTGGTAAATTAGATATGTATTCATGAAATAATCCATTTTCAGTAAAATGGATACTCATATTATTAAACAAACTTAGGTTCATGATTTATTCATTTAATTTATGTGATGTCATTTAAGTCACTCAACTTGTATTATGTTGGACATAGAATGAAAGTTAAGATTTTGTGCAATGACTCCTTGGCCTAATTTTTTTTTTTTTTTGATAAGTAAAATTGACTATCAAAATCTTTACATCCTATGACATGTTCACTCTATTACATTCTCTTTGGAAAACAATAAAAATTTCCACTTTAATCATCCTAACCACCCATTCTGGACTTTGAAATTTATTTTCGTAAAGTCTTCTGTTTCGTTCCCTCCAGATGTGGTAGGTAGTTGCTGCAAAGCAAGCTTTTCGAATTATATTCCTTGAAGAGTCTTTGCCATATCGCGAACTCAGTTCTTTGAAACCGGCATGAAGAGAAGTGAAATTTCCGGTAATTCCTGACCAAGCTTTGATATCTTCCAAGATGAATTTAGAAAAATCGCATTTGAAAAATATATGCTTGAACGTTTCTGGATTGGAACAGAATTCGCAGTTGAGGTTTGCGGTAGAGAAGGCTTTGTCTTTAGTTCTTAATCTCCCATATCTCGCAATCCAAAGGGTGACAGCGTGCTTAGGAATGAAACCTTTCGTCCAGATGGTTCTTGTCCAAGGAATCATCATTTTCAAATCAAAATCCGCAAGATAGTGGTAGGCATTAAAGACTATTTTGCCGCTATTGCCCCATGCCGCCATAAGATCTCGAGCAGTATCTTGGGAGCCCATTTTAGAAAGGAGGAGATCTCTAACTGTTAATAGGGCTTTCCAGAACGGCGAATCGCTTCTAGAGATGGGGCAATCCCAAATTGTAAAGGATCTTAGGTAAAAGTGGTGAATCCACTTGATCCATAAAGAGTCCTCTTTGCTATCTATTCGCCAAAGGGTTTTGATGAGGAACGCCTTATTCCAAAGAGAAATGTTTAGGATGCCTAGGCCTCCCAGGTGAGTGGGGGAACACACCTTATCCCATGACACTTTCGGTCTATATCTACCTGTGGGGGGGCCACCCCATAGGAATCTTCTGCAGGCACCCTCGATGGCATTAATAACGAAGGAAGGAAGCAAGAAAACCGAGAACCAGTAACCCTCAATCTCTTGAACGACTGTGCGTAGAAGTTCTAGCCTACCCGCCATAGAAAGTATTTTCCCAGCCCATTGGTGAATGGCCGAGGTAATCTTAGCGAGTAGGGTAGAAAACTGGGAAGTAATCAGCCGACTAGAGGAAAGGGGAACACCGAGGAAAATGAACGGGAGAATCCCTTCCTGAAATCTGGAGCTTCCCAAAATCAGAGTCTTGGTAACAGAGTTGACTCCTCCAAAGAAGATGTTCGATTTGGAGGAGTTGACATCTAAACCAGAGACCCTTGAGAAGGTGTTGAGCGTGTCTAGAATGATAGAGGTAGATGGTATATCACCACGCGAGAAAATGATCAAATCGTCGGCATACATAAGGTGCGATAATTTAAAATGAGCACACCCTGGATGATAACCAAAGACCCCCGAGGCTGTGTTAGAGGCTAGCAACCTTGAGAGGTATTCCATGCAGATGACAAAGAGGTATGGAGATAAGGGGTCTCCTTGTCTAAGTCCTCTCCTGCCCTTAAAGAATCCGTGTAGTTGGCCGTTTACCGAAATCGAGAAAGAAGTGGTGCTGATGCACTCATAAATGATGTTAATGAATGGGGCCGGAAAGTTGAGGGCGTGAAGAACCTCCACCAAAAAATCCCATTCCACCGTATCAAAAGCTTTCTGGATATCAATCTTGAAAAAGCAATGCGGGGAGATTCTTCTCCTCGCGTATTTCCTGATCAAACCTTGGGCAAGGAGGAAGTTATCAGAGATAAGCCGCCCCTTAATAAACGCTCCTTGGGAGGAGCTGATTAACCCTTCCAGCACCAGTTTCAAACGTGAGGCTATCAATTTAGAGATGGCCTTGTAGATGATGTTGCAACAAGAGATAGGACGGAAGTCTTTTACAGTAGAGGCATTGGGTGATTTCGGGATTAAAGCAATATAAGCATGGTTTATTTGCCTTAATAATCTACCTGTGTAAAAGAAATCTTTTATTGCATTGATAACATCTTTACCAATGTACTTCCAGGAGGCTTTGAAAAACTCAGCAGTGAAACCATCCGGGCCCGGGGATTTCGACTCCCCCATAGAAAAAAATGGCGGCTTTAATCTCTTCTGAGGAGAAGATTAGTGAGAGGGAACCATGGTTGGAGCTGTTGAGCACCGGCCCAATTGAAATCAGTCCCTCCTGAATGGGGGATCTCGTTTTAGAAGAACCCAACAGCTCTTTATAATAGGATAAGAAGGAATCAGCTATCTCGGCTTTGGAGGAGGAAAGGCTACCATCAGCTTTGGTGATTGTAACAATTTTGCTCTTTTGGAGCTTAGAGCTGGTCAACGCATGAAAAAATTTGCTACATCTATCACTATTTCTGAGGTATCTTATCTTTGCTTTTTGCCTTAGAAAAGAAAGCTCGCATTCTTCAAGTCTTTTTAAGTTGAATTTTAATTGAATCTCCTCTTCTCTTAGGGTGGGGTCCGGCCGAGCAAGTAGATTTGATTGGATCTCGGCTAAAGCGTCTCTAGCAAGAGCAACTCTGGTGCTAATGTGGCCAAAGTGCTTCTCGTTTAGTTTCCAGAGCAGGGCTTTTAACTGCTTTAACTTTGATGCAATTTGAAACATGGAGGTGCCAAGAACCTTGGTTTTCCATATATCAATAAGGAGAGGGAAGAAATCGTCGTGCAAGAGCTACATGTTGCAAAATTTAAAGGAGATGAGTCTTCCTTTATCTGCAAGCTCGGTAGATAAGAGCATTAAGCAATGGTCTGAAAAGACTCCTGGAGTTAGAAATCTAACATGGCTGTCTAGCTGGAGCTTTGCCCAATCCCGATTAGCCATTGCTCTGTCAAGCTTGCTCGAAACCCTCCTGTTAGTCCAAGTAAAAAATTCTCTTGAGAAGGGGATATCCTCCAGGCCAATGTTGGAAACGCAATTCAAAGCGTCTTGACATTCATAGTTCGTAATGACTTTGCACCCGACTCTGTCCAGTCCGCACAACGGGGAGTTGAAATCGCCAATAACAATCCAAGGGGAGGAGCAGAGGCTTTTAAGATCTGCTAAGCTTTTCCAAAGGGCCCTTCTATTAACAACCGTGTGTAGCCCGTAGACAACCGATAGGTGGAAGTTAACCCCTTTCTCAATATCACTCACAAGAAACAGAATGTGTTGAGAAGAGCATGAATGAATGGAGACATTGGCTGTCCGGCCGTCCCATAAAACAAGCAATCTTCCATATCTGTAGCATAAGAAGTTATCTGTTACATTGAAGCCTTTGAACTTTGTTTTTATTAGCCATGCAAGTTTAGCATGGGTAATTTTTGCTTCCGCAATAGCAAATATATCAATTGAATGTGCTTTAAGCAATCGGGAGACTTCATTGTGTTTGAAAGGGGAATTAAACCCCCTCAAATTCCAGTATGCGATCTTCATATGCAATGGGGGTATAATTTCTCTTTCAAAACTTGCCAGGAAGTAGATGCCACTCGGTCACTCTATCTGCATGCTCCATACGGACTTGCCATAGTTTGAAAGTATGGGTTAGCCGGCTCACTCACCCTTCTAAAACTAGTGCCATGCGGCTCAATAAAGAATACAAGGGGTACATTCAGAGCCTTATAGGCTGTGATAGGGAAGAGCAACCCACTCACGTTATTACATACAATCCTACCCATACAATCAAAAACTACCCTTACAAGAGGCCCCCTCTCAAAAACCATATCGCGAAGGCAGCTTGACCAGTGGTTATAGCAGGTAGTTATCCATAAACGAGCAGAAAACACATACAAGGCCATGCCTAGAGGTGCCCACACCTCTCCCAAAAATCCCTTAATCAAGCCTCCAAAACTCCAACATAAAGACCCTCCATAACAAGCAAAAACCATAAAAAATAGCAGGAAAATAAACTCAAAAAAAGGCCCCTTTTGGATGAGGGGGGGGCGCCCCTTTATTCTTCTAAGCCGGACCATATGGGGCATTGCCCTTGAGGGATTTAGAACGAGCTTTATTCCGGAGGTTTAAAGATGGACCTTCACGGGTATTCAAGTCCTTTTTTTTCCTCCGGGTCTTGACGATAGTGAAGTTCTCCATCTCCTCATCCGGGCGCGGCAACCCCACCTCCAGGTCACTACGGCATTCAGCCTTTTCACCCCTAGCTGGCTGCTCATCTAAAGGTGAGGGCTCTGTTTCGGTGCCCGGTGTGACTTCTTGGGATGTCACTTGAGGTTTGACTTCTTGATTTTCCCCTGACACCACCGGACAAGGAGGAGATGAGGGTGAACCACAAGCTTTTTCAACCGCAATCTTGGATTTCCAGCAGACAGAAATGGAATGACCAAAGATGGAGCGGTGGCTGCAAAATAAAGGAAGGTTCTCGTAGATAACAGGCTGAATGATCTTGGAGCCATCAGGGAATTCCAAACAGATTTCATCGATCAGCTTGCCTCCAAGGTCAATTTCTACAAGGACTCTTGCGAATGCAATCTTTGAAATATTAGCCGTTAGTTTATCCATATGCAAGGGGCGCCCAACACAACTAGCAGTTTTACTGAGCCCTATAGGATTCCATAGATGCAAAGGAAAGTTTGGCAATTTAATCCAGATGGGGATTTTAGCCATTTCTTTTAGTCCATAGTGGAATCCAACTGGCAACGGCTTAACATAAAGAGGCCGACCATAGACCAGGAAAGGACCCGCCTTCAACACACGATCGCTTTCCTCTGGACTAGCAAATCTGAAAACGAGCCAGCCACTAGGGTGCTGGATCGTTTGGGGGGGATAAGTTCCATTGGTCCTCCATGAATTTCTTTACCAATGTCTGACCCGGGCTCTTTGTAACGAAATAGCCAACCAAGCAATTCCTCCAGTGTTCGTGAAGTAAATCTTTTTCAACAAAGACAGCACTTCCTGGCTGCAAGGGGGGGATGAATTCAAGTTTTGAAGCATTGGCCAATGCCCTATTACCGGCAAATAGGCTGCTCCAAGGAGCTTTGGTTTTGCCGAAAGTTCTAGGGAGGGTTGTATCCAATTTGGGTTCAGAATTGTGCTGAGGGTCATCGAAACTTGTTTTATCTTTGTTAAGACCAAAGGGTTTCTGAGTAGCCGATATAGGCAAGTCTGCATTTCTTGCAGCCTTAGAGGAGAACTCTGCCTTGGACTCCAAGGCAGATTTGCTTGAAGACCCGATGGAACTAGCAATTCCATTGGGGGTGAGAGAGGGAATGGAATACCTAGCGTTTTCAAGATCAGCATTGTTGGAAGGAGAGTCTTCACTGAAATCAGAACCAATAGAGACATTCTTTTGAGAAATCGACGTTTTATCATACTCACTTGAGCTTTCCTTTGGAGAGTGGAAGGAGGTAGGCTGGGGTCCTGGAATTGAGGAATCGGAGCTCGACGAGTCTGGATCCTTAGATTGCCCTTGATCCGACTGTGTATCACCAATGTCCTCGCTTCCTTTCGAGATCGAATTGCGAGGAATATACGGGTGCGTTAGGTCGTCGACGGGAAGCTTACCGTAGATAACCTTGCAATTTTCACCATCGTCAACAATAAACTCAGTCGCGCTTGAGTCTTCTTCGGAGCAGAGGACAAGGCGCCTCTGAATTCTCTTCGTGGGAGACTTAGCGTGAGTAGAAAGCTTGACATCGGGGGCAGCCGAGGGATTCGAGCTTCGGCTAACCTCTATAAATCTGTTTGAGGAGTCGGGCGGTCCCGTCATAGAATATATGGCTGCGGGAAGTAGTTATTAGCTTGGAGGCTCCATTTCCTTAGCAAATCCAAGCTCGGGAATCTGTAAAAATGGGGAACTAGGGAGGAAGCTAGGGCAGAATTTGGGAGGGGGGAGAAGGAATGGAAAACAAGGTTTTGGGCAAGCTTTTTATAGTGACTGGCCCCACCGCTTGCACGGCCCCATACCCTAGAAACCCTCAATTGGCCCAGCCCCTTGAGAGTTTTTTGGGAGGCACAGTTCCACATACGCAGAGTGTAGGATTTGAACCCGTGTCCTCTTCCCCTCCCCTGGAGTACCTCAGCCTTAGTCACTAGGACAAAGACATCATTTGGTATACAAGGTGGCTGTCATCATTTAATCTATCCCAATAGTCATCCCCTCATAGTTTTCCTCTCAGTATATCACCATTGAGATAATAATTCATCTCTATTCAAGAGTTATTCAGGATATAATACCTTTTAGGAAACTTCATTAATTATTATTAATGATCGCTTCATATGTATACTCTTATTAACTAGTCTTCATTATCTTAAAGATTAATGATTGATATGGTATGTAAGTGTTTGTAGTTTTGACTTCATAAGCATCATACTTGTATAATAAACACATGCTTCCCTCAAGTCTCACCAATGAAAACCATATGAAAAAAGGTGGCTCACAATGGCTACTACAATCCTATGAGTCACAATATACTCACACAAGTCCTAAGAATTGATATTATTATTTTTCTTGGTGACGATGTGACTTCCACACTAAAGGTAAATCTCTTAGAAAAATATTTTATATAATATCCATCATAATTGAGAACTAGTTCCTCTAAGATATATACAAAATATTAGCATATAAATGCATCCTCACATTTGGCTTAATAAAAACCATACTCTCGAAAGATTATTATACCCAAATTTTAGGTTTCAATGTATAGGTTTATCTCATACATCATAATCAAAAGTAATATCACATCCTTCCTACCTATGCATGAGTGAAACTTGTACATTACCTATCATCATATATCATAAAAATCTCACATAAACTTACAAATAGTTGAAATATTAATTCAAGTTCTATTTAGTCACCATCCATCAATATTCAAACATAAAAATATCAAACCATTCATTCATTCATAAATAAAATCATTTGGCATCACTAGAAATTATATTTCTAGAGGAGATGAGTTTGAAAGCCACACACCCAACTCTAGAAATTAGAATAATTTTTTCATCCCCTACTTGCATGTGGAAGCCACAGAGATTATGAAATTTGACCCTTTAATTTAGTAGTTATTGTGATTTTTCATATTGTATGAGAGAAAAAGAAATTATACTTTGAAAATCCTCTATCTTCCACTTTTATACTCAAGTGACATTACATTACTCTTAGTGGGAAGTCATGACTTTCATAAAAAAGTTGAATCTTTAGCCTTCATCTCTTTAAATAGATATTGTGACTCTAGAAAATGATCATGACTTAATTCTACATCTTAATCTTTTTGTAATACAATGTCATGACATTTACTATAACCATGACTTCAGCCTAATATCTCTATAATACAAAGTTGTGTCATTGTAAAATAGTTATAGTTTCATATCTTTCTCTATTAGTAGTCTATAAAAGGTCATGATACTAAAAAGTTATAGCGAAGTGAAGATGGCTTCTCGTATTATTATATAATCATGATAATGTGTAGAATCCACGACATTATCATATGGTCTTTCTTAAGATTTATATAGCTACACCACTAAGAAGCATTCATAGTGTTGAGAAGCTCTTTCATGTCTTTCTTGAAGCTATGGCACAATGAAATGACCATGGAAAAAAGTTACCCTTCAAATCTCTTAAGTATCTATGCACTATGGGTGGCTATGACACGAGCCTTCTCTTCCTTCATATATATATTGTCACGGTACTAATTGGATGCCAAGGTATTGACACTTAGCTTAAGCATAGAAGTCATGAATGTGCCTTATTTTAAGGACAAGATTCACAACTTTGGAAATGATCATACTCGAGTAATATCATTCATAATATGTAACATCCTAAAAGTTATAATTTTAAATAATTTCCACATCTATCGCCTAATTTGTTATAACTTAATAATTTTCTATAGTTTAAATTTATGGCTTTGTAAATAATACCATGACTCAGATTTAAGACTATTGAGCCAAATAAATATAAAATCATGGTGCTTTGAAATTAATCATGACCTTGAGCACCAGTAGGTTACCTGGTTGCTGCAATAGAGAATTAATGTTTTGGGCATTAAAATTTTCTAAGCTATGTATGGTTGTAACTCCATGATAATATCATATTCATTGAGAATATATTACACAATGGAAAGATTATACTAATGAGTTGATAGGGTCATGATATATAAGATTTTTTCCTACTAACTGGTAAAGAGTTGGCCAAGAATAGATACTAAAATTATGTGAAACTCACTAATCTACCCTCTCATGTAAATACCTTTAAAATTTCATTGATTGTATGACTATTCATCAAAATACTTTAAAATACCAAAGTAGTGAAATCAAGACATATTAGCTTCATTTCCACATTAACACATCAAAAAAACCACCAAAACAACACATCACTAATCTACTCTCTCTCTTCATCTTTTTAACACTAAACACCTTGTAAATGTTGAACATTACTTGCTCATCACTTACATGAATTATGAATTTTTCCTTGTTAATATAAATGAGAGCTTTTCCAGTGGCTAAACATGGTCATTCCAAGATCAATAAAGCATGTTGATCTTTCTTCATATCAAACACAATAAATATACCAACCTTAACCAAAACATCTTCATTAATATCCATTAGGTATTTCTTTGATCAATCAATAATTAGAACTGAGAGAGATGTTAGAAAGATCTCGCTAAGGTTTAATCTTTATGTTATTGACAAAATCTTCAAGTTGACACTTGATCCTCAAACACATAGTACCTTTCAGAATATATACTCCCCAATTACGCATAGTATTGTAAAACTTTTTGGAACTTTCAACATTGACAATAGTTTTCGTTAAATAATTGCACTACTTGTCTTCATCATATTTACCATGACAAATATCTCCAGCTTTCTCTTATTATTAATGACATCATTCGTAAATTTTATATAATTAGGCATTTGATGTAATACTTAAGTAAATGAGATGATGACTCCTAACTTACCGAACAAATTGAGAAACTTCTTAAACTATTCATCTAATTTCTCTTTTCTAAAATATTGCGAAAAAGGAACGTTTGTAAGAAAATTATTTTTGATATCATTTTCTATCACACTCATCTTACTAGTACTTTGGATAATCTACATTTGCTTTTATAATACTCCTTTTCCACCTATCATAGATGAGTGGTTGAATACCCTTCAATCTATCATAGTATTGGGGGCCACAACATTTTAGAATGTCATGATGGGAGCCATGACTTTTGGAAAAATTATTATGCTATCAATTCTAGCATCCTTAGTTTTAGTTTCCTCCATTTTTTTACCTTTCATTCTCTTTGCTACTTCTAAGCATAATTAATAAGCACTTCTTCGAGTTTGTCTCATTATTACTTAGTGGTTTATTAATGCTTTTATTTTTTTTTATAAATAGTATCAATTGTCTGATTTGATTCTCTATACTTATTGTCTCATTCATTTTCTATAACTTCAACTCAAGCTTCTTCATATGGTCATCTTAAAAATTATTTCTTCATTTTGTCTTGGTCAACAATTCTACCAAATTATCATTGATGAAATACAAACTATGTCTTGAATGTGAATAATACAAACTCGATCAACAATTCTCTATACTTATTTGTTACCCCTACTATGATTGAAAACTACACTAGGATACAAATACAACTAGTAAAAGCCAGCTATTTTGAGTTGAAGCTGAGCCTAATAATGATGAGTTAACAACATTAGTTAAATGAGAGTATATCATAGGAACCAATTGAGCATGTTGAGGTATTTTTTTCAAATATGAAACATGGTTAAAATGAATGGAATTTTTCAAGATTACATAAAGTCATGTCTATTCCTTTTTTCTTTGAAAGAAGAGGCATGAAGTTTGTTCTAGTACTTTCTTGAGACTCGATTAAGAGTTGGGACTAACTCACATAAACTTTCCTCACATAATTATTCCTGCCTCAAATTACTTCTCAGTGATTGAGTAAGATAAGCTAATTCTATTAGAATTGAGTTTGAGACTTTGTATGATGCATGAGACTTGTTAAAGATTTATTAATGAGATTCCCTCAACATTTATTTGAGTTGTGATTCTTAGCTCAAACCTTCTACAATGGGCTAAACTACACAATGAGATATAAAATTAATACAACCACGAATGGGGTGATTATGAAAAAATCACCAGATAGCATATTATTTAATTGATGGGTTAGTAAAGAATTACTATCAAACTCTGAATGACCATCTCTTTAGAAGAAAATAAGCTAAAGTATTTGAGTTGAAAAGATTCACCATGATGAAGGTAAGTATGAATGCATTTATTAAATAATTAGAAGAATAAGAGAAGAAGCAAAAAGGAATGGAAAATTTTGTTATTTTGTAACCACAAGAAATGATGACTTTCAACCCCATTTATCAAGTGGAGGAGACCAATGGATTATTAAGCAAAGGATGTGTGTTTTGACCAAATACGAATATTCCTACGCACTACCATTTTAACGTGAGAAATTATGAATTTTTTTCAAATGGAGAGTACAAGAATGAACAAAAGAATATTACAAAGTCTAGATAAATTATGAAAATAATTCTCTATGTTCCAAAGTGTGGTGATGGTTAGCCAGTTAGGTTGTTGGATATCTTGTACATCACCTCCTTGGTTATCTTTATTACTGCCAATTCCTTCCAAAAATAATTTCTCATCTCTCTACCTCAAAAGTGCTCTTCTAGTTCTTTAAATATATGAGTCTAGATGTATTAGCTCAGTTCTAGGGTTTCTATTTATATAAGATGTGGTGACTACAAAACAAAGAAAATACTAACAAAAAATATAAAAATTTATATCCAAACTATAAAAATTAGAACTATCATTTTTCAAAGATAGTTATGTCAACTATAATTGACTAATCAAACTAAATAATAACCATCAACTATACCAAAAATTTATTGTGACTTTCTTATGATGCTTACTTTTTAGGATTATGCGAAGTCCCAAAACTTCATTGGGCTTGGCTCACTTGTCCATCTAGTTCCACAAGTATATGTGTCATATAAGTAGTTAAAGTGAACTATTCTACTAGATATCAATCTCATATAAATTATATAATCAATTTGATCAACTAACTATCAATCAACTACTACTCTAGTTGATATGATAAGATTAAGTTTTAAGTAAGATTCTAAAATTTTAGAGTTGATGAATTCTATTATGTTTGATAACTTATCTACATAGTTTGGATATTATTATACTTAGTTACAGAATGAAGGTAAGATTAAAAATTCCTTAGTGTTCTATTGGCATACAAAATGATTATTAACTATTGAGCCCACCCCATTGATAGTTCCCTCATAGTTATCTTTTAGGTAATTTATAAATAAAAAAGTAAATCATCCCTACTCAAAGATCATTCACAAGTTCATACCTTTTAGGTAACTCATCAACTATCCTTCATAGTTTACTCATATATGTACTCTTATTCTCTAACCTCACTAGTCATATAGACTTAAAACTAATAAGGTAGTAAAAATATTTATACTTTCAACTTTGTAACTATAATAAATGCATTATTAAATACTATTTCCCTTTAAATCTCATAGATAATAGTCATATGATAGAAAGAAACTTATAAGATTATCACTACTTTACAAGTCATCTCCACTTGTACATGTCTTGTTGTTTATTTGTTGTTATCTACCATGATGACACGTGACTTTAGAGGTGTCAAACGGGCCGGCCCAGCACGGCACGGCCCGTTTTTCACGTGCCCCGCCCTGCTACCGTGCCGTGCCGGGCACGGCACGGCATGGTTTTTTAAAGTCGGGCACGGCACGGCCCGTGGGCACGGCACGGCCCGTGGGCACGGCACGGCCCGTGGGCACGGCACGGCCCGTGGGCACGGCACGGCCCGTGGGCACGGCACGGCCCGTGGGCACGGCACGGCCCGTGGGCACGGCACGGCCCGTGGGCACGGCACGGCCCGTGGGCACGGCAAGGCCGTGCCGTGCCCGGCCTGCTCAGGCACGGTTGGCTTGGCAAGGCGGCACGGGCGCACGGTAGGGGCAGGGTAGGCGGGGCGGGGCGGGAGCCGCATGGCTGGACCTGGTCACCTGGACCGGCTCAACCGGGGTCCGGGATCCCGGGAGCCAAGCACGGGCACGGCCCGTGCTTGGCACTTGGCAGATTATAAAAATTTTTTTTTTTTTATTAAGTTTCTGTTAATCTGTATTTACTTTAGAGTTTATGTAATAAATAAAAAATAAAATTTTTTGTAAAAAATATTACATTTAAAATTAAATGTAACAAACAAAAATTAGAAAATTTATTTTTTTTTTCAATTAAGTTTAGCATATTTTAATATTATAATTTATTAATTAAATAATAAAATTTAAAGTTAATGAATTTTAAAATAAAATTTAAATCTTAAAATAATAAATAAATACATTAAGTTAGTAAAAATTTTAATTAAAAAAAATTTAAACGAGACAAATAAAAATTACCATTCATGCTTTTGAAACCAATACTCCGAAAAAAAAAGTATAAGTTTCAACACAACGTATAATACAAAGTACAAACAAAGCGTATAAATAAAATAAATAAAAAAATATCGAAAAAAAAGAGCAGATAAGCATCAATCGTCAAGCGGCATATCATGAGAATCATCAGCCGCAACATCAAGATCAGTATCATATGGGTCATCATCATCGGCAATCAGCTCCTCCGCCATCGTAGTAGATGTGGATGCGACTGCAGTGTCTGTCACAGTCCCAGCTTCAGCACGATCACTGATGCTAAATCTCGATTCCTCCCAATCCTTCAAACATGCCAAGGCCTCAACCATATCTGGACGTAATCTCGATCTCCTATCCGAAATCACGTTCACTGCAACAGAAAAAGCAGACTCCGATGCTACGCTCGACACCGGAGGAGTCAGTAGATCCCGTGCCATCCTAGATAACACGGGATAGGCGGACTCATATGATTTCCATCACTGTAATAAATCAAGATTCTTATTGTCAGAAGGTGATAGGATTGAGCAGTAATCGGTATCTAAGTACCGAGACAGCTCGCTCCTATGTGAAGGTCCACCCCTACGTTTCCCCCTCGCTAGGTTAATGGAATAAGCGTCATCTCCGAACAAGGTATCAGAGTCCGTACTCACAGTCTCACCACCACCACCACCATACCTAGTATCGTAGTATGTGAACAGGTCTGTCAACTTCTCGTAAATGAACCCTTGAGGTGGCTCTTCCAGGTTCATGCACGAGGAAATGAAAGTCAGGGTGTTTTCAACCCCTTCCACCTTAGCCCTAGGGTCCATGCATGCTGCGAGACAATAAAGAGATGGAATGGTGGACCAGTACTTCAGGTACTTGGTCTCCATCTCTGCAACCATATGGCTGAGCGTCGGGTCCGCTCGATACATCCTAAACATGCTACTAATGTTGCATATGCAACGGAGTGCAATGCAAGTGGTGGGCATATAAACCGACGAACACATGTTCGTCGTGTCATAAAATATCTTCAGGAATTTCATAAATGAAATTCCTGAATCCCAGTCAGTGTCGTCAACAATAAGTTCGCCACTCTTACTATTGACGTAGTCGGATATCACGTGTTCGTATCCAACACATGATTCCAACATCAGGTACGTGTAATTCCAACGATGTCTCACATCAGATTGGAATTTCTTCTTCTTAAGATTCTTAGACAAACAGAGATTACCAAACTCTTGTAGTCTGCGAGGAGTGCGAATATACTTGAGTGCATTGCGTATATTTTCCAACGCGGGGGAACACACCTTCATACCTGCTTGAACTATCAGGTTAATAACATGACACATGCATCTGACATGAAATATCTCTCCTAATGGTGCGTCTCTAATATTCCTAACAAACATATTGATCGCTACTCCATTATTCGCAGCATTATCGAAAGTGATACTAAAAATTTTATTTTGAATTTTATATTCTCTAAATATTTTCATCATACACTCAAAAATGGCCGGGCCATCATGAGGATGAAGAATCTCAGTGAATCCTAATATTTTTTTATTTATTGTCCAGTTTGAATCGACATAATGACTCGTGATACATGCATAAGAAGAATCATCGTGACATGTCCATATATCAGACGTCACGGACACCACTCCACTAAATGCCAAAAATTCCTTAATTATTTTTTGTTTTTCTAACTTATATATCTTTAGTATGTCACTCCTAGATGTGGACCTAGGAATCCTACGATAGGATGGCTGAAAATAAGTCTGCATGATGCGCACTACCCTCGGATCTTCCGAAAATCTGATTGGAAGACCCATCAATGTGATGAGCCTGGCCATGCCGTCCCTACCCAACTCGCTGGAGTATACGAAGGGAGTAAATTTTGAGATTGAACTCGATCCAGTCTCAAAAAATGTAGTGCCTAGTTGGGTTTGCCTAGGATCTAACGGTCCATGTTTTTTGGAGCATATTTCAGCATGCCTCTTTAGGTGCCCAGTCCCACATGTACTCTTGCATGTTAAAAGTCTCATACAATATTTGCACTGTGCCATTTCATGTTCCTCACCCCTAACATCTACTTGTGTTATGATTTTAAAATGTGTCCAAACTACAGAAGTCCTCCTAGTTTTTTGTTTTTTAGAACTTTGGGATGAGATGACAGGAGAAACCAAAGTTTCAGGAGCCACAGACGTTTGTGTAACACTAACATTTTCATTTTCCAAATTTAAATATGTGTTAGGTGTATTTGTCATTTTTTATTTTTCGTAAGTTTTTCTAGAGAGACAAGCTTTAGAGAGAGAAAATTAAAAAAAAAAGTAAATTATATTACCCGGTAAAAGCAATGAGGTCACTCACGTGCAAGATGCACCGCAGGAAGCTTTGATGTTCAAAACTCAAGTTGAGTTTCACGAAAATCCAAACCGAAATCAAAATCACGAGAGCCGAGAGAGTGAAGCACGGTTTATGTGAGAAAGAAAATATTGAGAGGATTTATGTTTTTGAAAAACATAAATTTTATAGGGAGGGGGGTAGATTATATAGGATAAATAAAGTTTTTTTTTTAAAAAAAAATTATTTTTTTATTAATTTTTTGAATTTTTTTAATATATTTAAGGGGCAGAATCACGAGGACCGTTGGATTCTGCCCCCTAGCCGTTGGAGGCGAATCCAAGGGCTGAAATTCGCTCAAAGTTTGAATTTTTTTTTTCCGTTGGAAAATTCAAAATTATCGGTTCTGAGTCAGTGGAGTCGGTTTTCGGCAGAAAAGACCGCGGGTCGGGTCTGTTTGGACCCGACCCGCGGTCTTTTTACCGGGGGGGCCCGGATGGGTCACGACTCAGTGAGTCGTGACTCACGCCACGGCACGCGTGGCACTGGCGGCGTGCCACGCGTGCCTGCGGGACCGGCACGGGATGGACCCGTGCCGGCGTGCCGTGCCGGGCCAGGCACGGCACGGCACGTGCTTTGCTTCGCCCGGGCACGGCACGGGCCCGGGCACGGTTTTTGAACGTGCCGTGCCTCGTGGCGGGCCGGGCCAGCCCGGCACGTTTGACACCTCTACGTGACTTCCACACTAAAGTGAAACACTTAAAAAAAATATTTTATAAATTATTATATCATTTGAGGATCAATTCATGTAAGATATGCATAATATATTAGATTATAAAGTATTTATACTTTTAACTTCTTAAATATCATACTCACATAATTAACATACCTTAAAATTAGGTTTTAATATATAAGTTTGTTTCATGATTGAAAGATATCACTTTTTATCTACCATTATATATGAGTGTGCTTCATGACTTACCTATTATCATCTATCATGATAGCACACACAAACCACTAATAGTAAAATTTTAATTTCAATTATACTTAAATATCACATCCATTAATATCCAAACCATCAAAAAATCAGAACATAAAATTTATTTATTAAGCATCCAATATATAAATTAAATATAATAACCCTAGACCTCGATTTAGCTTGATATTAGGGAGAAATTCATTTGAGATCATCAGAGAAATATCTCATATAATTTTGAGTTCCCAATGATAGCCCTTAAGCATATATAGGAATCAAACCCTAAATCTAAAATACTCAGTCATTCACCTTGGATTTTCCCATGGGTAGGTCAAAATCTAAAAGTCATGCAACTTCCATAGAGTTGGGTAAAATTTTATTTCTAAAACCCTATCCTTCATCTCTTTTTCTCATGCCCTAAAATCATATTTTGAAAATAATGTTTTTCTTTTTTCATATTTGAATGACTCGGTGTGAAATTGAAGTTGAAAGTCAAGACTTTTTAGGAATGAATCAAGAATTTAGCCACTTTCTAGCTTATAATGTCATGCCCACTACACTAAGAATAGTCAAAGCTTATACATTTTGTCTATATAATAGAAAGTTATTGTGCTAGAAATAGACCATGATTTTGATCAATTCTCCATTGTAGAGAGCTGTGACCATGGAAATAGTTATGATTCGAGTATTGATCTCTAAATTTCTATAGCTAAAAGTTGTAGTGCTTAGAATGGCACCAAGATATTTGCCTTAGACTTGATAGCTCTATAATGAGAAAGTCATGATGTTTGAGGCTTTCCATAGCTTTGAGCATTAGTGGAGAACTTGGTGACTATGATAGAATTAACATCACAACCATAAAAAGGCAATAAACTAGTGTGGTTATGACTCCAAGAAAGTTTCATAGCTAAAATAAATGTATTTCATTGTAAAATAATTATGTTTGTCATGTAGTGATAGAGTATTGTCATAAAAAGATTATCATGACTATTTGTATAGAGTTTTCATCATGAATGAATATTGAAATTATCTTATAGTCAATGAGAAGTAGCATTATCATAACACAAAAAATAATGTGACTGAACATGACTCTTTGCTCTCATTCTTCTCAATAATCTACTAAGCCTCTAGTTCACACAAAAACCACATAATTTCATTACCATTTGTTATAATCCATTAAAAACTAAAATATAGAAAACTTGTTCTTTTTAAAGCTCTTATCTATACACACATATTATGAATAATTACCAAAATACTTAATTTTATATGTTATTTTGTGTACCAAATAATATATACTGATCTTTTTTTGCTCCTCCCCTTGCTCTCTCTTCCTAAGTATAACTTTATATTTCAAAAATTCATGTGATATTTTATGTTGGATTTAATGGCACAAAGTTGAGATTGCAACTCTATCATCTCTTTGAATTGTGTAAGGATCATAATTGTCATGGCACTATGAGCCATGATCGATGTTTAAATCCCTATAACAAAAAGTCATATGGATGGTAAGTGGTTGTGGCTTTGGCCTTTGCTTTGTGAGCAAAATATCATGGCATGAAGATTAGCATGACTAAGTCAATTTATTTATAATACAATAGTAATTAGGTTTTTGGCCATAGCTTGGCTATTGGCTTTATGGGAAAAGTGCTATGGCAATGTGGGTGTCATAACTAAGTCATTGTTCTCTAGAATGAAAAATCATGGCTGAAAATAATTTTGTGGCCTACATTTATCGATGTTTTGGTTCCATTTGAATAAGTTGTGACTCTGGAATATGTCACAAATATTTTTACCATTGGGGTACTCATCTCACATGACATGAAAATAATATCGTGACTGTTAAATAGTTTAGAGTTAGTGTGGCTGTAACTCCAATAAATTATTGTTGTTATGATTATTATGTTGCATATATAATGAAATAATTATGTCAACACATCGGTACATTCATGACGTACAAAGAAGACCAAGACTATTATGGTAAAGTTATGACTAAGAAAGAATTCCACAACTACTCAATGCTATTATGGAGGGTATATATTAGTCATGAGAAGAGAAATGTCATGATTTTTTTATCACTTCTTTCCCCTATAGTGTTTCCCCGTGGGGTCTATTAATTTCTTCCAAATTTTATTTAATTTCACTAATATTCATCACTTCCTCTTTTAAATAGAATTTTAATAAATACTAGTATTTATACAAACACTCCATATTATATTCATTTAATGACACCATTTACTTAGTATTTTGAATATCAAAAAAACTCAAACAAAAAGTAGTGCTCATCACTCCAAACATCCATACCAAAAATATATATATTTATTATAATCATAATTAGGTTTGAGTATAGTGGTGAGCTTTTATTTAGATGTGTCAAATGGGTCATGTCATGCTAAAACATCCCATTTTTGCAAGGCACAACCATGCCACTATGTCGTGCCCGTCACGGTATAATAAAATTCTAATGTCTTACCAAGCACGACATGGTGGCTTAGTCCACTAGCCCAGGACAGCACGATGACATAGTCGAGTGCAAGGCTATGTAGGACCATGCCAAAGATGCATCCAAAACCCATTGCATAAAAATATAATGGGTGGCCAACTTATGTGGTCGACCAATTACAATCAGTCATATGGCCAATTATTTTAAAAAAATTAGACTACTCAATGATGGGGTAGTCTAATTTTTTTAGATAGCCCCATCACGGACATGGAATCAGGTTCTAATTATTTTAAAAAATTAAAGATTAGAGCACCCAAGTGATTGCTCGTCATGCCTGATGGGGCCCTTGTTGGCCGATCACCCGAGCCGGTTTACCATGCCATTGGGCCAGACACATGGGTCATGCCTAGCCCAACATGAGGCATAGCTTATGCTGGCCCATCACAACATGAACCATGCCATGGAGCAACCCAGTCTATCACGAGGCATAGTTCTAGACTATGTAGTACTGAACCATGCATGGCTGAACTGGGTTGGCCATATACCATGACTGGGTCACTCGGGCCTATTTGACACCTCTACATTTATTTTGGTAATAGGATTCAAAGTTTTAAGATTTTTTTAGGAAGTGTATGATTTATGTTGTGAAGTATTTATTCATCATTCAAATGAAAAGTAAACTTTAGGTTGCCTCCCATGAAGTACTATATTTAATATCTATAGCTAGACTTATTTTTAGATATATATTCCTCATTCTCTTGTAAATTATCATTAATTGGCATTATTTTAAAACTTCATTTAAATATTATTTCTTGTCCATCATAAGTATATGGGTTATACAATTAGTAAAATACACATAGGTCTAGATATCGATCACATATAAATTGTATAGGTAGTTTAATCAACCGACAATAAACTAATAGCTATTTGAGTTGAGTAAATATACTTGAGTTTTAGAAATTATACTTAGACTCTAGGATTAGCTCACAACATTGTGCAAGATGATACTTTTTTAGTGTTTGGTCATTGTTGTATTTGATTGTAGGATGAATGATATACTAGTATAAAAATATTTTAGTGCCCTCATGGCAAACAAGATACATATCATCCTTGGACTATCAAAACTAAGGTTGGCCCCCTCATAGTTATCTCCTTAGTATTTTACCATAGAAGCTACACACTACTTTGTTCAATGAGTCATTTACATATCTACTCATTTTATCCAATACATCAACTACCCATAATGATTACTTCAAATATATACTTTATTCTCTGAACCCTAATATCTTAAAAATGTGAGATAATGTGGTAATAAATATGTTGATGCTTTTGGATTTGAAAGTATCATACTTGTGACAATTAACATAAGTATTCTTATGAATCACACCTATTGAAATCATTCAAGAGAAATTGATTTGCAGGGCTATCACCACCATATGAAGTACCTCATCTTGCTTGTGCTCCATGACTTATCTATCACCATTCATCATGGAGAACACACAACTCTCACACTATAATAAAACTATTAGGTTAAATATTATATATAACCTACTTACCACTCAAGGTTAGTTCTTCTAGAATATGTACAATAGATTAGTCATAAGTAAATTTGTTCTTTCAGTTTTATAAGTATCATACTTATAATGATTAAATATACCTTAATATTGAGTTTTCACACATTGGTTTATCTTATGCATTAAAATTAGAAGGGTTGTCACTTCCTTCTTATTGTATAGTTTGAGTGTGACGTACTTGTCACCATCCACCATGAGTAAGACACATTAACCAATGATATAGTTAAAACTCTAAATTTTAGTTCTAATCAACACATATCTATCAATATCCAAATCATAATATTAACACAACCATAAACTATATGAAATTATCTATATATAATATACAAGTACATTACATCAACCCTTGAATATAATTTAGCATAACATTTGGAAAGAGTTTGTGTAAGATGTTTTGATGAGTATCTCGTGAAATCAAGGGTCCCTGATGAAAGCTCAAGTAATGATCTAAGTTTCAAAACCTAAATGTAATCAAATATTCTTTTTGTTCACCTTGAATTTGCCCCTAATTAAAAGTTAGAATCATGCCGCATAGAGGTTGTTATTATTTTTTGCTTGAAATCCAATTCCACTCTTCCTCTTTTGCAAAATTTTCTAAGTGTTGCTTATATACTTCATGAATCCATGTGATACTTTAAAGAGTACTAAAGTCATAGTGATAATAAATATCATTACTAAATTAACTCTTTTCTGAAGCAAGATATCATGACCATGAGAATGTCATGATTAATACATTTTTAAAGTATTATGGTTCTGGGAATGACCATGACTTATGTTTCCTCTTTGTAACAAAATTTTTATGATACTAGGAATGTCGTAACTAATATTTTTTACTGTTTAAAATACAAAATCATATGAGAAATGGTCATGGTTCTAGTATTTTCTCGCTATAGCACAAAGTCACAACATTGAAAATGATGTGACTAGAGTCAATATTTTCTAGAATAAAATGTCATGATATAAAATTTTGCTACAATTTAAAATATGTGGGATTTTGACTATGCATTAAATAAAATACAACTCTAGAAATTACCATGACTAATTGTATTAGTGAGATAATTGGTTACAATAATATCAAAATAATATCATGGTCATATTATGTTTTAGAGTTAGTACGACCATGACTCCAAAAAAAATATCACGTCCATGAAAACTATATTGCATAGTAAAAAGAGTATGATAACATTCTATTATATCATGATTAGTTTTGTAGAGTTACAGTCAAGATAATATGCCACAACTACTCGGTAATATCTATAAGGTATACTGAAGTCGTGATATGGGAAATGTCATAATTCTTCATAAATTTTCTCTCCTCCTAACCCTTTGATACACCAAGTCTACCGATTCCATCCAAAATCACTATGATTTCATTAATATTTATCAAATTCTACAAAAATGGATATTTAGTGAAATCTCTTCAATAAATAATCAAATAAGTATAATCACAATAATAGATACAAACCACCTCACCCAAAATATTCAATACTTGGAATGTTGAATAATAGTACTTAGGCATAGATATCAAAGGCCATTCATGATTCAAAGTGATGTTTTAAGTTTTTGCCAAATCTACTACACGGTCACTCTCCTGACTTACTTTGTCAAATATTCTCTGCTTTTATTTTTCTATATTCAATTCCCACACTCGGGTCAGATAAGATTAATTAATTATAAAGATTTATTATTTATTTTGCAGATTAATCTAACAAAATCATTTTCTTTTCCCTGAGAAATTATTTAATCTTTGGACAAAAAAAAATCTATTGCTTAAGAATCAATTATCCCAATTTGATACCACTTGTTTGCATCGAATGAAATAGGACCTAAAAACCAAGAATAATTTTGAAATAATTTCTTAAACCCATAATTAGGTCAATTAATTTATCGCATTATTAAGCATTTTTTTTATTTTTATTTTTATTTTTATTTTTTATTATCCTAAAGCAGTGGAATACAATATATTTGTATTTTCACAAATATAATCTTTGTAACCATTTAAAATTAATATATATTTTAATTTTATTTTTAATTTAAAAACCATGATTTTTTTCAATTTTATCCTAAATAAAATTGAAACTTTGTTTTGAAATTTTGAAACCAAAAAAATATATAAAACTATCTATCCACATGTAATTTCCTTTTAAATTGAAAAATCAAATTTCAGTTCACATAGGAAATATATTTTTTTTCAAAAATATATGTCAGCCCAATCTAGAAATTACTACCAACAATTCCCTTATATTTTCTGCGTAATTTTAGTATAATTACACTTGCATAAGTTATTGAAATTCAGCCCAATACCATCATAATACTCACCAAATTTATAATGATAAACAAATAGAATAAAATAGTTCAATGTCAATATACCCACAAATCAAAAATGAGTTTTGAAATATAATTAAAAACACTTGATTTAAATTAAACTTCAAGTTTTATAATTTTAGACCAGATGGTTTTTCAATTTGTTGGATTTTTGAGCACCCACAGCCACACGCAACCTCTCTGGCATGTACTTCACATGAACACCAACATGAACCCCCCATTAATACTGCACGATCCTCCATTAGAACTCCACATAACCAATATCAACATTCAAAAGAAGAAAGACGGATATTAGGAGTTATAAATTTAAAGAAAAGCCTGGAACCTTAAGAATTCTCAGTAACTAATCCCTTTTAAATGCACATCTCCCAACCTTGCATAAACCCCCACATTACTAAAGGGACTGTTCTCCCCCTTCTATAACAAGAAATTAACAAAAGAGATGCCCTCATATGTTAACAAATCACATGAGACAACCTACTTCCAATACAAAGGCTGATGCCCCCATTTCTGAAAACCTTACAAAAATGGGAACATCCCCGTTTCTCTTTTGAAAAAAAGGGGACATCCCCTTTTTTATTACCCATAGACTCCATAAATCATACATAATGGAGAAGGTGGAGCTCAAAGCCTCAAACCCATTTTTCAATCCGATAAATGGGCTGCCCCCAGGGGCTCCCTTCAGTATTTTTTTTATTATTTTTCAAAAAATCTCACCCTTATGTATTTTAACTCAATTTTTTTTTCAAAAGAAAATATTAGTTAAAAATTATTAAGAGCACTCATTTCTAATGTGAGCATGTCCTTCGCATTAATAAATCAAACCAAAAAATGTTATGTCACACCCTATTAAAATTAATCTAAATAATTTAAATAAACCAACCAATTAATTAAAATTTGAGTGGTCACATAAGAGTGAAAAGGTCTTGTTGACACATAAGAGTGATTGGGATAAGATATTTGGACCGTGGTTTATTCGAAACCACAATGTAATGGGAATGATGATTGATTAATTAAACAACTGAAGCAAATAAAATCAACAATTGAAAATGATAAAAAATCTCAATATAAAAATTTTGAAAAATACATTCCAGTAAAAATAAAGTTCAAATAACAACAATGTCAAATCGAATGATATATACTCTTCACACGTACAAGGATTTTGTAAAGCACACTATGCCCAAAAATTATATTTTGGACCAAGATTTATTTTCTAGGATATAAAATCTTAGAAATCAAAAATCCAATACAAATACATAAATTAGGGTTTTGGGGTGAATGTTTTAGATCTCTTCCTACATTATTCTTTATGTGATGAGGTCGATTTATTAAACTTACGGCTCTAGATCAATAATATGATGACAACACTATTTATGGATCAAGCATTCAAATCTTCAAAGTTATCCAAGCTCCAATTCCTTATAGCATAGAATCATATATACAAATAAAAATAAAAACCAATAGTATCCACGCTACATACACTAAATTATAAATAAATTGTAATTATATATATAATCTACATACACAATACATATAAAATAAATTATACATCAATGCAGATATTGAACACATATATTACAATTTTAACACAATCACATAAATAAATTGTAATATTCAAACTAGCGTGAGGAAGTGATAGAGAGAGAAATTATTATGCCTTAGCTTCTATAACTCAAAACCAAAAAATGAATAAAGTGACAACAAATCCACACACATAAATGCACACCTTGCAAAAAAACATACCATGCCTAAAAAACTCTATATTGTGCACACACTATTATATCCTCACCCATTGTATTGTATATCACACATCGTTCTTAGGTATCTCTCGCACAATATTTTCTTTAAGACCAAATGGGAGCACTTCCCCATCCAAGAGGACACCTCGTATGCCCTCTTTGGAAAATGAGAATGTTCCCATTTTCGCAAAGTTTTTTAAAACTTAAAAAAAAATAGAAGATGAGATTTTATCGTGTACTTGGCCTACCATGCTTAATTCCTTCAAAAAAAATAAAACAAACAAAACTTGTCTACCCAACTCAGATATACCCAAAAAATCTTTTTTACTTCCCTAGATGGGAAGACAGATGTCAGCACATAACTCAATGAAATTAAACTTTACCAACGTCAATGATTTCTTGAGCATATTGGCGACATTTTTATTTGTGTATACTTTTTCAAGTATAACTGGCTTTTTATCTAATACATCTCGTATCTAATGATACCATACATTAATGTGTTTTAACTTATTGTGTAAGGTTAAATTCTTCGATAGATATATAACACTTAGATTGTTTCACCATACAATTTATGTATCTTGTCACATATCCTATAAGAAACATTTTCATCTATAATTGTATTTGCAAGCTTTAGTAGCTATAGTGAACTCAACCCCATACCTAGATAGTGCTACATACTTTTGTAACTTGGATTGTCAGGATATAGCTCCCCTTCTAAAGGTTATAAGATAACTTGGGATGAATCTATGTGAATCCAAATCATTAGCCATAACAAAATTTAGTATATCCGAGAAGTTCTAGTTTTAACCCGTCCTAGCACAAAGAAAGCTAAGAAGTCCTCCATCAGTACCTTATGATAAATTTCACTTTAGCATAGTGATAACTTCTTGGGTTCAGGAGCAAATAACTGATAACACATATAGCATGTTGTATATCCAGTCTAATGCAGACTATATCATACATAAGACTTCCAACTAGTAAGACATAAAGGATATGACTCATGTCTCTCCTTTCCTCATCAATCTTGAGACTATGCTTGATACTCGGCTTAAAATATTTAGCTAAGAGAGTTGAGACTAGCTTAGCATTTCATAAAAAATCTTTCAAGAGCTTTATTAATGTATCATTCTTGAAACAACTAGATATGCCTAGAAGGCATATCCCAGATGACACTCATCCCTAAAATCTACTTAATTGTGCCTAAGTCTTTCAATGAAAAACCTTTTCCTAGCTCTCCCTTAAGCATATCAATTAGTGCTCAATTACGGCCAATAATCAATATGTCATCAGTATACAATAAAAATATAAGTCTATCATCTCTCAACTAGTAACTAACAAATACACATTGATTATAAGATGTGTTCTAAAGTCACAAAACTCAATGAATGAATAAAATATCTTGTACCACCCTAAGAGCTTATTTAAAATAATATAATCATTTATTCAATTTGAAAATAATATATTTTTTCCCTTCTACAATGAGTTCCTCAAGTTGATTCATGTAAAGTATCTCGTGAAGGTCACCATGAAGAAATATGGTCTTCACATTGAGTTGATCAATTTCTAAGTTCAAGCTAGCAGCCAAATTCATAACTACTTGAATAGAAGACATCTTTATTACTAGAGAAAATATCTCAACAAAATCGATTACTTTCTTTTGACTAAACTTTTTGACTACTAACCGAGCATTGTATCTCGGTCTAGAGTCATCATCTCCGAGTTTTAGTTTAAATGGTCATCTATTTTTCAAAGCCCATTTTACTTTTGGTAAGGGGATCAAATCATAGTCTAGTTGACATAAAAAGACGTAATCTCTTCCTGCATAACATGAAGTCATTCCTCTTTTTTCTCAAAAGAGATGGTCTCTTGAAATGTCTCATGCTCACCTACATCCATGAACAATATGTAATCTAAAATCTAGAGGATGTCTAGTGAGGGCTAGATGATCTTCTTAGTTTAGATTTAGATGTAACATGATGAACATATGGGTTCTACCCAGTTCTTGCTAGAATATAGTCTCTCACCTCCTCAATAGATATTTCATGGGGCTTGAAGATATTATGTATATCATATGTCTTGGAAATATCAATAGTATCTTGAGGCTTAAAAATATTAGGTGGTTGCTCAATTCCTTCCCCTTTATCAGACTAATCTCTAGAAGAAACTAGCATCAAATCTATACAAATAAGAATATTTATGATATCACTCGTATATTTACTTGAAAAACTATCATACATAAACTAGTCATCTAGAAAAGTTACATCTCTACTTCGAATAACCTTCTTGGAAATTTGGTACCATAGTCTATACCCAATTTTTTGTGTCCATAGCCAATGAAGATACATGGATATGCAATAATATTATTGAGTTTAGATTATTCATCTTTTGGAATATGAATGAATGTTTTGTAACTAAAAACTCACAAGTAATCATATGAGATATAATTCCTAGTCTAGATTTTATTGGGAATATCTCTATCCAAGACAATAATAGAGCACATGTTTATTACATCAATAGCCATATGCATAACTTCTCCCTAATAGTCCTTGAGAAGATATGCATGAGAAAGTATGCACCAAGCTCCCTCCTCAATAATCTAGTTCATCCTCTTAGCATCATTTAATTATGGTGTCATGGCTGGTATCTTTTCATATCTAATACTGTAGAATACACAATAGCTATCAAACTGACTTTGATATTCTACTCCTTATTAGAACATATAGAGATTAACCCCTTTCCGGTCTTTCTTTTAACTCTAGCATAAAATTTTGAAAGACATGGAAAACATGATCTTTCATTTTTAGTGAATATGCTCACACATTCCTTGAATGATCATCAATGAATGTGACAAAAAAGGATCACACCAAGTGTTCTGCTCTACATAGAGTAGACATTGGTATGGATCAGATCAAGAATATTTGATCTCCTTGAGGATGGATGAGGATGAAAAAGTGATCTATGACTTTTTGTAGCCATGCAATCCATAAACTCATCAAGAGAAGATCCTATGTCAAATGATAAGATATTCCTTCTAGCTAAAACCTAAAGGGACTTCTCATTCGGATGACTAAGTTTCTTGTGATAGAGATCAATGTTGCACTTATGATGAATAATACTTATCCGATCTTCAGGCACTCTTATCTGATCTTAAGGCACTATTATTTGAGTGACATAAAAAGGACATTTTTTTCTTACCTCTTCAAACCACTCCCTGGGTCTTCTTTAGCAAAATCCGTGAGGGGCAAAGCTATCTCCGGGCAGGTCAGTGAACTTCTAGGACTCAAAGGCAGCGGCATCAATTTGGTTGCTTCCCTTTTATATGAGACTTTTGATATTGATTTTACAGGAAATGAAATGTAAAGGTTTCACCTTGCGTTTCAGCGAGTGAACTCAAAGTCAAGTTCTTGGCAGGGGATCGCTCATACCTACTCAATAAGAATGCTTTCAAGTCCAGTAAATGTATTTTTGATGATACGGTGCGAACCTTCCATCAATTATCACTAAAATGACTAAAATATCACATATCATCCAGCATGCCAACAGACATTATTACTTAGGCGCATCTACTAATATATATCAACTCATGTCTTATCTACATCTACAAATAAATATCTATAGATGCAGATAAATATATGAATATTCAGTATGTATCTGGCAACTTTTAGTATCAACTCATATCCTGTCTACATCTATAGATAATATCTTCCTCGCCTAAAATCTATGTTGTCCTATTATAACTCATCTTTATTGTGCAATAATTACTTGGTGTGTAGGCAGAAAAGAAGTTGATGTGTGGGATGATATGAAATGATACTCATAAATCAATAAGCCAATTACCCTCTTAAGATACAATATTAGTGGAATTATCATTACTAACCAGTATTAAGTCATTTTATAATGTGATATTGGCCTTTCCCTTGAGTTTATATCTTCTCATACATTGTTATTTTAGTCTTTTCCAAGAATAATAGTCTTTTTATAGAGTTTTGTACGAAAATAAAATATTTAAAATAAAAAATCTAAAATTTAAGGCTAGTTTCAAAAATATGCCCAAACTAGTGCTTCTGGAAACAGCGTAGTAATACTTGTCATTGTGAACGGCGGTCATTGCCATGCTATTGATTTTTTAAAATCAAAGGTCAGCGTTGTGAATGTCGGCTATTAAAAATACTGTGGATATCCCAATACCCGGCCCTCGCCTTCGCCCCTCACCCGTCTCCCCTCGCCCATCTACCCTTACCTCTCACCCCACCCATCTCCAGGAGCTCCAGTGAGCTCCAGCAAGCTCGACGTGGAGCTCACCGGAAGCAAGGGGAGAGGGGCGAAGGCAGACGGGTGAGGGGCAAGGGAGAGGACGAGGGTGAGGATGAGGACGAGGATGAGAGGCATGAAAGAGAGGCAAATGTAGTTTAGGATTTATGAATCCGAGTACCCTGATTTTTAATTTATTTATAGTTCGGTACTTTTTTTCAAATATTAAAAGATCAATTTTATATTTTAAATATTTATGGGGGACTATCCCAAAACATAATTTCCTCAAAAATAGGTGTGTGTTTTATTGGGCCTAGTACATATGAGAATTGAGAAATTATTAGTGATGTGTACTTGATCAATGATGTAATCATTACCATTTTATATTATAAAATAAATCCCTGGTCACATATTATTGATAGAATAATAATGAATTGAGAATATTATAGAATTTGATATAATTGCGACTATATAATTTCACATATGTATATGTTGGAGATATAATTTATAAATATATCAAGTATGAGAATTTGATATAATTATTTATGTTTTATTAATTATGAATATAATTGAGTAGGATCACAAAAAAAATCTCATAGGTATATGTTAGAGTATAATGTACTAAATCAAGTGACTATGGTCTATGGGAATGCTACATGAATTAAATATCATAATCCTACATGGATTAAATATCATAAATAAATTTCATTATAAAAATATTTAAAAATATTTTAAATATCATAAATAGATCTACAAGCGAGGAACTATGTTTTGACATAGTCCAACTTTATATATAATAGATAATAATATAAATTATAATTGGATATAAAATGACTCAAATAGAAAGACAACATAATTGAGAAGTTTTTTCCTATCTTGAAAAGAAACATTTTGGTGATTGAGATTGAGGATTAGAATGAATTAATAAATTTTATTAATATTATTTGTTTTATCAATCTACTTTAGGTTCAGAAGTATAGTTAAACTATATAAAGATAATCGACTTAAATAGGAAGATTTATATTTTAGCCAACTATACACAAAATATTTTTAAAAAAAATGCTTGAACTTTTCATAATTAAAAAAAAGTATACCAAACTTTAAAATAATTAAATTTTAGTACACTAAAATTAATCAATCAGATTTTATCCTCCAAAATTTGAAAAAAAAAATAATAACTAATTTAATTAATTTCTCAGAATACTATTTTAAAAGTATAATTAATGTTGTAACTTGTAAGTGGATATATATATATATATATAATCAAACCCATGGCCTCCACTTTGCTAAAATGGCAGTCTACCAAGAGGTCACAAGATTTATATTTTATATTGATTGAAAAGCAAAAATAATTATATTTATACACACACACACACACACATATAAATAAAAACACAAATATATATATATATATATATATATATATATATATATATATATATATATATATACCTATTTATTTATTTATGTTTGTGTGTGCATATATGCATGTGTGTTTAGAGATATGTACATGTGTTTATATATTTTTATAAGTATGTGTGTGTGTACACATAATTATATAATACACACACACCTATATAAAAATACAAAAATTTGTTTGTGTGCATATAGCACATGTGTTTACATATAGGGGATGGGGTTGATTCCTCGTTTCTCCACTTAATGTATTGATAATTTTGAATTAACTAAATTAGATTTTGAATTTTTTAAAATTTTGGACAAGTTCAGATGGATAAATTTCACTGCAATGAATTTAATTATTTTAGAATTTACTATGTTTTTTTTTATTTTAAAAAATTTATTAGTTTTTCAAATATTTTATTGAGTTGATCAAAAATAATTCTCCCACATTTAAATTTTAAAATGTAATTTTAAATTCTATGATGTAACGTTGATACTATATTAAATGTGATTTATTAACCTAATTTTTTGTATCAGTAATTTTGTTATAAAGAACCACAAATCAGTAATTTATTAAATGTGATTTTTTATATTTTTAAAAACAGTAACAGTTGATGGGGGGGGGCGTGATACACATGGCATGTTCTCAAATCACGCCAATCACATGTGAACAGCATGCACCTATAGTCTAAAAAATCACATGTAAAAAAAACGCCCTGACACATGTATATATATATATATATATATATATACATATATATATATTTCCCATTAAATCTATATTTTTGAGTAAGCACAAAAAAAAATATAAATATAAAAGCCCTTGAATTTCTCAAATATGGATTAAAAAGAACATGAAACCGGTAGAAATATCAAGCCCCAGTTATCGGTCCACAAAATTAAAAAAAAAAAAAAAAAAACACAAACGACTTAAATAAAAAAAAAATACTAATCAACTTCTTCGATCTTAGGACCAGCACCCGTTGGACCAGTAGGGATATCACCCATGGTTTCATCCATGCCAGATGGCCCTCCCTGATACATCTTGGCAATAATTGGATTGCAAATGCCCTCGAGCTCCTTCATCTTGTCCTCAAATTCATCAGACTCAGCAAGCTGGTTGGCATCCAGCCATTGGATGGCTGCTTCAATTGCATCTTCTATCTTCTTCTTGTCTGCAGCAGACAGCTTGGCACTGATCTTGTCATCCTTGGTCGTGTTCCTCATGTTGTAAGCGTAGTTCTCCAACGCATTCTTGGACTCGACCTTCTTCTTGTGTTCTTCGTCCTCAGACTTGTATTTCTCAGCTTCCTGCACCATCTTCTCGATCTCCTCTTTCGACAGCCGCCCCTTGTCATTGGTGATGGTGATCTTATTCTTCTGGCCGGTGGTCTTGTCCTCGGCGGAGACGTTCAAAATGCCGTTGGCATCGATGTCGAAGCAAACTGTAATCTGAGGGACACCCCTGGGTGCAGGAGGAATTCCAGAGAGCTCGAATTTGCCGAGCAAATTGTTGTCGCGCGTTCTGGTTCTCTCACCCTCGTACACCTGAATCAACACACCCGGCTGGTTATCAGAATAAGTCGAGAAGACCTGTTCTTTCTTGGTCGGAATGGTCGTGTTTCTGGGAATTAAGACGGTCATCACGCCGCCGGCGGTCTCCAATCCAAGAGATAGAGGCGTTACATCCAATAAAAGAAGATCTTGTACTTTTTCGTTGCCCTCCCCGCTCAAAATAGCAGCTTGCACGGCAGCACCGTACGCGACAGCTTCATCAGGATTGATGCTTTTGCAGAGCTCTTTGCCATTGAAGAAATCCTGGAGCAGCTGCTGCACTTTAGGGATCCTGGTAGAGCCACCAACGAGGACGACGTCATGAATAGTGCTCTTGTCCATCTTTGCATCCCTCAGGCACTTCTCGACTGGTTCCATGCACTTTCTGAACAAATCCATGTTGAGTTCTTCGAATCTCGCTCGGGTGATTGTGGAGTAGAAGTCAATGCCCTCGAACAAAGAGTCAATTTCAATGGTGGTCTGGGCTGTCGACGACAAGGTGCGCTTAGCCCTCTCACAGGAAGTCCTCAACCTCCTGAGTGCTCTAGGATTCCCAGTGATATCCTTCTTGTTCTTGCGCCTGAACTCCTGCACAAAATGGTTGACCATCCTGTTGTCGAAGTCTTCACCTCCAAGATGGGTGTCCCCAGCTGTTGCCTTGACCTCGAAGATGCCCTCCTCGATGGTTAGGAGGGAGACATCAAAAGTGCCACCTCCAAGATCAAAGATCAAGACGTTCTTCTCGCCTACGCTGGTTGCCTTCTTATCGAGGCCATAAGCAATTGCTGCAGCCGTCGGCTCATTGATAATCCTCATTCACATTGAGGCCTGCAATCACACCTGCATCCTTTGTGGCTTGCCGCTGAGAATCATTGAAGTAGGCAGGAACGGTGACCACGGCGTTCTTGACTGAAGAACCGAGATAAGCTTCAGCTATCTCTCTCATCTTCATCAGGACCATCGAAGAGATCTCTTCGGCAGCAAATTGCTTATCCTCTCCTTTGTAGTCAACAACAATCATGGGCTTGTCGCCAGGACCAGAAATGACCTTAAACGGCCATAGCTGAATGTCACTCTGGACAGAAGTGTCCGTGTATCTCCTTCCAATCAATCGTTTGGCATCTGCAATTCAGTTGGGAAAAGAAGAATAAATCAAACATAACGATGAAAATAATCATTACCATTAAGAGAAAAAATTCACAGATAACGATTGCAATTACAGATCCAAGATAAGCAGAAGCACATCTGCTATAAAGTGGATTTAAAATCGGAACAATTGAATCAACTCGTTTATTTGACAAAAAGTAGATCAACAAAACAAAAACACCATTAACGTCAAACAAGTTTTATTCACTGGAGCTAACAACCAGCATTTCTTGCCGCGGATTGTTGCGCGAAAATCGTGAATCAAAGGCGATTATTAATACAATTCTTACCGAAGACGGTGTTTGTAGGATTCATAGCAACTTGATTTTTGGCAGCATCACCAATCAAACGCTCGGTATCTGTAAAAGCAACATATGACGGCGTCGTCCTGTTTCCTTGATCGTTGGCGATGATCTCAACGCGATCGTGCTGCCAAACACCAACACACGAGTAGGTGGTGCCGAGATCGATGCCAATTGCTGGTCCCTCTCCCTTGGTGGCCATCTCTGCAAACAAAGTCGCCGGTCTAGGAAATAATGATCAGAAAAAAAAAACTCAGAACTAGATCAAAGCGGAGAAATTCAAACAACAGTATGAATTTGAACGGTCGTATCGTATTGAAGATGATGCGCTGGTTGCTTATATATATGTCTATATATTTAGGGTTGAAATTCCAGAATGTTCTACCAGAATCGGCCGTCCATGATCATTGGTGGACATGGACCACCAGCGTTATTTTCCCTGTCCATAAATTCTAAGTGGTTCTAGGAAAATGATGACTATTCCAGAATGTTCTCTTTTGGGTTGCACAATTGAACCAATTTAATTTATTCAGCCGGTTTACCAGATCATCTGATATGTTCGAGCCGATCAAAGTGATCAAACCCGCCTCTATGGTAATTCGTAATTGTAATTTGTAATGGATCCAAAATGCCGGTTGCACTAAACATTAAAATTGTGTTTAATGTCAAAATATCATAATATTTTTGAAAAATTATGTTTTAGTGCAATAAATATGCAAAAATTTGAATTACAACACTCAAAATTTTACTTTTATTATTAGTACATTTTGATAAATATACATTTCGAAATATACATTAAAATTGTGTATCTTCTAATATCATTTAGGACACATCTTCATGTGATATTCATATCATCGTGTCGCTATAATGTCATGTATGCATCAGCACAACATACTGAATCATCATAATATACACATGCATAGCAACTACAAATTTTCAAGTTTTATCCCTAGAGGATGAGGGATTGAGAGACATTCTCCTTTATTATAAGAATTATATTTGTCATATATTCATTGCTTGTTTGTGAAATCCTTATAAAATAGGAATTTTACCTCTGCAATTTGTAGTTGTCTTGAACTTTATATTGCTCTAAGTAAAAGGTGATAACTTGCTAATAGAAATCACAATTTTAGTATTCATCTCTTCAGCTTGAGATCAAGACTCTAGAACATTGTCACAATTATGCTTGACATATGATCTTTATGTAACACAATATTGCGGCATTGATAATAACTATGACTTATGCATAACTTCTCTATAACACAAGTTGCTGCATTATGAAATAGCCACAACTTTGTTTCTTCAAAATTTATAGTTTATAAATGGTCGTGATGGTGTGAAGTGGCCACATAGGGTGTGATGTCTTCCAACAATGTTATAGGACCACAACATTGTGTGGAGGTCATGACTTTAGCCATTTAACATTATTGATAAGTATATGGTCACAATGTTATGAAATATTTGTGATACTTACACTTAGCTTTTGTGTATAAGTCATAGTTATATCTTCCTTTGAAGATAAGAGTCATGACCTTAAAAATGATCATACTCAAGTAATATCCTCTATAATATTAAGTAACCTAAAAGTCGTAACTTTGAATAATTACTTTAGGTTTGGTCTGAGCACTCGTGGCTCTTTATTATTCCACAACTCAAAAATCATTGCTAAATGAAAAGTTATGGCTAGACTTAAGACTAATGAGTCATATAAAGATAAAGTTGCAGCTCTAAAAAATTGACCATGACCATTGAGAAAGTATAATACCTGGTTATTGTGATTGAAAATGTATTTCATAACCTTATAATTTTTATTAGCTAAGTATGGTTGTGTCTCCATGATAATATCATAACCATTGAGAACGTATTATACAATGAAAAGATTATGCTGATAAGAATGTTGGGTCATAGTATACGAGATTTTTTTTATGACCAATTAAATAGAGTTTCAGCCAATAATTTATGTTGATAATATCATTAAAGCTTACAGGCTCGCATTCTCTGTTAAACACCTCCAAAAACGCATCAATTTTATAAATATTCATCAAAATATTTTAAAACACCAAAAATTGTGAATCAACACAAATCAGTCTCATTTCAACATATACACACAATTCTCAACCACCAACACATACTAGAAGATTTCGTAAATTAAATACCAAATAGTTACCTCTCAAGTAGTGTTATATTTAATATTTATAGTTAGACCATCAAAATCTTTTTTACTCCATTTGAGATCTCTGATACCCTTACTATATTCTTAGTATATTATTTTAATTTCTTGTTAGTTATTTCCTTTAGTCTTAGTTTAGCTATACTTGTTCCATAGGTTGTTTCTTATTTTAATGTCATGACTTTAGTGAATATTATGGATCATTTTTTTTCATTACATTTTCTCTTTTTATTCTTGATTCACAATGTCATAGCACTTAGTACTATCATGGATTTTCCTTTATGTCTATCATTTTCTTTTTCTTTTTGATAACTCTAAATTGGTGGCTATAATTGAAGTTATAGTTTTTTCTTGAAGTTTTTCCTTGTCCATTTCTTCATGTATCTCCTAAGTTATGGTATTGTGCATAGTTGGAGCCTCATCCTTAAGCTTTTGATTGATTAATTCATTTTATATCTCTAAAGTTGTGATAATGAGCAAAGCTATGGCTTTGTATTTGATTTTTTTTTCTCCATGATTTTTGTCTGTCATATCTTTTGCCATTGATGCTTTAGTTTCCTTTGAGATGTCAACATAAGAATTCTCAACGGGTTTGAAGAAAGCTACAACCTCATAGTAGTCATTTTTTTCTATTTCCTTGTTTAAATAGCCCTAATATAATTCATCATATTTTTCATCTTCATCATTATCACAACTCCAAAGTTGTTCTTCTATTTCACACTCTTCATCTTCATCCAGCTAGTAGCCTTTTACAAAATCTTTCCACAAAAAATCTATTTTTATTGCTTTGAAGTATGAAATGCGATTGCGGATTCTCCAACATCTCATTTCATCTTCATCTAGACCTCATAAGTTATTGTAAAGATAAATTTACTTTTTTCTCACCAACAAGGATAATGAGTTCCTCTTTCTTGATGTAATTAAGGAGTTGTCTCGTGACTAAAAATAATCATCTTAATATTAATAGTTCTTAGTTGTCTTCTACATATTCAATATAGGAAAATCTTAGAAAAATAAAGATACCCACCTTGACCAATATGTCTTATATGATTCCATCTAGGTGCTTGATAGTCCAATCCGCCATTTGGAGTAAGAGAGATATTTAAGTAATTTTTTCAAGATTCAATCTTCATATAACTATTAGGCACAACAAGTTGAAATATGATATCTAATAGTGTAAGGTATATTAAAGCTTCTAGAGTCCTTTAATTTTCTCATGCATTTTCTTTAAATAACCACACTATACTTCTCAATTATATTCATGGTCCCATAGATCTCCAACTTCCTCTTACTACTAATAATATCTTTTATAAATTTAATTTAGTTCAATATTTGAGTAAGAGTTTTAGCCAATATTGTGTTCACTTTTAACTTCTAGAATATATTAATTTTTTTAAGTGTTTACAAAATTTATCCTTCCTAAACCATTAAGGGAATGAAAGTTTCATTAGAAACTTAATCTTAGCTTTATTCTAATATATTTATTTCTCTTCATGTTTTTAGGTAAGCTTCATTCATTCATTTGTTTGTTTGTTTCTCTTTTTTCTCATCTTTTGGTAAACTTGGGTTTGTACTTCATTTGGAGTCATTATATTATTAGGTGTCATGACATCACATATGTCATAATTCTAGTTTTATTTAGTTGGGGTTGTACCTTCTTGGAAAATTTTAGCCTAAGCTATGACTTTTTGGAAAGTTGTGAAACTATCACCTCCAAAAGTTTCTAGAATCTTTTTGTTCAAAATGTATTAATAGCTCATTCTCACTTCTAGACAATATTGAGAATCAATTCTTTGTATTTACTTCTACAATACTTGGTAGTTTATTTATTTATCTTTCCATCATTAATAATGTTAATTGATTGAGATGATGTATTATATTCTTCATAACTAAATCCATTTCATTAATTCTCACTTCAAGTACCACAATCTAATTTTCTTGGGTATCATTCTTTTTTTTTTTTTTGATTATGCTAAGATAGCTTGCATTCCTATATCGAGGATTGGATTCACTTCTTTTCATGATTGTTGGCAATTAAAACTTGAGTTTCCTTGGTTAGTATAACATATTCTGTTATTCTCAATATTTCTAGAGGATTATTTGAAATGTTGCAACCCACTTCCATAGATTTTATACAAAAATAATTGTGATTTCACATATTCAAATAGTAATATATTGGGATAATATTATTGGGTTGAAATACATATTTTTATGAGCTTTCGTAAGGATGTCTACAAAAATACTCACAAATAGATATCTAAGAAGTGGATATCGAACCATCATTAAATTTTATTTCATTTGATATTATAATAAACCTCAATATAATTTATCTACTAGTGAAATATCAAGTTGACTATTCACAACATTATGCCAAACTGTCTAGCACTTACTATAGAGCATAATCTACCTTTGAACTAATAGGTATAACTCCTTCAAGAAGTAATTAATGCACGAGAGCTTATCGATAACTGATACCATAGCTATATACTCTACCTATATACTAGATTTAAACACAACAATTTATCTCTTACTTTTTAAATAGATAATATTACCTCCAAACAAGGATAAAATTTTATAATAGATCTCATCTCTATGATCATTGAAGCCTAACTAGAATATAAGTATGATTATATTGAGTTATTTTCATGATATCTTAATGAAATCACACAACATAGAGTCATATTCATATACTTGAGAATCTTGAGAACTATATTCATATGAGTTTTTTTATGATAATCTATAAAGTAACTAATTATACAAACAGCATAGCTAGTCTGATCACTATTAAATAATTTAATTTAAATATGATTCTAATATATCCAATGGAATCAACTCCAAAATGGGTATATGTTGACAAATCTATACTTAGAGGTATCAAATGGGTCGGGCGACCCAGGCCTAGCTTGGTTCAGGTGTGCCCGGACTAGCACGACACTGTCCAAGACCATGCCTAGGCCTGTGCCGGGCGGACCCTCAATAGAATTCATGTTATGCCATTCTGAGGGTCTTCGGCCCGCATGTCGTTCCAGGCACAACCTAGGTGCCTGGCACATTAGGCACGAAATGGGCGATGATTCGATGAAAGATGCACGACAGCTAATGCAGCAATTCCCGATGGGGAACGACACGATGAAGCTTGACAAGCGACACTAGGCATGCCCAATAGGGTGATGAGGGTATGATCATGCGAACGTGCCATCCCTAATTTTTGTTCTAGGTTAAGAATTGTCTTAAGCTAGAACATGCCCAAACCAGCCCGAACCCAAGCTAATTTCGAGTAGCAAGCTATGCTAGGCCTGCCCTCCAGTGAACCATGTCATGCCATGCATGCCATGGTTATTGTAGCGCTCCGTGTCTGGCACAACATGAGAGCCCATATGGGCCTAAAAAATGGGTCATGCCAACCCGGCATTACCCGTTTGACACCTATATATATACTCGCATCAAATGATAAGTCAACCAATTTTTATCCCACCATACCAAGATCCTAAGTCTTTTATCTAGTAACTCAGTATATAGAAAATATTATTGTAAAATATATCCAATTGAACATCGTCTATAATAAGAATAATATTAGTGTATACCACTAACATTACAAATCATCTTTCAAATTCATGTCTATAAAATAGAAACAATCTAATACACATCTCCTAGAGCAAAAGATAGTAAGCACTAAAGAGAATTTGCTAAACCATACCTTATAAGACAGTTTTATGCCATAAAAAGTTTTTCATAGTATAGACACCATATATGTACTCCTAGAAATAGTAAAATGTGGTATTTTTACATAAATACATCTTATTTGAAATCATCATGAATGAATGCATTCATCACAATTAGTTGATTTACAATCCACCTACAGGATGCAACAAGAGAACATTACCCCAATAATAGTCCTATTGATCACATGGAAAAAGTATCCCAAAAAACATCACAAGTCTATGTAGATCCCTTAGTTACTAATCTAGCCTTGAATCTATCATCTTTCCCTTCGAGTTCATTGTTCACAAGATATACCCATTTTCATCCCAATATCATCTCACTTAAAGGTTTCAAAATAAGATCCTAAGTATGATTTAATATGATAGAACTCAATTTATCCAACATAGATAATCATCATCCTCAATGACTAAATTTCTTTGAAATGATATCAAAGATCTTGCAACTATCAAGAAATAAACAAAAAACCAAAATACATAACATCAAAATGAGAAAAAGAGAGTACCTACTCTAAAGAATAGACAATCATAAAGTCAAAGTCACCACTCTAAAGCATATTAGGTAGTGTGATGGGAGACTCATTTGGGGAAGGTTATGGACATATCCTTATAATATATATCCTTAGATTGAGATCATCAATACTTCTAACAATTATTTCTCTTCTTAGAAAAACTCAAATCTAAATTTTAATTATACACTTACAGTAGGCTTCTCTTCTGACACAAAGCTCATGGGAAGTCTCACTATTACCAAAAAAAAAAGTCTAACTATTCTCATCAAAACTATTTGCACTAATAATATTATGTGAAAAGATAGAGGCAAGAGAAAGAACAATTGTTACTCTTTGAGGAGTAACAATAGAAAATGGGAATTATCTTATCACAACATTGTCTAAATAACATACGCATACTCATAATGGCTTCTTGTGTCATCATGTGCGCCTTCTTTGACAATGTCCAATAAAAGAAATATTGAATACTTCTTCTAAATAATCATAACAAGACTAATAGATATACACATGGATGGTTTAGTAGTTTTTTGTACATTATCTAAATCTTGAAACATCTTTAACAAATATATCAACACAACTAAGTCTAAAATTTTCGTGTATGTGTTATAAGAACTAAATATATTGAACACACTTAGATCAATCAACTATCATATATACAGTAGTAACTATGTATCAATCATCAATCATTCATCTAATTTAGCCTAAGGGGTGACTCATGCTACACGTGTCTCTTGTATCCTTTGTCCAAAAACTAATTCTCACTAAAGTAGACCATACAAAAAACTTGTGTCCACCCACATATTATACTAGGTTATCCCCAACAATCCCACATGGATTATGGACATCTCTTTTAATAGGAAGCATATAAAATATAGGATAATACATCGATGCACCAATATTGCATTCACACAAACTAATTTCGTAAATGGAATCATATGTATTCACACCAACAAATTTCAAAAGCATAGGACATACAAGGGCATCAACAGCCACATACACATTGATGCTAAAGATCAAAAATAGAAGCTTGCCATAATATAACTCGCAAAGAGACATATTGTACTAGAGCAATACTTGTACTACCATATGAACCACCACAAAAATGTCCATATCAGTCATTGAAGCTATGTTGGACTAGTAAAAAATGATTGTTTTATGTTCAACTGCAACAATTACATTCCTTGCATACACAAAATACAAAAAATAACATTGCCAAAATCATCCAAAAAAATACATCACTGTCACCAATATCAACCACTTGCAAAATCTTTCATAGGCACTTGTTGAAGGTGCACCACCATCCAAAACATTATGCTCCACCCTAATTATGTCTCCACATGTGCTAGGATATCATATTAAAGCCATAATATTGTGTGTGTTTCAATGAAAGTCATGAAAGAGGGAGTGATGAATGATAAGAAATAGAGGGAGAGAAAAAATAAAGTATTTTTTCATTAACTTCAAATAAAAAACATAATTACCTGTGTGTGTGTGTGTGTGATTTGGGATACCCCGGATGAATTCTCCCAGACAATGTAATAACAAAAAAAACTAAATATATAATAAATAATAAATCTACACTCTAAAACAAATATCAACAACATCAAAGTTTATGGTCTCACATAAAATAAAAAACATAACTAATTAAATGTAATATATTTATTAACTCTTGTTTCAATTATCCAATAGTATAGAGTATGAAAAAAAATATATAAATATCAAAGAAAAAAAATAATTTGATAACTTTTTTTTAAGATTTTAATTTAATTAAACTTTATGAGAATCCATGAGTGAGTTTAGAAGTGTATCTTGTTGTACACTCCTCATGATACAAATTATAACAATTCTATTAAGTAAAAACACAATAGAGAAAAATATGGTATTAAACCAAAATAGCATAGTAATAGTAATAACAACTTGAAACATGGTAAAGAACCCTCTAGGATGGACACAATGTGATAGGGTCAACATGAACCATCATGAATTGAGTCAAAGGAGATATCACTAAAAGCTATACTATGATCATGAGGAGATTTATATTTTGGTATATCAAACACAAAAAATAAATAAATAAATAAGTTCACTAAAATATAAAATAATTACATTTTGGAGTACTTAAAAAATTTGATTAAAATTTCTCATGATGGCATGGTGCATGCGTCACCTAGCTGACGAAGATGGGATTTAAACCCATAACTTAAATGTGAAAATACACCCTTTTTAACCATCAAGCTACATGCATCATATCAAATTCATGCCCTACACACACACACACACAAACATAAACATAAACAAATATAAATATATAAACACACACACACACTCACACACACATAATTTTAATATAATAATAAGGGGACATGTCACATCACTTTTGGAAAGCGATGTGATGTGTGTGATTTTCTATTATTTTACATTTTGGATTTATTGGCAAAAAGATACATGGCCCATGAAATTGTGCATCTTGTTCCTTGCAATGGTGGAGCATGTGACATGGAAGATGGGTATGGAATATCTAAAATCATGAAATTTTTAGGGTAGGCATTAAACAATTTTGTTACGATGATATGATCTTCATCCTAGAAAATAAAAAGTTAAAATGAATTAAATTTACATGCATTATCTATGAATTATTTTAAAAATCCAACAATGGTATCAGATAATAGTTTGTGATATTGCATGTAAATGAATCAAGTCTTAATATGAATATAAGAATAGGTAAATGGTCTTGATTATAATATAAGCATTCTAACCTATGTTAAGAGAATAATACTTTAAGCTATTAAAGTTTACTAAATATGCATTTGTATGCATTTGGATGTGCATTTGGATGTGCATTTGGATGTGCATTTGGATAAATTGATGCTTGTTTATTTTGGGATTGTAATTATGGATTCAACCTTGTATGGTTTTTGTAATCACATGTGATGTAATTATAATTCATTTCCATAAATATGTTAGATGACATTGTGAACTTCTTTTGAGGGCGAGGGTGCATAGAATTCTGTAACTAAGAATATGGTGATTATGGTAAAACTAGTAGTGGTTGATGGTTACTGTGGTGGAGCTCATAATGATGAAAGATAACCATGGTGGAGGTTATAATGGCTGATAGTGAGTGCAGTGGAGCATGCAGTGATGAACAACAATTATCGTGGGGTACATAATGGCTGCCATCAACCAATTTCTTGATGACGAAAATCAAATGTTGTGGAGATTAAAAAAAATATTTTATATATATTTTTGTTGTTGGATTGTTTTTCTTTTGATGGCGGTGTCCCCGAGCCCCTGCAATCAGATTGAGCAAGATTGAATCTTGTTGAGGCATTGCTCCAAAACTTGGACTTTCCTTAAACGAAGTCCTTATTTAATATGCATTAAAAACCTAATAAGTTGGACTATTAAACCTATAAATTATGTGATTGCATTGTCTTCACATAGTTAAAAAATGTATGCATGTAATAATATGGTCATTACGTAGTTATATCATGGATGCATATGATATTGTGTATTTGTAAATAGATGTAATGACATGTTCTTTTGTTTGGAAGTGATGGCATATATAGTGGTATGTGAATTGTGAATGATGAATGATGTGACAACTTATATGATGGTTGTATGTAAATAATAGATATTTCATACAATGCTCATACATACATACGTTCCAATTACAAACTACTATTAAATAAGGAAAAATAAATTGAAATTTATATTTTAAGATAAATATCTTTGAAGGGGATTAGCAATTTTATTTTTAAACCCTCAATCTTTTAAAATACCTAAGTGGATGAGAAAATTCATCGTGAATGAATTTCATAGTCTCCATCACTAGTCTGTGAATAATACAAGTTAGTTAGCATGTTGGTCTTGATACCTTCTTCTTATCATACTGATTGATATGTATGTATACTTAAGCACAAACCACAATGAGATAATTTTGTGAATTATTAAAATAAAGTACTTTACCATCTGAAGGAACCTTTTAAGAACAACTAATTGGGAATTATGTGATGATGTATACTTACCCATATATAATAATATCCTCTCTACTACTACGTATAGGATCAAAGCAAAATTATCTTTTTAGTCTAGTTTGGTATGACCCATTTCCTAGAAAACAAAATTACTATGAATTAGTTTGGCTAAACAAATAATGGATAGTTGACATCCTCACGTTGAGGCTTGCTATTCGTGATATATCAGACTGATAATGAATTCACTTGAGAATCAATAGAGGGAACTGATACTTGAAATAGAATTTAGTTCTAATTAGCTTGTTGTAATTTTTTAAGATTCTAAAATAATTTCAACCTAGTTATCATTATTCTCAAAAAAAATAAACTTGATGGAATCAATTACATAGATTGGAAATGAAATCTCGACATTATTTGACTACTAAAAACTATAACTTTATACTAATAGATGTCATTTTGGATAAATATCATGAAAAGGCAACCAGAGAGAAAAAGACTAGCCTGATGAGAAATAGGTAAAAGCTAATGAGATGTCATGAATACTATCATGACTAAAAACACATCGATAAGAGATCATTTTCTAAATATGATTGAACTTTTAAATGAACAAAAGATCATTGGAGCTAAAATTGACATGTATTCCTAGATCATATTATTATCCAATCACTACCAAATTCATAAGTTAATTTTTCCTAGATCAACTGAGAGTTTTATTAGGAAATTATCATATGCCTTTGTTGTTGAAAAAAAAATTTTAATAAACCAAAAGGAAAGAAGAACATGAAATTTTCAAAATATGTTTATGTTCCCTAGTTAAATAATAAGTCATAAGTGGGAGTAATAAAAATAAAGAATAACTATTTTCATTATAAACAATCAAGATATTGAAAGAACTAATGTTCAATTTATCTTAGCAACATGATCAATCAAGGTAAATATCATTTACTAGTAGTTGAAACATGTTTAGTGCTAATGTATACTAACACATGGTGTGTAGATATGGGAACTACTAATCTTGTTTGTAATTCTTTATAGTGGTTCAAGAAACCAAACAACACAATGATGGTAAGATTGATTTTTATATGAGCAATACTGTGAAGATAGTAGTGATTGTAGTGGGAGATTACTATCTTCATTTTGAGAGAGATATAATTTAAATTTTATAAGATTGTCTTTGAGTACCTTCCATTAGAAAAAACTTAATTTTAGTTTTCAACTTCATTAAGGATGAGTATTCATTTTTATTTAATGATTTTGTAATAATATATTTGAATAAAAGGTTTATATCTTCTAGCTCATTAAAAAATAATCTTCGTATATATCCTTTACTAAAACAACATGAATTGAATAATACTAATAGCTTACTATGTAATAGAAAACAACATTCCTAAATGAACCTTACCTATCTTTGGTACTTTCCATAGGTCATATAATTCTAAAATAGATCTTGAGGCTAGTTAATGATGGACCTTTGGGTTTATTAAAAGTGAAAACACTCATAGAATATAATTCCTACTTAGAAGGAAACTTTATCGAATAGTTTTTTATGTCTAATAGCTATAGAACCAAATAATATTTTGAACTAGTTCATTCTAATTGATGTGGATTGATCATTGTCCAGGCGAGAGCTGACTTTTAGTATTTCATCATATTTATTGATGATTACTTAAGTTATGAATATATTTATTTAATATGTCAAAGTCTGAGGTATTTGAGAAATTTAAAGAATATAAGGTAGAAACAGAGAAGCATCTTAATAAATATCTCAATATACAATGATCTAATCATGGTGATGAGTACCTCTTATGAGAGCTTCAGGACTACTTATTAAATCATGAGATTATATAATAATTATCTACACCTAGTATTCTACAACACGATGGTATGACAGAAAAAAGAAATAAAACTTTTATGGAGATTGTGTTTTGAACATGATTCCATCTAAGTTAGTACATGCTACTCTAATTCCATCTAAAAAAGAAATAAGTGTTGAATAACAAAATATGTGAGTTTTTTAAAGTAAGAGTGGAAGTATAATTATAATTCTATAGTGAGATGAATTATAACTAATGTGAATTATGATGCATATAATTTATATCGAGAGTCTAATATCTTATTCATGCTATGATCCATTCTACAGCCTAATCCTTTGTCATAAAAAATGTTTATAATTATAATTCAAAATTTTAGCTTATTTTTATATAGTATATGTGTATACAAAATAAGAATAATTAATTTGATTGAAATTATAATAATTAACTATTTTAATTGATATAAACTAAAATCGAATTAATTATTTGATTATATATATATAATTAAATCTTCAGTATAATAATTTTAATATGATGATAAGAAATCATGTCACATTATTTTTGGAAAGTGATGTGATACCTATAATTTTCTGTTATTTTAAGTTTCATATTTATTTACACCGTGCATCTTCTTCCTCATAATGGTGGAGCAGGTAACATGGAAGATGAGTCTAGAAACTCTAAAATCACAATGATGGAGCAGTCAACATGGAACTCTAAAACCACAGTGGTGGAGCAGGCAACATCTTATTCTATTTCTTATCCTATAAGATACAAACTTAAAACAAATCAATTTGCATGCATAATCTAATAATTATTTTACAAATCTAAAAATTGGATGGTTGAATGGTGTATTTTAATGTCAAGGGTTTGGTTTTTTTTTTTATATATTTTTATGTTTGATGCACCAAAACACAATTATCATAATCTCCTAGAATCTATAATAAAGTTGTTTAGTAAGAAAGAAATTTGGTATCCAAAATAAAAATATCGTCAAAACATAGCTTGAATTTGTCTAGCAGAGGGCAACGCTCTCAGCCAAAGCATGGAGCAAACGGCAAGGGCAAACGCAGGAAAACCATCGAGGACGACGAAAGGAGGGGGAGATCCAATCAAAAAATAGTAAACACGTGTGGCTGCTGGGATTCGAGCCCAGGTCTCCACGGCCACAACGTGGAATTCTCACCACTAAACTACAGCCACGTGAAGACTTGCATGGGAATTATTTAATATCATATTGATAATAAAATATCACGAGACGAAAAATAAAAAAAAATGTTTCATTCAATGATTTTTTTTTTAATAATCATCGTGCTAGATCTATTGTTTATTAAAAACTTAATTTTTAAAATTCAACCATATTTCAATTGGAATACTAATTGTTGTATTAAATTTTTGTTATTTATACCATTTATATAATCATCACCATTCAAATACTCTAAACATGCAAACAATTGTCTCATGGTTTACCTATTAGACCATGATGAACCTTGGTCCACTTGTGGTGTGCTTGCCTGGGATACCCAAGTGTTTGTATTGTTAACTTTCTATATCTCTCTCTCTTTCTTGATCATTCTTTTCATATTTTCCTATTTCCCTCTTTTCTTCTCTTTCTTTCTCTCTTATTCTTGCCTTATTTTTTTTGTAATAATAAGCTTGGATTCTACAAATCTAGACTCAAATTTTTGTATTGGTTATAATCTTTGTTGTTTGTTAATGAAAATCAATATTTTTTTACCATCTAATTGTTTATATTATAATTTATGAGATATTTTATCTCTATGTATCAATTTTTTATCTCTTTGTCTATCTATCTATCTCTCTTACTATCTAATAAGTAGCAATAATTGATGATCATACTTGATGTGGTTAGTTTTTCCATTTGAAACAAAAGTATAGTTTTTTTGATATATGTATCAAATTTCAAAATCACGTAGAAACATTACTTCCAAAGTTATATCTAAAATGATGGTGGAGCCAAATTTTCTAATAATAATTTTCAATCTTGCCTCACACCTTGTGCCATTTGTGTTACATGTTTCTTACCTTTACATTGTAAACCAAAATAATTTTATTAAATACAAACACATGCATGTTATAAAAATTAATCTCACCCTTATATCATATGCGCGCGCACACAAACACACACACACACACACACACACACATATATATAATATGTATACTATGTCTATATATATACATATATACTTAGTACATATAATGTGTCTGCACACAATATATATATGTGTGTGTGTGTAATGTGTATATCAATGAAATAAAATTAGTGTGGGTGTGTGTGAGTATTATATATGGTGTTTATATACATAATATATAGATACGTATATTAGAACATATTTTCTTAGATGTTTTAGTAAGTTATGTGTGTGTGTGTGTGTTTGCGCACGAATTTAAGTTTACACTTTTTTATATTTTCCTTTTTTGGTGTTTTTTTATAACATGGCACGACGATGTGAAAAGTATAAGGATGTTTTGAGAAATGTGGCTGAGTTTGCCGAAGCTCAAATTTTAATTATCTAAGAGTATATTCATTCCAAATCTTAAAAATTGAGTTCTTAAAATTTTTATTATTTTAAAAACTATGTATTATTACTATAATTTAAATTTTTCTTTTCTAATTATTTATTTTTTTGATCATGACATAGTAATTGATGGAATAATGATTTCTTTTTATGGTCCAACCTTTAATGTATGATATTAATAATAATTTATTCGGCAAAAACCTTTAATAAACAAAACTGAGAGCATCTCCAACCAAACTCAATAAAATAACTAATAAAAAAATATTTAAATATTCAATTCATTATTTTAGCTAGCAACACTTACAATTTTACTCCAATCAATCTCGGCAAAATATGCTAAATTGAGTTCCAATGTCACTGGATCGAAAATGACAAGAATATACACACACAAATATCATATATATATATATATATATATATATATATAATATACTATATATAAAAACAAAAATATCATATTTATTTATATGTATATACATATACAGATATATAATATATATAGTGTATGTATAATGTAGATATATACAACACACACATATGCAATATACATATCACACACACACACATGCAATATACATATTACACACACACACACACATATATTATATACTATATATTTTGTTTATATTATATAATACATATATATATTACATATGTATAATATATATAGATTCATATATAAATAGGTATAATATATATAGATTCATATATAAATATGTATGTATATGTAATTGTAAACATATACATATATAACCCTATAACACACACACACGCATATATTATATACTATATATTTTGTATATATTATATAATACATATATATATTACATATGTATAATATATATAGATTCATATATAAATATGTATGTATATGTAATTGTAAACATATACATATATAACCCTATAACACACACACACACACAATTACACATATATAATATATGTTTGCTTTAAAAAACTTTTCTATATATGTGTGTATACACACACACACACATACACACATATAAAGCAAACATTTATATATCCATTTATGCATATATAAATGTTTGCTTAAAAAAACATATAATTTTTTTTTTGTTTTGGTATCCTGAACATAACTTTTCCAAATTATTTTCTAAAATTGTATCACCAAAAGGCAAAAATATCTTCTTCACTTCAAACAAAGAGAGGTTGGTGGGTTTGGTCGTTTGCAAGTCAAAACGTTGTACGCTGAGGGCTGTCTATCTACTTAGTGATCGATGTTGATCTGAGTAAGTGTAACTACATTGCAAGGTTCCTGTCAGATCCCGCCCATGTTTTTGCAGGTCAGCACAATAAAGAACCGAATTGCTTCGTTGTATCTTCGTTCATAGACACATTTTATATTTATACTCGTAGAACTTATATTCGTGTGATTGATTTAGCATGCGCCGTTTCGTTCTAATAAAAGTCTTGCTATTTAACTACAGCCCTGTTCATCCACTTCACAGCTTAGTATTGGTTATAACAAATGTGAGAAAATGTTCTTTTTTATATAAGAATTAATAATCTCAAAAGAAATTTCTGACGTGGGCAAGGTGATACTTCACTTATCACTCACAATTAAACTTAAGTTACCTCACTTGAAGTTCAACTTTCACATATCCCTCATGTTTCAATCAGATTAATATAAAATTGATATAATATGAATTTATTTCTCTTTAATGGATTTATGAGCACAACGGCTAGGTTTTATTTCGTATTAATATATATATTGTATAATTATATATTATAATCTAATATATATTGTATTCACGTGAAATGTTATATTTTTAATTAAGTATAGAATGTAATTATTATCACAAAAAAAAATAATCTTTTTTTGTTTATGTTATGTTTTTTCAATAGTATTTGTAGGTAAATTGTCTCTCTTATATTTTGTGTATATGCAATATATTATATCTTAATTCTCAATCATAGAAGTGGACATGATATATTATAGTTTTAAAATATAGTTTATAACTTTTCAAGCAAGAGTAAACATATATTTGATAATTGACTTATTATTGTTAATATTTTCTGTAGTCTAAATCAATAGATCCTCTGATAAATATATCTAAATCTTCATACCATATTATAATATTTAAGATATTCTTGATATATATTAAATTTTCTTTACAATATATTAATGTTATTTATCAAGATTTATTATATATTGTTTAATAATTTTTCATGTTTATTTAATATCCGGTCTTTTACAAATTATATTAATTATTAATTTTTGACAATTAATATATATGATACTCGAGACATTCTCATCAAATCTTCTTCTTTGGTATGACTCATATTTGTTGATTACTTGAAATAATTAGGAAACCAATATAAATTATATTATAATCATGAAAGAATTAAATTTCTTATACTAGCATCATAATATTTATTTGAGGTTATATAGAGATCTGTTTAATCTATAATTTAATCTTTTTTTTTAATCTTTTGGTTATTATATATATATATATATATATATATATATATTTATTTATTCTTCAAGTTTTTCAAGAAAAAATGTAATTTAAATATATAATTATTTTAATTATAAATTATATGTAGCATATATTATCTACTTGAACTGTTACAAGTTGAATAATAGAAGAAAATATTTAATTAAAGTCAATGTATTCTTTTTGAATATATCATCTGATTATCAATCATGTATGATATTATTCTACTTGATAATTATTGTTATGTTTAATTTTGTATATTTATCTATTTTTAATGGTCATTTTTTGTTTTAGCGAAACAAGATTCCATGTCTTTTTTCTATAAAGAATTTTATTTTATTTTTTAAATTACAATCATTCAAAGAGATTTTTTAATTTTTTATAGTCAACGAAAAGTTGAACGTTCTCTCTTTGTTAGTAGAAAGTATGCACTATTTAACTTAATAACATATTCTAAGTGTAAAATTATATGATATTTGTTCGTCATGCTCTAATAATTCATATTTTAGTAATTTTTTTTGACGAAACTTATAATTTTTTTATTATCTCGTTTTTCTCATTGCAGTATTTTTTTTATTCAAAGATAACATCTCAATTATTAATAAGCTTGCAGGTAGTTGCATTCCACTAGTGATATTTTTTTTATTCAATTAATAAATCCCAAAAATACATATTTTTTGGATTTTAAATCAAATTTTGATGTTTATTGGTATTGTGTATAATGTATACATGACTTCTAAATGATTGTAGGTGAGAAAAGTCAGCTGACTTACCAACATCCATTTCTATCGATGCCTTTGAGTCAATTGTATTTGATGATAATTGATTAATCACAAAATAAATAGTCTGGATTGTTTATGCCAAAAAAAGACTTGATCAACACTATATTTTTTAATGACTTAATTGTTCTAATAAGATTATGTTCATCTATCATGTTATTCTATTCTAATGTTTAAAATGATATTTTGTATTATTTTTTAATGTATTTTTGTTATCAAAAATCATCAAATATAATATTATTATATTCTATCATTAATAGAGCATCTTTAATAAGACTATCTAAAATAGCTATTCAAAATATATTAAAATATTGTATTATCTATTTTAGCTAATTATTTTTTTTTTAAAATCACTCCAACAATATTATCTATTCTAGCTATCTATTTCTATTAATTTTAATTAAGAGCATTTTCATGAGGCTCAATAAATTCATCCTCTTAGTTATTTTAGAATTTTTTTTAAAATTTTACTCCAAAAGATTAGCTATTTGGCTAGCTATTTTTCATAGCTCTCGTTTGGCTATATATTTTTCATAGCTCTCGTTTGGCTATCTATTTTCCATAGCTAAATGAGGGTTATGATAAAATTATTAGTCAAATAGCTAGTCTCTTGGAGTGAATTTTTATAGAAAAATTATCTAAAATAACTAAGTGGAGGAATTTATTGAGCCTCTTGGAGATGCTTTTAGTCATCATATACTTAATTTTTTTCACATTCAAATTTTACATAATCCTTAAATATTTTAAAAAATAAAAACACGTTTATCTTTTTTTAGATTGGATACCTCAAATATTTTTTGTAGTAATATTCAATAAAAGATATGAAAAATCTTGTATCTCAAGTTATATAATTGATATTTTTTAAATATCAGAATAAATTAGTCATAATGTAAATTTATTTTTAATATTAGAATTACTGAACTTTAATCTATGCTGCTTACTATTGACATTGCTAATAAGAGGGTAAAAATTTTTCTTGAGCCCTAGAAAAAAAAATTTATTTAGTAAGAAATTTTAAATCTTATTCTGATATGAAACTAAGTTTATGATGTTATATCATCATTAATTATTTCATTGAACTTGCTTAAATTATAGATATTTTTTCTTATTGTATTTATCTTCTAAGCATATATAAATTTTTGGTTATTTTTTTACTTGTATTATTATAAGTGTTTATTTGATTATTTTTATGATATTATTTTAAACATGAATTATGCATTTATTGTTATCTAATCATCTTAAAGATAATATATTTTTTTAGGCTCTTCATATACTGTATTCTTTGGATGATGCATACTAAGTCATCATACATTATATAATTCTGAACATGAACATAGATCTTCTTGAGATATGTTGGTATTATCAAAACTATTTTTTTCTCGAAATTAATTGTCATGTTGTTCTTGAGTTTGTCAATATGTTGTTCTCGAGTCTTTAGTCAAAGGTGTCAAAGGGTCATGTCGGCTGGCACAACTTGCATTTTGGTGGTTTCTTCGGACCACTATGATGTCATACTAGACATGACATGATTTCTCAGTTTTGGTTATGTTATGTCGGCATGGAAAAGAGCGAGGTAGACCCAACATGACATAGAGGTCTAGCTATGGTAGTTGGGTGTCCTGAGCCTCTTTGGGTTGGACTAATGGCGGTGAAGGTTTATAATATTTTTTGTTATTTTTTTATTATAAGTTATTGACAGGACACTGAACTATCGATGTCATGTTGGAAATGATGGAAATGCAATTGTTTAACTTTGCTAGTTACATTTTTTTAAATGGGCCACCTTTTGTGCATGTATAGCCTGGCATGATCTGAGGTCAGTGTGGTCTCGGCAAGGCATGACATAAGCCATGTCATGGTATGCCATGATGTAGGTCTAGACATGATATATTTGTGTCATGCCTCAGGTTAGGTTTAGGCCACCCGACCCACTTAATATATATATCTTTATTAATTATTATCTCATTGTATAAAATTTTATTATAATTTAAAGTAATTGCTGCACGATTATGAGTATTTGATAATTTATATTTTTTTATACATTCTTTATAATATCAAATATTTGTCGTTGCTTTTCACAATAACAACATATTCTTTCTTTTTACCTAATATTTTTTTTTCTATTCTTATTTTAACTCTAATTAGTGCATGTTTTATCAATTTCTTTCTAGAAACAATTTAAGTATTGATATGCTGAGAGGAAAATATATTATTTTTCTTATTTTTATACTTATAATATTCCTCAAGTACAATTGTCATTACTTATTAAAGTTTAAATTTATCATCATAATATTATTAATCATATCTATGATGAGGTGGTCATGTGAATAAGATTGATTTTAGACTAAAAATGCAACATTTTTTTTTCTTTTATGTTGTGATACAAAGACGATGATTGAAAGAATGATATTCATAGAATGTTGATATATTTTGTCTTTAAAGAAATTTCAGACATTCATAGAGTATAATTTTTTTTTCAGAAAGATTTTGCTATGTAATTACTTGACTTCATATATATTTATCAAAGTATCATAAATCTCTTTTGCTGATTGTAATTTGGATATACTTGATAATATATTATCTATTACTTTCGAATGTAAATTTGCAATAGTATCGTTATTTTTTAGATTTTATTTATTATCTTTAATATTTTGTTTGGTTTTTTTCTAATTATTTTTAGGTAAATTTTTTTCCTTATAATTATTTTTATTTTTATCTTTCATAATTCAAAAGTATTTCCTTTGAATTTTTTTAATTTTAAATTTATCATTATTTGTTTTATTTTTATAGTAAATAGTACATGAGAATACTTGTAAATATTTATGTTAAATACACAAAAAAAAGTTCATAGGTAAAAGTTACTTTATAAAAGTTCATAGTTAAAAAATTATATGCATTGAGACTCATCTTTTTTTTGATAGAAATTTTTTAAATATATATTAATTATAAAAGTTATTTTATTAAACCTCGTATTCAATATCATCATTGCTAAAATAAAACCCATGATAATAATTGAAATTATTAATTTTATAATAATAATATATTAAACTCGATAATAAAATAAAATACAAGCTAATAAAACTTGAGACTATGAATGATAACGATTGAGGAAAAATATTCTTTTATAGAAAAATAACGAATAATCTTAATCCAAAAAGGGATCTTCAAAGTTGGTAAAGTGATATTTTACCTACTCACAATTGACCTTATATGTGAAAGTTAAAAGTAGCAACAAAGCTATCTTGTTAGATGTTAAAACTCTAATTTTCCTTTGGAAAGTTTTTTATGGTGATTATGAAGTATCTGAATGGAATTGGAAAGTTAAAAATGCTTTCTAGATTTTTGACATGAACATGAGACCCAAAAAAAACTAGAATTGTACGTTTTCAATGTGTTTCAAAATGATTAGAAAGTGATTTATTAAATAGATATTGCAAAGTTGAAATTATTGAAACTATCAATGTATTTCACAAAACTACTTGCTCATTGTTTTTTTAACTCCTACTTTGACTATCATAAAATAAATAATTGAAAGTTATCATATGAAATAATAGTTTTTTTACTAGTAATAAATGATTCACTAGCAAGAATTTTTCTCACTCATTATCTTCTTTTTAATTGATATCCAAAGAAATCAATTTTGTAGTAAACTTAAAGATCTTGTAATTTTCAGTTGGATTCTCTATGTATTTATTATTTGTATTGACAACATACATGATATTTGATATGATTATTCTTAACTACATGAAACTTCCAATTATTTACTTGTAAAAAGTAGCATCTATTCTATTGTATGCTTTAATTTTGGTGAGTTTTAGAATAAGTTCAATTGGAGTTGAAATTAAATTGAGAATCTTTATCAGAATTTCTAGAATATATATATATATATATATAGAGATAGAGAGAGAAATGACTAAACTGCCTTAATATAAAGAAAAAATACATTGTTTTGGAGTATATTTGGTCAAATTCATTTATTATTAAATTCTCAAGATCAATAACCATATTTTATTGTGATTTCATAAATATTACCATTTAACTATAAGCAAACAATTAAAAATTTCTCATTAGTACCTAGATTAGTAAATTGATATTTGATAAAATTTAGTTTGGCAAAATAAGTAATTATATGATTGTATCAAGTTGTTTGATGTTAGTATTTTTTTTAGTTTATATAATACTTTCTTTAATATGCATACATGATTCTCTTAGTCTTATTTTATAAGTTATTGAGGTTGATCAATGTAGATTTTTTCTTTAACTCACAACATAACAATTTAAACTTTATATTTAACTGATAAATAGATCATGAGTTTGCGTAGTCATGGATAACACCAAACAAACAATATCAAGTTTCACCAAGGAAACACGGACACTGCTCCCTACAGCCGTGTCCACGTGTCCGACACCTAGACACGTGGACACGGTACGAACACGACACAGATACATGTTCGATATGCCATGTGGCGTATCATTAATCAATCCGTATCCGATACGCCACGTGGCGTATCGGATGGTTGCGTCGGCTACCATATCCATTTCGATAGTGCTCGACGTCCGACGATGTCCAGTGGCCAGCGTCGCCCATGCGGCGATGCTGGCCACTGGTAGGGGGCGGGCGCAATTTGAGTGGAGAGACAGGGGCGGGCGCGATTTGTGGGGGGAGGCAGGGGTGAGTGTGATTTGAGGGGGAGGCAGGGGCGAGCGTGATTTGAGGGAGAGGTAGGGGCGGGCATGATTTGAGGGGGAGACAGGGGTGGGCGTGATTTGAGGGGGAGGTAGGGGCGGTCGCTATGTGTAGGGATGTGGCATAAAATAAAATAAAATATTTTTATTTTATAAAATAAAAAATATATATTTTTATATAATATAATTATAAAATATTATTTTATAAAATTAAATAATTATTTATATTATCTTATAAAATAAAATAAAATATTATATTTTTATTTTATAAAATAAACAATATATATTTATTTTATATAATAAAATATTTTAATTTAATTTATTTTATTTTATAAAATACCTAATATTTATAAAGAAAATAATTTTTATTTTTTATTTTATTTTTTTATCATGCCGTATCCTAGCCGTATTCGTATTCTAGTTTTTTAGAATTTGCCGTATCCCCGTATCCTGCTGTGTCGTATCCCCCGTATCGTGCCGTGTCGTATCCCTTGTGTCCGTGTCCGTGTCCGTAATTCTTAGAGTTTCACAATTGGTGCATGATGCTTAGTAATTAACAATATGTTCATACTTGTGCTCTTTTACAATGAGTTGAACTTTGTACTTGTTAATTTTCTCATCTATTTTTAGCTGTGTTTTAAATGTTCGTTTAATGGCAATGAATTTTTTGCTCTATAGAAATTTTAATCATCTTTCAATTATTATTTTCAATAAATTCAATTTCTTTAATTATGACCCATGCCATTTGAATTATTAATATTTTCTTGGATGAAAATTGACAATTGTATCATATTTATTAGATTGAATGCTATAAATTTCATACATTTTCATCTATTTTGGTCTATTTTTGATTTGCTAAGATCGAGAAGGTCCATATACTAATTGATTCATGGGAATAGGGTGACTAGAGGTGGGAAAATGGGTTTGATCAGATAGGGCGGCACACCATGATGAAAATGGCTCACATCCTGGCTCAAAGTGCCAAAAATTAGCCTGAGGGCCTGGGCCAGGTCAAACCATCGTGTCATCTTGGGTGGCTTGACGCATCTTCTTGTGCATGTGCGATTCTCATGACTCTTTCCCCAATGACTAAAAATTAAGTCATTAGCTTCTTTGTGAGATTTCAATTATTGGATGTTGACTTTTCATTATTGAATTCTACTTTTGATATATTTTTTAATTTTTTTTATTTTTTTATTTTTTTATTTTTAAACTAGATATTTTCTAATTACCAAAAATATGATAGTCCGGTTGATAACGAGGATGAATATTCTTTTCATTCAGTCATGAGTTTGATCTCCAAGGATACTGGATATTCTATTCGGTAGTTTGTCATTTAGATCTATTTTGCTATTAGGATGAGACTTTACTTGCTCTGATCCTAGGATCTCAATGCCAATATATGGGCGAGATATAATATGAGTTGAGTTTGGAGGGTCAAGAGGAGGAAGGATAAAAAACTACTTACTAATTATTTATTGTAACGACCCAACACACCTTGGATCTTGCATTGATACCAAATGATATAAATAAACACCTGCTCTTTCACATAATGAATCGACCCACTATGGTTATCCAATTGAAATGAAGAAACCCTAATGGCTCTCCATACCAATTGATGGGGATAACACACCCAAACAATGATTCTCTGATTGCACAGTCAATTTGAGCAAACCACTAATACTATATATTGCATTCTCGAGTCATAGGGGCCCCATAGGGTCTTTCATTGTCATCGTGTAATTCCAAACTAGGAGACATGAATTAACCATGGATTTGAAAACTCTTAAAGAAGAAACATATTACTCATGAGAGAGAGAGAGAGATGACATTACCACAAACACACGAGAAGCAAGAGGAAAGCTATTTATTCATTTCATTCAATTATGGATTACTTGATTGATTTTGATTACAATTCTATTCAATTTATAATGCTTTAATAGAAAATAGAAAAATTTATCAAACTAAGTCATTATGTCATATTCTACGCCATAATTCTATTCATGTCATGATGTTATAAAATATGATTGTGACTTAAATCCCTAAGTTAGCTAGTTGTATCACAATAGAATAGGTTGCAATTGCAATGATGTTATTACAATATAAAATATGGTTTCAACATCATAACACATGTTACAGCTTAAGTTGAGTTGCGACTTCACGATTCAAGTTGTAACTCCAAAATATGTGTTATCCAATTACAATCACATAAAGTAAGTTGTGACTTTGTCCAGGTAGTGACTCTACAATCTAGGTCTTGATATTGAATACTAGCAATAACTTCAAAATCTTGAGCAAATTCTTATATTCTCTCACTTGGTGAATATATATTCTTTCTTCAATTCTTATGTTTATGTCACCGGAAGTTTTCGGCATCCAATACCTTTTAATCACATTTGGATCCATAGTCAATTTCAAAAATATCCCAAATATTGTACTACTCATTTTTCATAGCTTGTTCTCATTGAATTGGATATCTGGCTGTTCTTGTCTCCATAACAATACTTGAATCTTTTTATATAACCCAAAAAGTCAGGTATGCATTGTTCACATACCTTTCAGGTGAGTTTATAACCCTTATTAACTTTCTCGATGCAAGAGTTATTTCGACAGCATCAACCTCAATAAAGTTTTCAAACCCCTTCTGCTCTACCTCTTTATTAGGAGATTATGTGCCACTAGTTGAATGAAGTTGTGGCTCCATTTATGATATTGTGAGAGGGATATGTTGCGACTCACAATTTTCATGTAGTGACTTTTTTTTTTCAACCTTATACTCTTTGAACAAAATATCTAAAGATTATTATTTTCATTTGTAGGTTCTAAACTTTCTAGTCTTTGTTGACTTCATTGTAGCCAAAAAAATAATAGTTTGTTGATTTGAAGTTCAGTTTGTTCATTTCTTTCGGCACATATGTGCATACATTACACTCAAATATTCAAAGATGAGTTATACTTGATTTTCTCCCATGAAACCCCTCTAAGGGTAATTTATCCTTTACTTTTGACATGAGTTATGATTCTTTAAGTAGCATGATATGATGATTACTTCTGCCCAGAATTTTAGCTTTAAGTTTGTCCAACTTTTTATGTATTTTGTCTTTTTTTTATTAGTGTTCAGTTTATTATTTATGCCACTTCATTTTGATGTGGTGTTTTTATGATTTTGTTCTCTCTGGTAATGTCTTGCTCGATGCAAAACCTATTAGCTTGAAGGTACTATGTATTATTGTCTATTTACAAAATTTTCATCCTCTTGTTGTATTGATTCTTTATATGTGCTTTGAATATTTTAAAATTTTTCAAAAAATTTGGTTTTTTTATGTATGAAGAAAATTCATGTGAATCTGAAAAAGTTAAATCAATAAAAGAAATATGATATCTTAAATCTCCCTAGCTATGTTTCTATTATTCATCTGAAATATCATTAATGAACAAGGTAAATACTGCTATTTATTTTGTGGCTGTAGTTTTGAACTTATTTTGATTTTGTTTTCTGTATATGTAGTCCTCAAAAAAGTCAAGTAATATTGAATAAATTGATATTCCTTCCATCATCTTCTTTGAGAATCTAGTTTTCTGATTTTTTTTATTGATATGCCTAAGTCACTAATACCATAGCATGATATCCTATTGTGACACTGTCCATTTGTATCATAACTTTGTATTTCTATTTCATGATTCTAAACATTGTCATGATATTATATTTCCATGTCGTGATTTTGCTACTATTTTCTAGTTGTGTACTTTCTTCTTTGATTCCTATGCATAGTTTCATATTATGATATATTTTCATGTCACAACTCCATTTTTCCATGTCTTCGCTCTCGACACTATAATGACATTCTTATTTTATTTCATGGCTCCAAATCTCTAATGACTCCTTTTCAATGGATAAGCTTTGATCTATGTCTTGTCATTTCTTCATGCATCTCTTCTTTTCATAATTCAAGAACCCATTGCTTGAAGTTATGATGTTTGACAGTTAGGATTGTGTAACCCTTAAATTGTACAAGGTTTCACACCATATTCTTTTGTTCTTCATGTAATCAATACAACTCATTGCATCATCTTGTAACTCTTTTCATATTAAAAAAATATCACACCACCATTTATCACTGTACTCATTAAGATTAAATTTATGTTTAAGTCAGAAATGTGCATCATCCTCGAAAGGATTTTAATAGTTTTATTCGATAGACATGTAAGGTAGACATATAATATTTAGTCAATATGTATTATTTGTCTATCTGATATCTATATATCTGTTTATTTATTTTTCTATCTATCTATCTATTTATGTATTAATTTATTTGTCTATCTATCTATTTATCTTTCTATGTATCAATCTATTAATTTGTTAATCTGTAAATCTATCAATTTATCAATTTGTGTCTATCTATCTATCTATATATTACATGTTTGTCATCCATCTATTTATTTTTTTATATATCTACCTATTTATTCATTTATCTTTCTGTCTATTTATTTTATGTCTACTTTATCTTGTCTAACTATCTTAATTATTGAGTTATCCATCATTATCACATTTTCTCTATTTAATGACTCACAATGGCTAAATTAATCTTGATGAGCAGTTGTGTGATATAATATATTTTTGTTAATATATCAATTGTTCTTATCAACATGAGCAATATAGGCCGACAAGCATCAACAAAATAAATGTTTCCCTCATATAGTTGCTTGTTTGCCAAGATAGTTCCCACATGAGTTAATTTGTTTTAACAATCCCTCTCTAAGTACCCAACTCAATTGTTTTTTTGACATTTCACTTTCAACTTTCTTGCAACCTTCTTCCTTCTCTTGCTGTTGAGTTTTTTAATTGCTCACTTCTCTCTCCATTTTCTTCATTCACTCAAATCTTAATTTTTTTTCAAGTATTTTTTCATATTCTATTTTTCAGTGAACTTCTCAATGGACATGCTATACTTCATGCCTTGGATGTTCTCTGTTTTTCTTATTCTTATAACTCAAGAACCATTGCCCAGAGTCATAATGGTGGTTAACTCTGTTCTTTGTGTTATATTGCAATCATTTTCATCACAATAAAATATTGTATATTTATTTATTATTATACTTATTGAGATTGAATTTTTGCTTAAAGCTAAGAATGTGCATCACCCATAATTGATTTTTTCATATTCTCACGTCTAACTATTTTAACTATTGAGTCATTCTCCATAGTTAGATATTCTTCATTGAATAATTCATGTTAATTATCTTAATTATTGATATGATATGTCTGTGTCAATATATTAATTATCCTTGTCAATATGAGAAACGTAGACATCAGCAAAATGAAATTTTCCCTTGATACCTGTTTCTTTGCTAAGCTAGCTCTCGCCTGAGTTGATTTATTCCAGTAGTTTCTTTTGAAGTGCTGAACTTTATTGTATTTCCAGTATTTCACTTTTAGCTTACCCACAATATTTTTTTTATTTGCTTGCCTCTGAGCTTCCATATTGCTCGCTTCTCTCTCTATTTTTTACTTCACCTACAAAGTCTCATTTGAGTATTTCTTCACACTTTGCCTTCTCGTATCTTTCAGCAATAAGATTGAAATCATTGAGTAGTCGGTATAGTTTCTTTTTCAAGAAGAGCTTGTTGACCAATGACTTACTTTGATAGAGCTTTTTTAGCTTATTTCACAATTTTTTTCTCTTCTCTTATTAAAAATATTTATTCATACCTCATCTTTCAAATGCAATCAAATCAAGTTTTTTGCTTTCCTATCCACTTTGTGCCAGTTGGAAACTTTGGTGGGTATTGTCTCTGGTTTTTGATCACTCACAGATGATCTATGATCTTTTCATGCCTGACCAATAACTTTTGTTAACCAATAAATCATTCATCTTTAATTTTTAAAGTTCAATATATTTCCTTGAGAATTCGATTTCAATCCTAGACACTCATTCGTTAATCTCAAAATTTCACACAACTAGGCTCTATAACTCAAGTTCTAAAATACTTTGGCTTTGATATTAAAAATAAAGTCTGATTGTCACACTTACTAATCCTTCTCCTACAATACAAAATGTAATGACTCAACACACCTTGGATCTTGCATTGATATTAAATGATAAGAACTAACATTGGCTCTTTCATAGAATGATTCCATCCATTTTGGTTCTCTAATTGATATGAAAAAACCCTAATGCTTTTGCATATCACTTGAATGACATTGCTATGATCAAACAATCAGTTTGAGCAAACCTCTGATGCCATATGTCGCATTCCCAATCAATAAGGATCTCTATGATCTTTCATTGCCGTCATACTATCCCAACATAGGAGATGTACGAATTAATCATGAATTTGAGAACTCTCATAGAAGAAATATACTATGCAATGTATGTGTGAGAGAGGAGATATTATCACAAGCACAAGATAAATAAGAAGGAAATTATTCATTCATTTCATTTGATTATGGATTATTTGATTGATTCTAATTATAATTATATTCAATTTATAATGCATAAATAGGAAATAGAAAAAGTCTCTTAAACTAAGTCGTGACATCATATCTCACATCGCTATTTCATTCATTTTGTGATATTATAAAACAAGGTAGTAACTTAAATCTTTAAGTGAGCAAAGCGCATCATTATTGGATAAATTGTGACTACAATGATATCTTGACATCACAAAACATGATCAAAATTTTATAATACATGATATAATTTAAGTTAAGTTGTTATTTTACAATTTTATATTGACATCAAAGAATATGGTACAACTTAAGATGAATCATGACTTTATAATTCAAGTCATGGCTTCAAAGCAAATGTTTTATGGTCGCTACCGCACAAAATAGGTTGTGACTCTATTTAGGTCACGACTCCACAATTAGGTTGTGATACCAAACACTAGCAGCAATTTCAGGAGTATGAGCAAATCTTAATATTTATAAATATTTTTAATTCATTTTATAATTATGCATGTGTAAGCCATGCTTGCATTGTTAGTCCCAAGTTTGGCTATAGGAGGATGGTTTATGTGTGGGTGTATTTGTGTGGCTATGTGGAGGTGTTGGTGTGTGGGTGTGTGTGCTCATTAGTCCTTATTTTGTTTGAATTGCATTTGCATTAGATAGACAATCAACCTTAATAAACTTGTTACAATTTATTTATGGATCTTTATTTACTGATACACACTAATGTTTGAATGTTATTCATTTTAAGCAACGTGCTACCTAGTTCAAATGTAGTGGCTTGGCAAATACTACTACGACATTGCTCGGTGGTAGTGAGAAAAACAAAGGTTCCTAGATTTTTTTGGATGATAATAGGTAAAAAGGTTAACCCAAATTAATAAATTTAGGGTAATTTTATAAAATATTAGGCCATTGAATGATAAATGTTTAGAGTTAACTGGAACACTAAAATATAAAAATATGAATACAAGATATTCACAAGAGACGGAGTAAAAGGATAAGAAATCTAGGGAGATTGATAAATATATTATAAGCTTTGGTCTATAGGAAATGAGACAAATATGAATAATATTGAGATTATTGTCAACAAAAATTTAAAAGATAAAATTGTAGAGCTTAAGATAATTGGTGATAGACTAATAGCAATCAAATTAATAGTGAGTGAATTTAGTAAAAAAATAAATACAATTTTTTGAGAAGATATAGATGAATTATTGCAAGGTATAGAGGTGTCAAACGGGCCATGCCGGCCCGACCCATTTTTTAGAGCACGGTCGTGCCGGCCTGGCCAGCCCATTTTTTTAGAGCATGGCCGTGCTTTCATGCTAGGCCAGGTCGGGCCTAACCTAGCCGTAAGGGCCAAACCAGGCCGTACGTACCAGGTAAATTTTTTTTTTTTAAATTTATAGTTTTAAATTTTAGTTTAATTATTAAAATATTAAATTATATATAAAATTATAGATAATGTATAATATAATAAATTTATAAAATAAAAATTGTTTAAAATTTATTAAATTTACAAAGTTTAAATTTTTTTTATCATGTAAAATAAAATTAGTTTATAATTTATTAGAATTAAATAATAGAGTTATAATTTTTTAAATAAAAATATAAATCAAAAAAATAAATAAATCAATAAATTTTGTTAAAAAAAATTAAAAAGTAAAAAAAAACATAAGCAAACCAAATGAAAGATAATCAATCAGCTATTAGATACCGTAGGTCCGAACCAAACAAATTAAAATTTCAACGTAACGTATAAATAAAGCGTACAATTAATAAAAAACAAAACATCGAAATCAAAAAGTAGTTGATCATCACCAATTGTTAATTGGTATATCATGAGCATCATCAGCCACAACATCAAGGTCAGTATCATATAAATCATCATCATCAGCAATTAACTCCTTCGCTTTCACAATGGATGTGACTGCAGTCCCAGTTCCAGCTCCAGCACGATTATAGATGCTAAATCTCGAATCCTCTAAATCCTTCAAACAAGCTAAGGCCTCAACAATATCTAGACGTAATTTCGATCTCTTATCCGAAATCACATTCACTGCAACAGAAAAAGCAGACTCCGATGCTACGCTTGACACCGGATGAGTCAATAGATCTCATGTCATCCTCGATAGCATGGGAAAGGTGAACTCATATGATTTCCACCTAATGTAATATATCAAGATTTTTAGTATCAGAATGTGATAAAATTGAGCAGTAATCGGTATCTAAGTACCGAGAAAGCTCGCTCCTAAGTGATGGTTCACCCCTACGTTTCTCCCTCGCTAGCTGAATGAAAAAATCATCTCCGAATAAGGTATTCATGTCTGTAATCATAGTCTCACTACTTCTACCGCCATATCTAGTATTATAGTATATGAACAAGTCAGTCAACTTCTCGTGAATGAATCCTTCAGGTGGCTCTTCCAGGTTCATGCACGAGGAAATATAAGTCAGGGTATTTTCTACCCCTTCCATCTTAATCCTAGGGTCCATTCATGCAGCAAGGTAATAAAGAGATTGAACGGTGGACCAGTACTTCAAGTACTTGGTTTCCATCTCTGCAATTATATGGCTAAGTGTCGAGTCAGCTCGATACTTCCTAAATATGCTACTAATATTGCATATGCACCGGAGTGCAATGTAAGTCGTGGGCGTATAAACCGACGAACACATGTTCGTCGTGGCATAAAAAATCTTTAGAAATTTCATAGATAAAATTACTGAAGACCAGTCAGTGTCGTCAATAATAAGTTCGTCACTATTACTATTGACGTAGTTGGATATCACATGTTCATATCCAATACATGATTTCAACATCAGGTACGTGTAATTCCAACGATGTCTCACATCCGATTGTAATTTCTTCTTCTTAAGATTCGCAGACAAACAGATATTATCCAACGCGGGGGAACACACCTTCATACCCGCTTGAATAATCAAGTTAATCACGTGACACATGTATCTGACATGAAAAATTTCTTCTAATGGTGTATTTCTAATATTCCTAATAAATATGTTAATCGCTACTCTATTATTAGATGCGTTATCGAATGTGATACTAAAAATTTTATTTTAAATTTTATATTCCCTAAAGATTTTTATCATACACTCAAAAATGGCCGGGATATCATGAGGATGAAGAATCTTAGAGAATCCTAAAATTTTTTTATACATTGTCCAGTTAGAATCTACATAGTGGCTGGTGAGACATGCATAATATGATTCATCGTGACTTGTCTAGATATCGGACATTACGGACACCACTCTTCTATATGTCATAAATTTATTAATTATTTTTTATTTTTCTAACTTATACAATTTTATTATGTCATTCTTAGATGTGGATCTAGGAATCCTACGATAAGCAGACTGAAAATATGACTGTATTATGCGCACTACCCTTGGATCTTCCGAAAATCTGATCAGAAGACCTATCAATGTGATAAGTCTGTCCATGCTGTCCCTACCCAACTCGTTGGAGTATATGAATGGAGTAAACTTTAAGACTGAACTCAATCATATCTCAAAAAATACAGTGTCAAGTTGGATTTGCCTAGGATCTAATGGACCATGTTTTTTGGTCCATAATTCGGCATGCCTCTTAAGGTGCCCAATTCCAAACAAACTCTTACATATTAAAAGTCTAATACAATATTTACATTGTGCCGTTGGATTCTATTCCCTAGTCATTGGAGGCGAGATCCAATAGCTACAATTTTATTTTTTGCCCGTTGGGGGGGGGGGGGAATTGGGTCGGGACGGGGGATCACGGGTAGGGTCTGATTGGACCTAAACTATGATCTTTTTTGCAGGAAATGGAACTGGATGCTTAGGCCTTTCCGTTGGCCCCAGTATCCTTAGTCATGGTGAACCCCCTGTGATTCGTGACTCGTGAGGGTGCTGGACGACGGGCTGGGTGTGAAAGGTGACTCCGACCATGCCTACGGGCTGTGCCACGGACCATCGAACAGTGCCGGGTCAGGCACGACACAAGGCCCGGTTGGCCTCGGCACGACACGGGACGTGCCTTACCTGGGCACTGGATATTCCCGTGCCGGGCCGGCCCAGGCACGGCCTAACTGTGCCTGGCCTGGCCGGCCCGACATGGTTGACACTTTTAGTAAGGTATACCAAAGGAATAAATGATCATAATTGGAAGAGATATAATTAGGCATGTAGGGGTATGTAATAGGGTATATGAGATACAACATAAAGAATATGAGTTTGGAGAAAAGAATAGAATGATCATAATTGGAAGAGAAAAATACTTGGATGGCCTTTCAAAATAGTTCTCATAAGAGTTAAATAATTTGTTTCCTATTATAAAAGAAAATAAAATTTTATACAAAGATTATAAAATGATACTAGGTGAGAGTTTAATCACTCAATATATACTAGTTGTAATTATTCAACCTCTTAGAAAGTATATTTGTAGAGATACTTTAAATAAGTGTATGAAAATAAAATAATTGAACTTAAAAAGGAGAAATAATAATTGTTTTCAGAAAAAAAAAACTAGATGAACTAGTTAACTTTTGTACGTATGTGTGAATACTATGTTGAATGAAGTGACATGTGTTAAAAATATTTAAAAAGATTTTAGGTGTGTTTAAAGAAAATATTTATTCGCATAGAGAAATATAGTGGTAAAATCTTGAGGCTTAATAAATTATTAAGGAGGGACAAATTTGTTTAAAGAAATGTAAAAGAATAAAATTGAAGATGATATAAAATTATATAAGGAGGCAAAAAAGAAAGTTAGAAGAGTGATGAGTAACATTAACTTTTAAACATATAAGGAGTTGTATGATAAATTATAAAGTAAAGAAAGAGAATAATATTCATAAACTAGTTAGGATGAGGGAGAAGAAAATCAGATCGAATAGTCAAGTAAAGTATATTAAGAATAAAAATAATTAAATCATAATAAAATATAAAAAAGTAAAACAAAGATGAATAATTTATTGACATGATCTTTTAAACAAGTTCATTGATTTAGATTCAATTATTGAGGGTGGTAAAAAACTAAAAAATTTTAGATATTTAGCCAATATAAAACCTATGGAGGTTAGAAAAGCTATCAAGCAAATAAATACCAAAAATCTCATAGGATTTGATGATATTCCTATAAAGTTTGAAGACTCATAGGGGAGAATATTTGATATGGTTGGTTAGATTATCTAACAAGTTAATGATAATCAAAAAAGTATAATAGATTAATGTAGATAAAATATTATAATTCTTATTTATAATAAAACAAGAAACATTCAAATTTATAATAATTATTGAGATACTAAACTCATGAGTCACGCTATAAAAATTTGAAAAAAATTTATTAAACACAATCTCAATAGTAAAATATGAATTTTAGAGAATTAATTTGATAGATATTATTGACTTGAAGGTTATATGCTTTATTAAATAATATATTGATATGTAGATTTTTGATGAATTACTTTGATGACATATTGATTTATAATCAATTTAAAAGAGAATATTTAAAATATCTTTAATAATTTTTTCTCACTTTTTGAGAGGCCAAACTTTTTTGCTAATCTTAACAAGTATTTTTTTATATAATCACATATGATTTTCTTATACTTTATTGTGTCTGAATATGATATTTTAACTGATCTTTAAAAGGCTAGAGTTGTTAGAGAATGACTTGAACCAAAATATATGATCGAGACTTTTAGTTTACATGATTATAATGTTTTCTATTATAAAATATTAAAAAAATGAGGAGTTTCAATAGTCTGATGTTTCTAGCCATGCATTCAAAGAAATCAAGGTCATAATGATTGAGGTGTCTGTTTTGAGGTATTTTGATTTCACCATAGATTTTAATCTTGCTTGTGATGCATCATGTATAAATATTGATGGTGTCTCGAGTCAAGAAGGTCATCTTATATATATTTTTTAATGAAAAATTAATGATGCTAAAGATGCTATTCTACATATGATGAAAAAATTTTATGCTTTAGCATAGTTTTCATTTTTGAAGGTTTTATTTGTTACCTACTGAATTTTTATTGTTTTTTAGCCATTCAACCCATAAGATATTTAAACACGGGAAATTAAATGTTAGACATACTAAGTGGGTTAAATTTTTGAATAAATATTCTTTTATGATTAATTACCATAATGATATTGAAAACAAAGTTACTTATATACTTAGTCGATTGTCTATCATACTTCATTATACGAGTGCTCATTTCATTGAGTTTGATAGATTAAAAGACGAGCCTCCTATATGTCTTGACTTTTGTATAATTTATGTATAGGTTAGTAATGATAATTGTTATGAGTATGTTGATTTTATTGTTGAAAATATTTATCTATTTAAAGTGACTAAGTTGTACATATCTCTAATATCATTTAGGAATTTATAAATTTGAGAGATGCTTGCAGGTAGTCTAGCTGTATATTTTGAGAGAGATAAAATTATTGCATTGATGTAAGATAGGTTTTATTGGCTTCACTAAAAAAAAATATTTGGATAGTTGCACAATATAAAACATATTAGTTATCTAAGACTAAGAAACAAAATAATGATTTATATACCAACTTACTAGTTCCTCATGAATGACGAATCTTGGAAGGATTTTAGTATGAACTTTGTTCTCTGATTGCCTAGTACTACTAGAGGACATGATTCTATCCTGATTATTATTGATGGGTTTTTTAAAATGAAGGATTTTATTTTATGTTACAAAATAAATAATGCTTCATATGTTAAATTATTTTTTAGAGAAGTTAAACTATATGATTTGTTTTCCATATAGAATAGGGATATGAAATTTGTCCGTTGTTTTTAAATTTTTTTTTGGAAATTGTTTGATACACTACTTAAATTTTATTTGCTTTTTATCTTCGAATTGATGGTCACCGTTTTGTTTAAGTATTTTAGATTTAATTTTATAAACAATTGAGTTTGCATATAATAATTCTGTTAATCATTCAATTGGTAAAAATCTTTTTCAAATTATTAATGGGCTACTTACTCAGACCCAACACACTCATTGATCTTGTTCCTTTACCATCTTACATGCATGTGTTTGAACTCGTAAAAAATTTTGCAAAACACATCCATGACTTAAATGTTAAGATTAAATAGAAGATTTTTCTAAGTAATGCATAGTAACCCATAGAAAATTTTGCTGATGTGCATCATAGATCTAAGAAATTTAATATTGATGAATATATTATGATTTGTATTCGTCCTAAAAGAATTCAAAAAATATAAAAAAAAAAATTTATGCAAGATTCTTGGGCTCCTATTCTATCATTCTTAAATTAAAAGTTAATGTATATATTTTTGATTTGTTAAACGACATGTATATTAGTCATGTTTTTAAATTAGAGAGTTTGCTATTTTATTGACTCATTTTTGATTCTTCTACTTTGCTTTCTAGTATGTTTGAAGATGAAGCTAGCACCCACTATACCTTCATTACATTATTCTATGAATATGGTGAATAATATCCTTGATGATGAGTTTGTACCTATAGAGATGATTGTTTTTATTCTTTATTTGCCAAATGGTATGATCGTATTGATTCTGATGCTACATGGATACAAGATGATCTTTATCATTTGGATCATTCATTGTTGAATGACTACCTTTCCTCTTACTTTTTGGAGACTTGGAATTAAGTTCTTTTCAACCATGGGAGAATGATGGGGCATGAAGTAAACTCATATCTAGGTTTAGATTAGATATGAAGCACAATTTCAATAAAATTTATTATTATTAGTTATTTATTTAATTGTACTTTTTCTATTTATTTGTTTGGGTTCTATGGGTCCATATAAATAGCACCTTATGTTTTTATTGGGAGGGATATGAGATTATAATCTTGAAACTTTTCTTTGTTTTATTTGCTTCTCTTTAATTTTATTATTATTTATAGATGAGCTACATCAATTTCATTACCTTCAAAATCAAAAAATATAACATATATATGGTATGATTTAGAGCATATGTCGGGTGTTTCCAAATAATATAATAAACAAAACAAATAAACAAACAAAAAGAAAATAAACCTTCAAGCTAAACTAAATCTCAATATCCTCATTCAAATTGACGTGTATATGTCATAAATACCTAACTTGAAAATGAGAAAAGAAATCTATAATTCTTTGAGAATTTTTTTGAAAATATTTATAATATGTTCGGTAATAGGTAGGCAGGCAGTGACTAGTGAATTGTCTTGGTTTTCTCATGTAGAGTATCAATCAATCTCAATATATTTTGTCCATTTATTAAATATCAGATTGATAATAATATATTGAATTATCTGATTACATAGTAAAACATTGCCGACATATTAAATGATAAGCATAGCTTCTCAAAAAAGTATTAATTTATTGAAACTTATAAGCAATCAGTATTATAGTTATATACTCTACTTTTAGATAAAATCTAAAAATAATAGTCTGCTTCTTATATTTCTCAAAGATAAAATTATTGCTAAGAAAGTTATAAAATCTTATAACATATTTCTTTTTTGTAATTGTTGGAACTCAATTAAAAATCTGAACATCTTTATTTAGTTATGTCCTTCTTTGAATAATATCTCATGTCCTTGTGTCCTCTTCATTTACCTGTGAAATAATGAGAATTATATCGATATGAATCTGTTCGGAAAAATCTAAGAAATGATTTATTATACTAATGTAGATAATATAATTTATTTTTGAAATGCAATAATAGAGAGCATCTACCTAATAGTGATCATTTTGGTCTTATGAAAAATATAGTTTGATAATTATATAAATCTCTTGATTACTAATCTATTTGTGACTATTAGCTCATGTATGCTAATTTCCTTGTCAAATTTCCTTGTCAAATTTAGTTTTTATCTTGTATACTAATTTGCATGTTACTATTAGCTCATGTAAAAGTTATGAAATAAGATATCAAATTTTAACATAATTTAGTATTATCCTTGATGGTTAAGTATCTTGGAAAGAATATCAAGGATCTTGTCGTGGTTAAAAGGGAACACAAAATCAAAATACTATGTTAAAATGAGATGAGTGAGTTCTCATGACAATAAGTGCTAATGAGAGTATATTTTTGGTTCCTTTGTTGATGTGACAAAAGGTTCATTTGTTGAAGATTATAAATGTATCCGTATAGCATATACTTTTAGATTAACATCATCAAGTTTTTAAATTCTTATCTTTCCTTCCTATGAAAACTTATATCTTGTGTCCTATTGGGACATTCATATTGATATTCTCTTATTGGCGCGAAACTCAAGAAGTCTCACTATTCTCTTCAAAAGTAGATATGCTAGTAGTATCAGATGCATGAGTAATAGCAAAAGTAGTGTTACCCCTTTGTGAGGATTAACAGTAGGACACATGGATGATCCTATCACTATGGTGTTTGAAGGTGCGTTCACCTGGATTGAATCCTTTAAGAAGGATTTATCATCGAAAGGTGTTACATCATTGTTCATAATGATCCTCTTGTCTTCTTATATGTTATACTTATATTTTCTCTAAGTAGTAGAGTATGCAGGAAAGGTATAATCGATGACATGAGTAATCATCTTTTTTCTTTTAGAGAGATTATAATAAATATGTACATTAAAAAATTTTGGGTAGAAGATACACAAATTTCTTTATTGGATATAAAAGTTGGTATGAGATACAACTTGAGAGAACATAAAATAGTATATGATTGATTAGGAATATAGTGATTAACACTGATTTTTCACAAAATATATAAGAATACTTATATGTAGTAGAAGTATAATAGTTATTTCAATTAGATATTTATTTTTCATTTTAATTATTTTATTTTGTGTTCGAATGCATGATGAAATTTCATGTAGAGATAGAGATAAATATCATTTCAAGTGCATAAGGCTCTCACTTTAGCATAAAGTCTGTGAGAGATATATAATATATTGTAAAGTATTATTATTTTTCAATATTCTAATATCACAATCAAATAAAATTTTTATTATTTCAATAAAATTTCATAAATATATATAAAAATTAATAATTATATATATATATTAAATATAATAATTAATAAAAATAATAAAATATCTTAAACTATTATGTATTATTGCCCAGTGTGGTCTAAATATTTGTGTAAATTAGATAGAATGGGCCTTCTTAATATTCTTCTAACATGTTGAATATGAATATATATATATATATATATATAGGGAGAGAGAGTATGTGTGTTAAAAACAAATAAAAATAGAACATTTAAAAACACACACTCTATAAATAATATATACAAAATTCCCTTATATCAAGGGTGAAATGATTTTGACAGCCTACATGTTGGGTGTTCCTATCAAAGCAGAATGAAAGGTAAAAAAAAAGAGAAAATAATAAATATGAAAAGCTAGAAATCTTAATATCACTCTTCAAGTTGTTACATATAAGTCCTAAATACTCTGTTTAGAGGAAAAAAAAAGAAAGTTAATATATTTTCAAAGTATTAAATGTCTTCAAGCTAGAAATCTTCAAGTTGTCACCTCGATGTATGCTGACTACTATATTGTACTGTCTGAATATATGCTGACTATTATATTGTCCACTAAGTATACTATTTGAATATAAGTTAACAACTATATTGTCTACTATATATACTGACTACTATATTGTCTGAATATATACAGACTACTTTATTGTCTGAATACATGCTGACTACTATACTCTCTGGATACATGCTAACTACTATACTGTCTGAATATATGTTGTCTACTATATTGTCTGAATATATGCAGACTATTATATTGTCTGAACATGTATTATAATCATGATTTTATCTTGAATATTTTCTCTGAGAAAAAGTTGTCCACCTCAACATATTTCGACCCTTGTTAAATATATCATTGGAGATGATATGCCTAGCTACCTGATTGTCATAGCGAGGTTGTAATGGGAGAAGAAGATGCATACTCAATCTCTTTGAGTATATGTCACATCTAAAATATTTCTTAAGTAATTATTGTTATCACTTTGAATTCTACATATATACTGAATTTTGAAATAATTATATGTCTTTACTTATTCTTGAAGATAAGGTTATCTCTAAAAAAAGTATAAAACTTTATTGTAGATCTCTTATTGGCGTCTATTAGTGCTCAACTAAAATTTGAATATCTGACTAACTACAAGTGTTCATATTGAGGTGTCAATTGGGCAGTGTTGTGTCGATATTGCCCAATTTTTGGTGACCTAGTCGGGTCACCATGTTGTTCAAAGCGTGTCTCGATAAGGCAGTCGTGACTCGTGTTGTGTCTAGCCCGGTATGATTTGATTCATGTTAGCCCAGCCATGCCGGGTTGTGCCTGGAGCATGCCTACCTAGTCGATCAGTTTTTGATTTTAAATTTTTATTTTGTAAATTTTAAGTTATTCATTATGAGTTACGACATAATTTCACATAAATTATAATAAAATAAAATTATTAACAACAATCTTAATAATAAAAAAATAATAAAAAAAATTAATTATTCAACCTAAAATAAAATAACATAATATAACAATTGTTAATTAAAGCTAAATTTCAATGCTAATCGATGTCAGTATATAAATGATCATCATTATCACGTAAGCATATGATGGTATTATTAGCGGTAGGCTCAACATCTTCAAAGTCTCATAAGTCATTATCTGTCAATAACTTTTCTATTCTTGTTATAGGCTAATCCTGATTATCTAATCGTGAATTCTTTTAATTTTTCGTACATGCTAGTATATTAATGATATCTAACTATACTTTTGATCTTCTATCCGAAATATTATTGATTGTAACAGAAAAAGTAGACTCTGATGTTATGCTTGATTTCAAAGAAGTCAGTAGATCTCATGTCATCTTAGACAAATTGATATATATGGAATCATATGATTTTTATCATTATAAAATATCAAGGTTCTTGTTATTGTTGTATGATAAAGCTGAGTAGTAATTGATATTTAAGTACTGAGATAGTTTGCTCCTATTTAATGGTTCACCTCATTATTTTTCCCTCATTAACTAAATAAAGAAGTCATCATTTTTGAATATGGTATTTATGTTCTTACTCGGAGCATAACTACAATTACTACTATATCTAATGTCGTAGTATGTAAATAATTTAGTCAATTTTTCGCGAATGAAGATGAATTACTTATAGTTGGTATTCTTGGTTAATGCATATAGATATGTATGTCAAAATATTCTCTATTTCTTCCACCATAATCTTATGATCTATGCAGACTACCAGATAATAAAAATATAAAATAGTGGATTAGTTTTTTAAGTACTTGGGTTTCATCTCAACAATCATATCATTAAATATTGGTTCATCTTTAAATTTTTTAAACATGTCATTAATGTTGTATATATATCTGAGTAAAATGCAAATGGTGAGAGTATAAATAGACGAATACATGTTCGTCGTATCATAAAAATCTCTAAAAATTTCATAAATGAAATTCATATATCATAGTCTATATCGTCAATAATAAGTTTGTCACTCTTATTATTAATGTAATCAAATATCACATATTTGTATCCTAATATATGACTTAAACATCAGGTAAGTATAATTTTATTAGTGTCTCATATATGTTTAGAATTTTTTTTTCTTTAGACCTGTAGATAAACATAACTACTAAACTCTTGTTGTCTGCTAGGTGTTCGAATATTTTTTAGTGAGTTTTATATTTTTTCTAATATAGGAGAAATAATTTTTATCTATGCTTGTACTATCAGGTTAATAATATGACACATATATTTGACGTGAAAAATATAATCTAATAGTTCATTTCTAATGGTTTTAACAAACATATTAATAGCTATTTTGTTGTTATATGCATTATTAAATATGATACTAAATATTTTATTTTGAATATGATAATTTCTAAATATTTTTATCATACACTTATAACATGATATTCATGAGGATGAAAGATTTTCTAAAAATCCTAAAATCTTTTTAAGTTTTCATTTAGAATCTACACAGTAGGTAGTGATGCATACAAAAGATGCATTGTCGTGACTAATCTAGCTATCAGACATCACAGATATCATATTATTATTTTACCTAAATTTATTAATTATTATTTATTTTTATAACTTATAATATTTTAGTATGTCGTTCCTACATGTAACCTTAGGAATTCAATGATATACAGACTGAAAATAGGTTTGCATGACATGCATGATACTGACTACCCAAGGATCCTTAAAAATTTAATTGGAATACTTATCATGGTAATCAGTTTAGTCATGCATTTTCTCTCTAATTCATTGCGGCATATGAAAGGATCAATAAAGAAGCTGTACTAGATCTAGGCTCCAGCCTTAAAGATCCCACCACTCAGTTTGATTTGTCTAGGATTTAATATACTATATTTTTTGATGCATTGATCTGTATCTCTCTTTAGGTGGCCCGTATCATTCGTACTCTTATATGTATATATTTTTTTATAATATATATATATATATATATATATATATATATTATGTCGATTCTTCATCGACACACTTGATTTTTTTATTTTTTAATATGTCGAAGTGAGTCCAAATTACAGATGTTATTATAGTTTTTTTATTTATTAGACATTTAGTTTAGGTCGAGACCATCTAAGAAAACATGATATCGATATCAGACCTTTTCGTAGAATTATAATTATAATTATAAAATATGTCTGTTTTAATATTAATTTTTTAATATTATTAAATTTACTATTAGTCATTTATATTTTTTAGTTTATATTTTAATTTCTAAGTTAAAAAATAAATTATTTTAAAAAAACTAAATAAAATACAATACCTAATTTTTGGAGAGGAGAGAGAAATAAAATCATGGCCCACACTTGTTAGGTTAGGTAAAGTAATGAAATCGAAACATCAATTCTAAATATCCTCTCCACGTTCATTAAGTTTTATAAAAAAAACATCTAAATCTAATAGCTTTAGCTTTAGAGAGAAAAAGAGAGAACTAAGAGAGAGAGGGAGAGAGAGAGAGAGAGAGAGAGAGAGAGAGAGGAGAGAGAGAAAGAGAGAGGGAGGGAGATTAATCTCGAAAATTAAGAATGAAAAACTCAACTCTCTAAAATTATTTATATAAATTTTTTTAATTAATATATATATATATATATATATTAAATTTTTAACTTTTTAACTTTTTTTTAATATTAAACAAGGCAAAACCCTGATAGTCGTTGGAATTCTCAATTCTGTCCTAGTTGTTGGAAAAAAATTCAATGGTCAGGATCTTATTTTTTGATTTTTTTCCCTGTTACAGTGTTAGCGTTACTTGTTAGCCATTAGGGCTTGGCCCCCAATATCCAAAAAGACTATAGGGCTGGGGGGATGTATCTGTGTGTGCTTGTGTTGTGTCACACGGACATGCACAGCCAACCATGTGGCTGGTTCAATAAAAAAACCCACCACGTGGATCGTGCGGGACCTAGCATACACCAGGGTCATAGTAAGCTGGGAACCACGTGGATCGTCCACCTCCAGGGGACGTGGACCAGCATGGTCCAAGTGGATTGCGCCTTTTTCCTGGTCCGTGGTCCTGGGTCATAGTAAACATGCTAGTGGACCGTGCCAATGGGTCATGTACCTGGGTCATGCTTGGCTCCGCACAAGGCACGTCGCCCCCTGGCCCAGCATGGCACGAGCCATGCCTTGGGCTGGCACAACTCAAGTCCAGGCATGGTTCTGGACTGTGCCATGCATGACCAAGCAAGGCTCAGTTGGGCTATGTCTCGTGTTGTGCCCAAGTCACCCGACCCACTTGCCACCTCTAAGTGTTCATGATTATTAAAATAGATCATAAATCATGAAGATTTTTTTACATATCTTAGTATGTGAAAAGCTGTATCAAGATAAACTTGTTGAGGAGAATCTAAAAGATCATCAACTATACTGATTGTGTATGCTGTATTTGATCTAATTATAGACAGATAGTTAATCTTTTTTATGATTCTCCTACAAGTAGCAGAGTTAACTAGAGAAGACACATCAATGTAAAATTTATTCATTGATTAATAGGAGTATCTACTGAAGCAAAACTTTAAAGTTCAATCTATGGAAGAATATCGAGTACATATCTTCTCTATGAATGTGATAATATGCTATTACCTTAAATAAGGCAATAAGTCATGTCTATACCAATAAAATATTTGAGCCTCCTAATGTATTTTGTTTGAAACTGTCTAAAGGTGCTTTATTGAACAAGATGATTTCTAATTCATTCTCTCACAATCAGAATGTTATTCACATAATTATTCAATAAAATTGTCTTTTAATTAGGACTCTTTTAGAAGTATAAAGAAAAACCAGTAACATACCTATGTAATTCAAATGAAATGACTACTTATACAAAAATTAAAAATCAAGCTCTTGATAACTATTTTGTGTCGTACAATATCTTTTGTAATCTGTAAACTACTCATGATTATACTGCTTGAATTCTTGGCGATTACTTTATATATATATATATATTTTTCTCAAAGTCATCATGAAGAAATATATTATTTACGTTTAGCTGATATATCTTTTAAAGTAAGATATTATAAGAGAAATAAATATAGTATTAAGGTCATCTTTTCCTCTAGAGAGTAAATGTTATGGAAATTTTTACAAAATATTTGACTATATCCTCTTGTTGTAACTCTTACATTAAGATGATCTATCTTTTTACGTGACTATGTCTTCAAAGTGAAAACTCACTACAATCAACAATAGATCTACTTGAATATCATTATAATAGTTATCAAGCCCCAATTAAAGTGAATGGCATGTATCTTATTTATTATGGTCTGATATCATTCTTGATGAGATAATATCTTAAAAGGAGACTTGAGTATGTTAGTATTATCAAAAGAATTAATGAAAAAAAAAAGAACAAGATGAGGGAATGGAAAAACATATGAAATTCAGTATTGAATATAAATCTTATGTCTTTTCCAGAGAGCAATTGGAAAGTCAAAATCATAGAAACTAGCTGTAGGATTGTTTGGCTTCTCGGCAAGTTTGTCTAGCTTCTTGACAAGCTCGTCTGATTCTTTGGTAAACTTGTCTGGTCTCTTAGTAATCTCATCTCTAGTTTGATAAGGTTGGGCACGTATCTTTCTCACTCTTTCTCCTAGTATAAAATTTGTCCTAGATGGTCATGTTTCTTAGTTGTGGATTCAATATGAGTATGTATTGGCATAGACTCCTGTAATACCACATTATTTAGGTTGAAATGAGATCTCCATACTCTGAAATTCTCATACTCTCTAGACTCAATATGATTCGAATTTATTAGTTGGTATGATGACTCTATTAAAATAATATCATATTGAGTACCAACATGATCATATATAGTTGACTGATGACTCTCTCTATCAACTGGTGGTTTAAGCAAAGTTATAAATAAGAAATAAAGAGTACTAAATCTAGGTATAACATCCAGATTCGCACTCTTTCTAGATTTATTAAAAAATGAGTCGTATTTAAAAAATATAATATTTACACTTACTAGAATCCTATTAGTCTCTGATAAAAAATACTTGTAATTTTTTAGTACTAGAATATCCAAGAAAAATATAATTTAAAGCTTTAGATATCAATTTGGCTCGTCTCGGAGAGCGATCAAAAACAAAACAAGAGTATCTAAAAACTCAAGGAGACAAGTTAAATAATTTTTTTTCAAGATATAAGATTTGAAAGGGTATACATTGAAAAAGATAAAAAAAAATGATATACGATTGATATGGTTGTTCATGGTTAAAATTATACCTCAAAAATGTTTTGGAATACTTTTTGTAAGTAGGAATGTCTGAGTCATCTCAATCAAATATTTATTTTTTTTTCAGTTATTTTTTTTTTGTTTTGGCATGTCAGTGCAAGAAGTCTGATTTATAATTTCATAATTAATATAATATGTGTTAAATTGATCTAATATATATTCTAGTGTAATGTTATTTAATTTTTTAATATATATTGAACTTAAATTTTTTATAATTTTATGAAATATTTGAAAAATACAAATATTTGTGATTTGTCACGAAAGTCATATATTCAAGTTAATCTTGAGTAGGCATCAACAGACAAGATTAAATATCTAAATTAATTTCTAGTTGTATCTCTATTAAGGTCTTATATGTTTGAGTGTACAAGATCGAATGAGTCTTTATTGAAACTAGAAAGGCATATAAGATATGAAAGTTTGCTAAGTTTTCTAGCTAACATGTTTTGTATTATATGGTCAAAATATTTTTAAGATTAGGATAAGTATTATCAACTTGGCCAGTGATGGGTGCCCAAGTTTGGGAATCTACGAGTAACAGATCCAAAACACCAACACATCTAGGAGGAGACCTCACCTCTGAAGAGAGAACTTATAATCCAACCTACTCAATCATGAACTGAGTTTTTCTCAGAGTTCGTCGATCATGTAAATAAATATCATTGAAAATAAAATCAAAGTCAAAGTTGAGTTGTCTAGAAAGATAATTCACATAGAATAATTAATAAGACAATCATGAATAAACATGACATGAGAAAGTAGCAAGAAATCAATGTGAACAGTACTATATTCAATATTTTTTGAATATTTTTCACTGGAGACAATAATATTCTTAGAATAAAAAAAGAATACAAAGAATAAATTTTAATTACTCGTGATATTAATATTTGCTCATATATTTGCTCACATATTGATAATTTAAAGCCATATACTTTATAAATAACATATACAAAAGTTTTTTAAGTAGAGTGAATTGATTGGGGTAGCTCACATGTTGGATGCTCATGTCAAAGCATAAAGAAAGGCAAAAAGAGAAATGGAAAAAAATAATAAATATGAAAAATTGAAAATCTCAACTATATAATATATTTTTTTAATTGATATATCTCATAATTAATAGAAGTCAAGCACATAAAGGAGCTTCTATGAGTGTAGAAAGACAATTATATCAATTACGCTCAATTTGTGTATAGATGTATATACATATTTCACCCAATAATAAATTTATGAGAGGATCGAGAGTATTTTTTTAGTTAGTGTCTGTGTATATAAAATAATATATCACTTTATCAATGCATGCATGAGTAAAATTATACAAACCTGATACCATCCTGATTCACCGTTTGACCGTGAATGTAGGGTTTCATTGATTTAGTTTTTTAGCCATGAGAGAGACAGAGAGAAGAGAATTGAATGAGAGAGAAATATATATATATATATATATATATATATATATATATATGATTTGAGATTGTTCATATATCATATATATAAACAAAATAAAAAATAAAAAATAAAATTACTAACTAAATTGAATTTTTGATTGATTGGGATTGTTTTAAGAATTTACAAGTGATAATGCTATAGAACAATTGTATTATTTTTACTTTTTTTTTTTTGTATTTTATTTTAAATTTGTAGTTTATAGATTTTAATATGAAAAAAATTATTTTTTAATCATCTTTTTCTTATAATTTTAATTTCTCAGAAAATTAATATTTAAATAATTATACAGTGACAGCGCACTGAGTTTGCTGCATTCTTTGTACGGTGCAATGTGCACCGCATAGTTTTTACCTTGTGGTGTGCATGGCACAAAGAACAACTTCTGCACAGTGTGGTGCACTGCACCCAGCCATGGCCATCTAGCCATGTCTGCTCGATGGCTCTGGGGCAGAGCCACTCAGGTGGTTAAATTCCAGATCAGAGCGACTCGGGTCTGGGATTCTGGGTGGCTGGTGCTGGGTGCAACAGGCCACCTGAACCCCAAACCCTAAGCGTGACTGCTATATATAGTTGCTGCTGCTGTGATTGTGGCAAAGCAACACCAGTTGATGGGGCTGGTTGCACCTGTATTTTCTTCATTTTGGTGTGGCTGTGTGCAATATTTGTCTTAAAAAGTTTGGCATAAAATCGTAGTGATCTACACATTTGATTTTTGTTTGATAATCTAGTAGCAATTCAAGTCGAGCCTGATGGATGGAAGAATTCAGGTTAAAACATGGGCCGACTCATGGCTCGGGTTAATACTTTTTCAATTTGGGTGTGGTTCAGGCTGACCCTCTACCTGACCCTCAACCTGACCCAACCTGTTAGCGTTGTAGCAGTCTTATACATAGGTATCATTATTATTTTTTTAATTAAATACAAGAGAATTATAGAAAAATTTAATAACATGATAATAATCAGATCAAATATTACTAATGATTCAGGATAATTAATAATTTTTCTACTCTCCTAGATAGATTTACTTTAACATTATTTCTTGCCAACTCATATATGTGAAACTGACTGTGGGCATAGGATTTATTTTTGAAACACAAAAAATAAAAAAAAATAAAAAAAATAAACAAATATAAACAAAAATAAAAAAATAAAAAAAAAGAAGACAAAAAATAAGAAAAGAATAAAATAAAAGAAAATAAAAAGAAAATAAAAGAAAAAAAAGAAAAAAAAACTTTGTTGGCTAACTGGGCTCTAGTTTTCTCAGAGAAAAATAAAATTTAAATAATTATTTTTAAATCGAGTATGAGATAGGTTGCCTAACTATGATATTTATTATTTGTGAGATTTTTTAAATCAGAGGCATACACACCAACACGAGGAGGATCTTTAGTTACAATTTGTCTTTTTTTAGGTAGTGAATTATTTCTAGAGCTTAAAGTATTTCTAGGGATTTCTAGAGTATAAAGTATATTTGTATATTTATTTTTTTGAACATTCTTCACAAATTAGTATAAGGCTAATATTTATTTTATTTAACAAATATAATAATTATAAAATACTTAATTATTTTATAATTAGAAGACCAGACATTTTATATAATATTAACTTCATTATTTCATGACATCAACACAACTGTTGAACAATTGCGCTTCCACGGTAGTGAGATTAAAAAACAGAAACAACAGAAACACAGAAAACAAGTAATATATATCCCAATCCAGCAAGCATCCATGACAGAATCAAAAAAACTTAGAAATCAACACTAAAAATAACGTGGTTCGCTAGTCACTCAGTATGACTAGCTACATCCACCAGAAAATGCTTATGCGTTACAGATTAAAGTTAAAAACGAAACATCTTACAGTATACATCAATTAGAGCAGTCGCGAAAAATCACGCAGAGAGAAGAGAGAGACGATGAACAGTTCCACTGGTCAAAAACAGTCACCCGAAAATAAAATTACAAATCATTTTATATTAAAAAATATCTCGGTTCATTTAACCGCAATGGGTCGGATCATGGAACGGGTCAGGCTCTGCTCCAAAATATTTTGGTCCGCTGACCGGAGAGCGGGACTTCCATTATTGTGCTACTGTTGCATCTCCGGCCTTTTAATATTTACTTTCCTACAATTACATGAAAATATTAAAACAGAAAAATATTTTGTTATACAAACAGATTATTAAATAAAAACAAATTATATATACAGCAACAATAAATACACAAATATTATTTTTATTGTGCTCTACTATGTGAAGAATATATGAGACCTTGAATTTCTTTGAGAGATGATTTATATTTTTAACATACTGCTAATATATACAAGATATTATTATCAAAATTATATGATTCACGATTTGATTTATGATTCAGGAGATAAATGATTTGATTTTTTTAAAAAAAATCAAAAATATGTATGAATCGAAGACTGAATTGCTAAATTGTGAATCAATTCACTTGAATCGATTTAATATTGATTCTTAATGGACTAATATCCTCAAAAAGTCACAAAAATAAAAATTAAAATATCAAAAAAAAATATCAGCTGTATGAATTAATTAACGTGGAAAAAAAATAATTTCAACCATGTGCTTCAATACCCAAAAAGACTTGTACCACATCACTAATAAAATGAAAAAAAAAGTATTTTTGAAATAGTTAATTGTAGTGGATATTAATATAAAAATGCTTCCGAAAATGATAAATAGTAACACTCATTACTATTTAATAAGAAAACAATGCTCGCTTGTTCTCTGATAAACATGTGGTGTATGTGAGTTCACATAGGTTACGATTTGGCCAAGAGAGAGAGATAGAGATAGAAAATAAGAGAGAGGAAAGACTAGAATGATTTTTTCATACTATTCATGTTTTGTGGGAAGCTATAGAGTAATTAATAAACCTTTATTTTTTCTCATGAATAAGATTTATCTCATTTTATTTATAAGTTTTTATATGGTAAAATATAAAGCCTCTTAAAATTAGTCAAAATTTGTGATAATACAAATATGTCACAATTGTATTTACGTCGTGATTCTAAGATTGAGGTCATGGCTATGAACTCCAGTAGTTGTTCTAGTTTTACTCCAGTTATGGCTCGACAAGAATATGGTGCGACATCTCAATAGATCTTTCAACTTTAGTCTAGTCATGACTTCACATAAGAAGATCACAATTTTCAAAAGATCTTTCAGCATTAGTCCAATCATGACTCCATAGAGCAGAGTTGCGATTTAGCTGCACATGCATCAACTTCAAAAAATAGTATAAACCATTCGTACTTTTGTTTGCACCACTGAAAGCTTTCAGTGCCTACAGTCTCTGTCATGTGATTAGTGGTATTCATCTTCGTGTTGAATGGATCAGCTTCTTGTTAACTTTCTCTCTGGTGAAATAATTCTCCTCGAAGAGGGGGAGACAAGGAGGCAAAGAGAAGGGAAAAAGAAAAAGGACACAAAATAAGAGAAACTTTTCACATTATCCAATCTGTGCTACACAACATTACATAGACCCTCGTTTCTTCTTATGAACAAGATTTCTCTCAAAAAAATTTATAAGCCTTCATATAGCTAAGTATTAAGTTGTGATAACATATAACATATGCCATCACACCTTAATCCTAAGATGAGTCACGATTTTATAATATAAGTTGTGACTTCAAAACATAGTCTCCAGTTGCAACTAACCAAAATATATTGGGACTCCTTTTAAATCATGTCTCCAAGATCCAGGTTGTGACTCTAAACTCAAGCAGATGTTTATGTTTTAGTTCAATCAATAGATCTTTTAATTTTAGTCTAGTCATGACTTGATGTGTCAAGCAAGCAGTGTCATGCCGGCACGACTCATTTGAACAAGCCAAGGTCGTGCCATCGTGCCGTGTATGGCAAGGCACGACATGAGAATCAACTAGCCGGTCCAGCACTGCACGATGGCATGGTTGAGTGCAGGGCTATGCCTATTGAAACCTGTTGCATGAAAATGTAACAGCTGGCTAGCTTACATGGTCGGCTAATTGCAATTGGTCATGTAAGCAAGATTTACCTTACGTAGTTAGATTCTTATTAAAAAAAAATATCAATCTTATCCGGTGGTTACTCGATGGGACTTGATCTGTGACTCATAGTCAGTCCTGGACCGTTGGACCATGTCACCGGGCCAGTCACATGGGTCATGCCTAGCCTGGAATGAGGCATGGCTCATGCCGGCCCAGCACGGGACGAACCATGCCATGGGACCACACTGGTCCAGGACCAAGCATGATTTTGGATTATGCCATGCTCTGGCTGCCTGACCCGATTGACATCTCTAATCATGACTATACAAAATAGAATTACAACTCTACTACACATGCCTTAATTTTAATATTTTTTTTTTATTTTTCTCAAATTTAATGCATAATTTGAGCTTAGATTAGACAAATTCCTCCCGTCTAGTTCAGGTGAGATAATTTGCATATTAATACAATATTATTATGATGTATTCAGTCACAATATTATTATTATTATTTATATATCATACATAATTTTTCTAATTTTTAAAAGTAAAATTATTAAGATATTAATCTTTTTTCAGATTAATATCTTTTTGGACCCAAATGTTTTGATCTCCATGCCTACAAGCTAGAATGACGAGACTAGTGAAAGAGGGAATTCGATTCTGCATCGACAAAGGAGGCACATTCACCGACATCTATGCGGAAATTCCAGGACGAGCTGGTGCCCGTGTCTTGAAGATCTTATCCGTCGATCCAATAAACTACGATGATGCCGTAGTAGAAGGCATCAGGAGGATTCTCGAGGAATACACGGGAGAAGAAATTCCACCGTCTTCAAAGCTCCCCGCCGATAAGATAGAGTGGATTAGGGTGGGCACGACGGTGACAACGAACGCGCTCTTGGAGAGGAGAGGCGAAAGAATCGCATTGTGTGTGACCCGGGGCTTCAAGGATCTCCTCCAGATCGGCAACCAGGCTCGGCCCAATATATTTGACCTGACCATGGCGAAGCCCCCGAACCTCTACGAGGAAGTGATAGAGGTAGACGAGCGGGTGGAACTCGTTCTTGACGATGACAAAGAAGAAGAAGGGTTGGCCTGCCCTGCATCATCATCATCGTCGTCGTCGTTGATAAAAGGAGTCTCTGGCGAGCTTCTAAGAGTAGCTAAGCCTGTCGATGAGGAAGCGTTGAAGCCAGCTTTGAGAGGCTTGTTGGAGAGGGGGATCAACTGTTTGTCTGTTGTGCTGATGCACTCCTACACTTTCAGAGACCACGAAAGAATCGTGGAGAAGGTGGCTACTGATCTGGGTTTCAAACACGTGTCCCTGTCTTCATTTCAGACCCCGATGGTTCGAGCCGTCCCTCGTGGTCTAACAGCATGCGTGGACGCGTACTTGACACCAATGGTTAGAGAGTACGCATCAGGGTTCCTATCAAGATTTGAAGCAAATGGTGATGGTGAGGCGAACGTGCTGTTCATGCAGTCTGATGGCGGGCTGGCGAGGGGGAGTACTTTTTCTGGGCGCGGGGCCGTCCTGTCCGGCCCTGCAGGCGGCGTGATTGGTTACTCTCGGTCTCTTTTCGGGCTCGAAACGGAGCAGCCCCTGATTGGGTTTGACATGGGCGGGACATCGACAGATGTCAGCCGCTGTGCTGGCAGCTGCGAACAAGTTTTTGAGACCCAGATTGGCGGGGTGGTCGTACAGGCTCCTCAGCTGGATATAAAGACTGTTGCGGCTGGTGGCGGGTCAAAGTTGAAGTTCAAGTTTGGAGCTTTCTGCGTCGGGCCCGAATCGGTGGGTGCGCACCCGGGTCCTGTTTGCTATAGGAAAGGCGGAGAATTGGCCATTACTGATGCTAATCTTCTTCTAGGCTCTGTTGTTCCTGGCCATTTCCCATCCGTATTCGGACCACAAGAAGATCAGGAGCTGGACATTGAAGCAAGTCGAGAAGAATTTAGGGATCTGGCGAAGAAGATCAATGGCTACAAAAGGAGCCAGGATCCATCTGCAACAGACATGACCATCGAGGAAATCGCACTTGGTTTTGTGCGCGTAGCAAATGAGACCATGTGCAGGCCGATACGGGAGCTGACAGAGATGAGGGGGCATGATATGGGGAACCACGCTCTTGCTTGTTTTGGAGGAGCTGGGCCACAGCATGCGTGCGCTGTGGCTCGCCTGCTGGGTATGAAAGAAGTATTCATCCACAGATACTGCGGCATTTTAAGTGCTTATGGAATAGGATTGGCAGATGTGATTGAAGAGGCCCAGGAGCCATTCTCTGCTGTTTATGGTCCCGAATCTGCCTGCGAAGCTTCCTGCAGGGAAGACGCATTGGCGAAGCAGGTGAAGCAGAAGCTGCTGGAACAAGGATTTGGGCTGGAAAATGTCAGGACTGAGACGTACCTAAATCTGAGATACGAAGGTACAGACACGGCGATCATGGTGGAAAGATGTGCTGGGGAAGACGGATCGTCGGATCGCGATTACGCGGAAGAATTTGCGAAGCTGTTCCAGGAAGAATACGGATTCAGACTTCGGAACAGGAGTATTCTCATCTGTGATGTCAGGGTTCGTGGCATTGGGACCACGAGGACGTTGAAGCCGCCATTGTTGGAACCTGCCTCTGGCAGCCCGAGAGTAGAGGGTCACCACAATGTCTATTTTGCGCATGGTTGGACCAAGACGCCCATCTTCCAGCTTGAAAATCTAGGATCCCAACAGCTCGTGCATGGGCCAGCCATGATCATGAATGGAAATAGCACGGTGGTGATCGAACCCAACTGCAGAGCTACCATAACCAAGTATGGAAATATCAAAATCGAAGTGGATTCCGTTGGGAGAAGCGCAGAAGTTGGTGAAGATGTTGCTGACGTTGTGCAGCTCTCCGTTTTCAACCACAGATTCATGGGAATAGCAGAGCAAATGGGGAGAACCCTGCAGAGAACATCGATATCGACGAACATAAAGGAAAGGCTAGATTTTTCGTGCGCTTTGTTTGGTCCCGATGGAGGACTGGTTGCTAATGCTCCTCATGTGCCAGTACATCTTGGAGCTATGTCCACGACAGTTCAATGGCAGATCGGTCACTGGGGAGAGAATCTAAAAGAAGGAGACGTGCTGGTAACCAATCATCCGTCTGCAGGAGGTAGTCATCTTCCAGATATAACTGTCATCACTCCCGTTTTTCACAACGGGGAGGTTGTTTTCTTCGTGGCTAGCAGAGGCCACCACGCAGAGATCGGAGGCATCAGTCCAGGAAGCATGCCGCCATTTTCAAAATCCTTGTGCGAAGAAGGAGCTCCAATCAAAGCGTTTAAGCTCGTAGAAAATGGCGTTTTTCAAGAAGAAGGAATCACCAAGCTGCTCCAATTTCCCGGATCTGACAAACACGGGAACCGGATCCCCGGAACGCGCAGGATCGAGGATAATTTATCAGATTTACGAGCACAAGTAGCTGCAAACCAACGAGGAATCCGTCTGATCCAACAACTCATCGATCAGTACACGTTGAGCACAGTTCATGCCTACATGATGTTCGTGAGGAGAAACGCGGAGGAGGCAGTGAGAGAAATGCTGAGGTCAGTAGTGGCGGAGGGGCAGACGTGCACAATAGAAGAAGAAGATTACATGGACGACGGATCTGCGATCCGTCTGAAACTGACCCTCGATCCTGTGAGAGGAGAAGCAATATTTGATTTCGCAGGGACGAGCTGTGAGGTTTGCGGGAACTGGAACGCACCAGAAGCCATAACAGCTGCAGCAGTGATTTACTGTCTTCGATGTCTCGTGAACGAGGACGTTCCCCTAAATCAAGGCTGCTTGGCCCCCGTAACGATCCATATTCCGCAAGGCTCGTTTCTCTCTCCGAGCGAAGATTCTGCTGTGGTTGGGGGCAATGTGTTAACGTCGCAGAGAATAACGGACGTTGTGTTGGCTGCGTTTCAGGCTTGTGCATGTTCTCAAGGCTGCATGAACAACCTCACTTTCGGAGACGACACGTTCGGCTACTACGAAACCATTGGAGGAGGGGGCGGAGCAGGCCCGCACTGGGACGGAACGAGCGGAGTCCAGTGCCACATGACCAACACCCGCATCACCGATCCCGAGATTTTAGAGCAGAGGTACCCTGTCTTCCTGCGTAGGTTTGAAATCCGAGAGAGGAGCGGCGGATCTGGACTTCACAAGGGCGGAGATGGGCTTGTGAGGGAGATCGAGTTTAGACGTCCTTTAACTGTGAGCATTCTGTCCGAGAGACGAGTTCATGCTCCTAGAGGTCTGAAAGGTGGCCGTAATGGATCTCGTGGATCTAATTATCTGGTAACGAAGGACAAACGGAGAGTTTATCTTGGTGGGAAGAACACTGTTCGTGTTCAGCCGGGAGATGTTCTGCAAATCTTAACACCTGGTGGTGGTGGGTGGGGTTGCTGAGCCTCTCGTTTTCTTCTTCATCAAACTGCCTACCTCTCTGTAGATTCTAGCATGGTTCATTAGAAAATAACGACTCCCAAAATCATTTATTAAATTCGTAGCTTCCGCCATGACGAATTCACATCCTCCAGCTCTAAATTCATATCAAAGTAATTTTTTTTGTTACTGGATGGGGACTTGGGCCTAATTCGTTCCAATTTTTGTCGCTAAATGATATGATCGTACTAAAAATGAGCCATAAATATCATGATATCGTATAGAAATTGGGCTATCTTATGGCCCAATAAACTAAAAACCCAAATTCAACAACACGTTAAGATGACTCAGGCCCAAGATACAAATTAAGTTATGTTGAACACGATCTATCCCGGTGGTGCATTGTTGCAACGACTGCATCGCCTCGCCGGAGAAGTTGACCGCGAGGCATCCCCAGGACGTGACAATTTCCTCTTATGGTGTGTCTCCATCGCTCAGTGGCGGCTCCTGCTGGATCGTTTCCGATTCCTGATACCAGAGAAAAAAAGCATGGGGCGAAATCTTATTTTCAACAAACCGTAAGTGGTTTCTACTCTATTTCCATGTTGATTTGGCCATTGCTCAGAGTGAAGCTTCTGCTCGCATATTATGTGTCTGTTCACAAGGGTATATATTCTCTGATAGGTTTTCTTACGCGATTGGTGGTTAATTAAAGCCAAAAATTGTTTAGAGGGGAAGCGTCTTGCTGTCTGTCTCGGGGGGTTCACTTCGGGAGAGTAATGCATCATCCTACGCGCATTTGTATTGCGTCGTTTCCTCGGTCTTCTGTTTCTAGTTAATTTGACTGTGCTTTAACTTTTTGTTGACATTTTAGGAGTTTAGTTGCTTACCAGGCTCTGCGAGTATTCAACTCTGCTCCGATTGCCAAACGATTCGATGACACCACCCTGGAGACGGTTGATGGAGTTATAATTTTAATCAGAGGATTTATAAACCGAGATAGAACAGTTGAAAACGGGTTTTCTTCGAAGGTTTATGATTTTCTTTTGTTTAATTTGTTTTTGATCTTATTGTTAGGTCGATGCGATGTGATTGGTATTGGTTTTTGATCAAACCTGGATTTTTTTTTCGATGTTTCCCCTCTGCGCAGATTTTCGATTATTTTTCTAGTGGCTTTCCGCTACGCTGGAAAAGCTGTGCTTCCAAATGCATGATATCTATGGATACTTCTGGTATCAACTTGCAGAATACCTCCAACTTAAAAAGAGACGTAGATCAAGGTTAAGTTATAACATTGTATTTGTCACGCACTAGTACATTTTGAACAAAACAAAACAAATATGTGCGGCAGTGATTAAACCAAAATTTGTCATGGCAGGCAAATTGAATTCCATTTTGGAGACAACTCCTAGTAAACTCAAGGGATTGGAAGATGAGACTCATAATGGAGATGAGAGTGATGACTGTGATTTTAAACTAATATGTGTTTCGCATGCTCACGAAAAATCAAATCTCTCTACCATTCCACCATTGTTTCATTCTCAGAAGGCTGAGGGTCACATTTCAACCATACAAGAACCTTCTGGGTCTCCCGCTACGTTATCTTCAGAAACTAGAATGACCAAGTCCCCTTCTGGATCTCCTGCTAAGGTATCTTCAGAAACTATAATGGCGAAGTCCCCTTCTGGCTCTCCTGCTATGGTATCTTCAGAAACTATAATGGCGAATTCTCCTTCGTGGTCTCCTGCTATGCTATTTTCAGAAACTAGAATGACCAAGTCCTCTTCTGGGTTTCCTGCTATGGCATCTTTAGAAACAATAACGGCGAAGTCCCCTTCTGGGTCTCCTGCTATGCTATTTTCAGAAACTAGAATGACCAAGTCCTCTTCTGGGTTTCCTGCTATGGGATCTTCAGAAACTATAACGGCGAAGTCCCTTTCTGGGTCTCCTGCTATGGTAGCTTCAGAAACTATAACGACCAAGTCCCCATCTGGGTATCCTGCTATGGTATCTTCAGAAACTATAACGGCGAATTCCCCTTCGTGGTCTCCTGCTATGCTAATTTCAGAAACTAGAATGACCAAGTCCCCTCCTGGGTCTCCTGCTATGGTATCTTCAGAAACTATAATGACCAAGTCTCTTCCTGGGTCTCCTGCTATGGTATCTTCAGAAACTATAATGACCAGGTCCCCTCCTGGGTCTCCTGCTATGGTATCTTCACAAACTAGAATGACCAAGTCCTCTGTTGCTTCAGAAGGTATATAACATTGGTGAATAAAATAGTCAACACGAGGTTAATACTCGAGGAAGACAATTCGTATGGAACTTTAACCAGTTGGGAATCTCTTTAAAATCAGGTAACCTTCTCTCATCTTTCTGGAAAACGAGGAGCTCTGACAACTCAAAGCAAAATGATGGCAACCTGCATGCATTAAGAAGTGCTACTACAAGCTCTTGTTCTTTGGGGAGCGTTAATTTGAGAGATGCACTTGCAATGTTAAGTGCAGGAAAAAAGCTGAGAAGCTGTCCAAGCATTGAGAAAGTTGCTGCAGAGAAAGATAATTCATCAGAGGTGTGTCCCAAACTGATAGATGCTCAAGATTTTCTCAAGTTTTTAAATGTACAATGAATACTTTTTTTGTGTGGTGATCCAATTTTACCTGCATATAAGTTTTCTTGCTCAGGAAAGAAAAATGAAAACCCATGTTCTTTCTCCTGAATCATTGAGTTTTAAAAGATCTAGATCAGGTAAATTTTGTGGGTTTCCTTTTCAATATTTATCACATTTGAGCTGGTGCTTTCTTCATGCATTTCAGGTAGAATGCTGAAGCCTGCTTTGCATTTTTGGCGCAACCAAATTCCTCTCTATGATGCTGTCAGTTTCTATCTCCACTTTCTTAATCTTGATAAATTTTGGCCCAAATATGAGCCTTAAGGAATTGATGATTTGAGTTTTTTTGAATGTTTCTGTATTGGCATTGAGATGCCAAGGATGAGTTTGTTTCTTCTCTACTCATTTATACTTCCCCACTTATCTTTATCTCATTTAACACCCCCCCAAAATCTCCAATCTTCTTTGTTAATTCACCCGTACATGATTTTTTTTTTCTTGAGTTTTGTTATAGAATTTTTGACTTATTTTCTACATGGTATCAGAGTCAAATCCTAAGTAAAAAAAAAAAAAAATCTTAGGGTTTCTTAGAGAGAGGAAGGGAGGTGTGTTTTATAACAATATTGTGCACACATGTTACAGTACATGTGTGTGCATAGTTTCTGTTGGACAGTAGCACACAAAAGTGTACATCCATTGCATGTTTTCTACCTGTGTTGCTCGTCAATGCCCACTATGTTGACATACACCATGCACTGTGTCCAGCAAGGGTTTGTCCTGCAAGTGTGTGTGGCAGGAGATTGTGGGTGTATGTAATCTTCCAACATACCAAAATTACATTATCGGGCAGTTCAGTATATATGAGGTAGTCTGAGATTAGTGAGAGAGACATCTTGTTTAGCATGTAGTGGCAATTGAGAAAGTATTATTCATAATAGAGATTGAGGAATGAGAGTCATAGTTCAATGCATGCACTGTAAGAGATTGAATCATTTCAGATAGAGTTGATAGATTTTTTTAGAGAGGAGATCAAGATCATAATGAATATTGAGAGAGATAGACTAGCATAGCCATTTAAGAGTTTTGACAAAGTTCCTCAACCATAATACTTATTAGAAATGAGTACACAAAATTTTCTTATTAAGATAGTCTATACTTTTTAGTTTTTATGTTGTGTGACTCGTTTTCTTATTTCTAACTTCTGAGTTATTGATTCATAGGGTAACTATCACATTATATGTAACTTTAATTTTTTATTATTTTTTAAATATTGAAATTGTCATCGATAAGTCATCAAAAATTATTAGTTATAATAATATTTAATTTAATCTCATTAATTTTATATATTTTATTTATTATTGATTATTAATTTGGTTTTTTTAGTGAGTTATCTTTTTAGCAACTAATTTTTGATTTATTTTATTTTTCATTGTTATTTGTTTAGGCAACTCATTACTAGAGCGTGAGATGTATTTGACATAATAATATATTATAAATTTTTATTTTATTTTTAGATTTGTATGAGAAAAATTTTATTATATTCGATACAAAAAAATATATTAGAAACTAATAGCTATGAGACTTGAGATTGATTTAGATATTTTATCATATTTAATGATGATTCTCTATGTTTTATTTGATTAGATTTTTATAGATTATATATTTTTTTATTTTTTAGTTATTATATGAATAAACTACAAAATTATTTTAATGAAAATATTAAAAAATAAGGAATGATAATATATTAGAACAAATATCAGATAGCTTTCAGATTTATTTCTTTTGGAAGAAATAGCTTAAGAGATTCTCTTTAGTATGACTGTTTCAAAATATCATATGTCATGAGCGAGATACAATGTTAACCACAAAATTAGAACATCAATTAGATATTTATTTAATTATTTTCATTGCGTTGATTTAGATTTCGTATCTTGGATATAAATTATTTAACTTATTTCACATGATCTTTGGGTGTAGTAGTTTTGATGATGATCTCTCTCTAGGCTGAGATAAAAAGGCACATAGGGCATAGAAGTATATTTTTTAGTTACTTCAATATTCAAAAATTGTACAAGTATATTATTTATTAGTCTGAAAAATTATTAATGAGTACTAATGTTGTTTTTTTAGCATAACTTATTTTTATAGAGTCTAGTAAGTATGAGAGCCCATAAGATATATTAAGGTATATTTTTTTCTCTTACTCTTATAGTCTAACTTGAGTTTATTGTTAGAAGAGCAATTTATTTGTCAATTATATTTAAATTATTTAATCCACACTATGATGACACTTATATAGAGTTATTATATGTATTAATAAGTACCGCTTTAATTAATTCTAGAGAGGGACATTTATTATAAGAGAAAATATTTCTTGAGTCTATATGATCTGGAAGTCTATTTGTTTCCTCTATTTTTAGCCTATGATGAGTTAGAGATTATAAAATTTAATTACTTAGGACTTAGAATCTATACTAGAATGGAATGTACATACTATATTTTAAGTTAAAAATTTTTTAAGAAATCAGATGATCATGTGGTCGGGTCTTTTGATCTTAGTCTTATGATTATTTTTCAAAGAAGTTATGCATGGCTATATATTTTATAGGTGTTATTGTAGTTGTAACTTTCTATTTTAGTTTATTTTATTATTTTTTTAATAATACAAGGATACTCATATTTATTTCTAAGTTATCATCATGTTCATGATGATATTAAGTCATGTTCATATTTTAGTCCAATATGACTTAGGAATTAATAGCACTCTCTTGGAAGATTTATTGTTGGTTGTAGTTAGAGATGTCAAGTTGGTCGGATAGCCTGGGCCCGGCATGAGATATTACCCGATTGAGCTATGCCTGGCCTTAACATGGCACGGTCCATCCTGTGTCGTGCTGGTTTGAGACATGGTCCATGTCATGTCATGCCAAGCTCTCTTGGGCTTCGTGCTGGGTCATGCATGACTCGGTTGCCTGGATCGAAGGCATGGTTCTTCAATATGACTCTTGTACCCTGTTGTGCTAGGCACAACACGGTGGCCTGAGTGGGTCACCAAAAAATGGGTAGTGCCAGTCTGGCACGGCTCTTTTGACACCTCTAATTGTGGGTCAAATTTCATTCTAAAGATTATTTTATATGAAAGAGTATATTATCTTAAGTTGAGATTAATTGCAAGGGGATTAGGTATTTGGCGTGAATTATCAATATAATCTTTCTAGTGTCTAAAATATGTTTTTATATAAATTTTTATATTATTTGTGGTTAGAGGTGTTAAGTGGGTTGAACAGCTTAGACACGATATTAGTAATTAGTTGTGCCTGGCTTGACCCAACATTGTCTAGAATTGTACTTGGACTGGAGTTGTGCCAGCCCATGGCATGACATGATTTGGAATTGTGTCTGGACTGAGGTTGTGTTGGTCTGTGGCATGACTCGTGTTGTGTTGGGTTGGGGCCAATATAGAATTTAATCGTGAATTAAATTTTTTGTGATTTTTTTTTGTGTTAATTTTTATTTCGTATTGCTATTTTTTTTTCTTATATTTTGTTATTTTTTTCATGTTAAATTCATAATACCATAGGGTGTCGTTATTTTTTTTATATTAATTAAAACCTATAGCTGGTAAATTTTTTTTTTCGTATTTTGATTTTTATTTTTGTGACTTTTTGATGATCTTGGTCTCTTGAGAATCAGTATTAAATTGATTTATGTGAATCGATTCACGAAACAGCTTTTGATTCATATATATTTTTGATTCTTTTAAAGAGTTAGTATATTTATTTCCTAAATCATAAATTGAATTGTGAATCGTACGATTTTGATAACAGTGACTAAAATATTTTTAATAAATAAAAAAAAAATTTAATTTCAAAAAACTTTAATTGGACATTCAGGCTGCTCTTAACTGGCATGACCCAGCATGCAAGTGCTTGGTTGCAAGCCAATTGGGTCATGTTGGGCCAACTGATTGGCTACAAAAAATCAAATAGGGCTGGCCGCCAACATGATATGACAACTCGATTGGACCACAAAATTTTGGGTTGTACCAGTATGTTAGGACTCATTTGGCACATCTATTTTGTAGTATCTCATAGATAGAATATATATTAGTTATATGTGAAAAATATATTTATGTATAGTAAATTTAAGGAAAAATAAAAAAATAAAAAAATCTCCATTTTCGGGCAGCACGGTCAGATATAGCTTATAGATTATGAAAATTTTTATATGGTTTAAAATAGTTAGTGAGTTTGACTTATTAAGTTTTCATAGATAATTTTTACTTTTTATTTATGCAATAGCTTTGATGATATTGATTTTGCATATTATGTACGTGTATAAATATATTAATTATTAGAGATAATGGGATGAAGATCATTCAACTCAATAATACATTTAGTCATAGTTTAAGATGAAAAATCACGTGTCTTAAATATTTTTTCAAGATAACTTTTTCCTAGAAAAATAAGAGATAAATGATTACTCCAAGATTTAATATAAAGATAGAGCTCATAGTGATAACATCGACACTCGTTAGATATTTTAGTCTTTGAACCTTCCTTAGGTTATCTTGTATTGATTTTATTCTTTATTTATTCTTTCTAGTGACGGTCAAACAGTTATGCATATAGATTTCATAAAGCATATCAACTAATAATAGTTATCTTTATAAAAATTTGAAGGGGTTTCAGCTTAACTTTCTTTTCTCTAAGCCTTAAGTTCTATGTCACATGCCATAAGTCCTATGTCTTATGCCCTAAGCTCTTGGCCAGTCAAAAACCTAAGTATTAAGCCCTGAGCCATAGGTCATACCCTAGAAGTCCTATGCCCCAAGTCCTAATTCCTAAACTACACCATAAACTACCATCTCGGGGGAAGAGATGGTGTAGTTCATGGCTCTTTTTTTTAATTTTATATTCAATTTTCAGCTTGACTACTTTGTGATGGGTGCTAACTGCTACCCCAATCAATTAGTACATGATTTTTATCTTGAATTTTTTTTTTTGATTTTTTTGATTTATTGAGCTTGATATTCTTTGTAACCCACACTAGCATAAGCATGACACATGGCGTTATATCCTTGCACTATGATATCTCGATGTTCTGAGTGGGGATGAGCAAGCAGTTAATTATGGTGTGTGTGAGAGTTTTACTGTATTTCAGGATCGAAATTTCACTGGAATTCAGCAGGAGTTGCTTCCAGCAGATGATCGAAATTCCACAGGTTTGTCTTCTGAATTTACTCTCAGGATACTGGTTGTCGTGTGTGTTTGTGATTAACTTGACCTACATGTTTTGCTCTCTGTTCTCCCAGTGAGGAACTCAATCAAACCCCCTGGGTGATTGTGTATAGCCCAAATCGGCAGATAAAGAGCTCGCGGGCAACTTTTGTTCATCCTGCTTCTGTCAAACATCTGTGCGTCCTGCTGCTGTCAAACATCTGTGCGTCCTGCTGCTGTCAAACATCTGTGCGTCCTGCTGCTGTCAAACATCTGTGCGTCCTGCTGCTGTCAAACATCTGTGCGTCCTGCTGCTGTCAAACATCTGTGCGTCCTGCTGCTGTCAAACATCTGTGCGTCCTGCTGCTGTCAAACATCTGTGCGTCCTGCTGCTGTCAAACATCTTTGTCCTGCTGCTGTCAAACATCTGTGCGTGTCCTGCTGCTGTCAAACATCTGTGCGTGTCCTGCTGCTGTCAAACATCTGTGCGTGTCCTGCTGCTGTCAAACATCTGTGCGTGTCCTGCTGCTGTCAAACATCTGTGCGTGTCCTGCTGCTGTCAAACATCTGTGCGTGTCCTGCTGCTGTCAAACATCTGTGCGTCCTGCTGCTGTCAAACATCTGTGCTTCCTGCTGCTGTCAAACATCTGTGCGTCCTGCTGCTGTCGAACATCTGTGCGTCCTGCTGCTGTCAAACATCTGTGCATCCTGCTGCTAGAATCATATAACAGTATTTTATATGCATTTATATAATTAAATGTATATAAATGCATGTAAGTTTAGATATGTTTATAAGTTGAATCATATATAAACATCTTTCTCTTCTCAAAATGGTAAATTGATCTATTTCAAGGGACCCAAGAATATATCATTTTTAATTACAATATCCATTACACAACATTGTCTATAATTAATCTAGAAAATTTAAATATTTTTTTTTTTGAAAATTTTCAACCAAAAGTGAAAACAGAAATTTGTATGAAATTTAAATAAATTATAATCATCATTTTCTAAAGGAAAAGTCAAATCAACAATAATAAGACTACTGAAACTGATTCATCTCCAAGAGAAGCTTCTGCAAGGACTCGGAGGAGAGGGGGATGTACAAGCATTCCTGGCCTCCTTCCCTCTGCTTTTTCATCTTTATCAGTTCATGATCTCTAAATTCTGTCAAATGGGCATTCAGAGTAGCCTGGCTACTCACAATTAAACGCTCCAGAGATGTGGCGTATAAATTATCAATCTGCATGCCTGAAACTGCCACAAAGTGAGGGAATATGCCTAGTACAAAAGATATGATCTTGTGTAAGTCATCACTTGGTATATTTTATAATACAAAAGACATTAGCATAGCCAAACCATAAGAATTCAGCATGAGGTATAAGAGAAATTAATATCTTGACAGTATTATCCCAAAAACATGATAATGATATGTTGTGATTCTCCTGTATATATCAAGCAACGGCATTTATATTTTTCACAAGTCGACATTACTTATAAATTAGGAAAAAGTGTTAATTAGGTAGTTAATTTAAAAATAAATAAAAATAAGATACTAAAAATTAATATTATATCAATTAGTATACTTGAAAAAATTTATTTTGATTGAAAAATTAAAATGATGAATACTACCTTAATGTTGTAAGTACTACCTTAATTTCGCTCTTAAGGTAGTACCCTGCAATAAATTGAGTTGTACTCATTATTTTAGTTTCTTAATTACAATAATTTTTTTTTTCAAAAATACCGACTAATATAATATCAATTCTTAGTATCTTATTTTTATTTATTTTCAAATTAACTACCTAAAACATACTTCTCCCGATAATTTATCCCTAAATTCTAATCCTTAAAGCTGATTAGATCTATTCAATAACTCTCAGAATCATTTCCATATGATAATAATAAATATTTCTCATACTACATATATCATATCTCTCACTGCTTATCATTCTACTATGGACTCTTGATATTAGAGGTGTTAACCGGCCCGACACGAGGCACGGTTCGGTCGTGCCTGGGCCTGCCCGGCACTGAAAAATCTCATGCCCGGGCCCGTGCCAGGCACGGGCTGTGCCGGACCCGGCACACCGGCACGGGTTCATCCCGTCTCGAGAATAAAATATATATAAAACAGTCAAATGATTTTCGAACACGAAGAAAATATTCAAATCTAGTTTGTAAATTATTAAACATCTTATATGACCTAAAGCATTAGCCAAGAATCTAATTAATAAGATTTTTAAATATAATCATCTCATTTGATTTGCATGAATATATTATAGATAATTCATTATTTTAGAAAAAGAATTCAAATGATAAATATATTTTGTTAATTATACATATAAATAATATTCTTATTATAAGAGACGTAGATTTCAGACAATTAATTTTCGAAAACTCAAATACATTTTAAAATTAATTACTTATTCTAATATATATATATATATATATATATATATATATATATATATGTGTGTGTGTGTGTGTGTGTGTGTGTGTGTGTGTGTATGTATTACATAATTTGTATGGGATTTAATATTTTGCATTTATTCTAACAAACACTTTTATTGAATTAGGTATTAACTTTTTATAAGATATGAGCCTTCCAATTAACTCTACTACAAGCAAAAAAAAAAATTATAATAAAAATTAATTATCTAAATATATTGTATCAGATATAATTTAAATAGTCAGTATAATTAATAACTTCCAAAGATCTCCAAATAAGCTCACTTTGAAGTTGCTCTCCACATATTTACATGTGACAAGGTATCAACCGAGTCGTATCTGACCAGCATCTCCCAAATATTTGAGCCCAACCAAGCCATTTTTTCCAAACATGACACAACGCCAAGGGGGGGGTGGACCTGGCACGACCTGATGGCCCGAATGAAGCATATAGTCGTGCCGAGTGGAATTCATGTCGGATAAAATTGGCATGGCTAAGCCATACACAATTAAATGCCTAGCCGAAACCACATGCAACAAGCTGGAACTCAACAATGCCTTGCCACCAAACACCAGGCAAGGTTGCAAAGCAACCTGAGCCATGGCTAATGTAGGTAGCAAGTTTGGTTCCTTAAATTTAAAATATTAAAATTTTATATACATATACATACATACATACATACATACATATATATATATATATATATATATATATATATATATTAAAAAAACAAATTTTATTAAAAATTTGAATTTAAACTATATTACAAATGTGATTAATATATAATTTAAAAAAAATATTTAAAAAAATATACTAAAATCTAAAAAAATAAATCTAGAATAAAAAAAAAACTTCTAAGAAATACATGTTGATTCAATGCCACTCTATTTAATTCGGATCACCACGGCTCATATTCTCCAAATTATTATATTTGTATACGTCATCATTCAATTGTAGTTCTTTGACTTTATTTTGAAGATTCATTTATAAATTCTCATAATTTTTTTAAGCATGATAGAACTTCAATATTATCATGAATCACGATTACTCCAAATATAAGACATCACGTAGACCACTTTTCTTTATATGTTAAGATCGTTAATTATTATTTATTTTTTTATAATTTTTTATAATAGCATCTTTACTAGTCAGCCTAGGGATCCTAACGAAAATGAGTTGGATGTGCGTGCATAAAATAAAATAATTTAAAATTTTAAAAATCTAATTGAAATATTCATGCTAATAATGAACTTAATCATATCTTTCCATAGAAACACATAACAAAAAATAAATAAGATCAATAAACATAAAATTGATCAATGTTAAAATATTTCATCGCACATACTCAGTTAAATTTATCTAAAATTCAATACATCATTTTTTTTGGTATATTATTCAATATATCTCCTAAATTGGATCCATACTAGAGATGTTCATCAATTCATAAGTTTTTTAAGTACAAGAACCAGAAGCAACCTAGATTGAGAGATAATCCAATCTTAAACTTTCGATCGAATTATCATTATCTATATTTAGGTATATATCATTTTTAAAATGTTCACTATTTTTTATTTTTTTTAGTTTGGATGGTTTTGAATAGGAGATAACTTTATTATATATATATATATATTATACTAGGAAAAAATTTAATTGAAAAAAAAAAAATAAAGTATGTGCCTAGCAAGTCCACAATCACTAACCAAAATGCTCACCTACCAATATTAAGTTACTCCTAATCAGTGACAACTTCAATTCTAACATGATTTATTATTTATATAATATAAAAGTATAAATAAAAATATTTAAAGCATGTTATTATATAATAATTATAATATTTTAAGAGAAAGCGAGATAAGAGATTATAATTTTAGTATAAAAAATTATAAATATTAACATCTTATTTATTAAGAAAAACTAGGAATAAGATATTTTTAAGATTTTTTTTATTATTCTTTTAGGATGGAAAGTTCAATTTATCTCAATTAACATTGAATGAAATCCAATGACTTATACTTTAAAAAAATGGGGCACGTGCATTCACGTGCCCCATTATAAATAATATCATAAAACATGCACGTGAATGCATGCTCATGTGAATCATGTTCAACTATGTGGGTTGTGCATGGTATGGCAAGCGGCTGGCCCATCCCTCACAAGCACGACACAACATGAGCCATGCCAAATGGTCAGCACGAAGTAGGTCTAGAAATATCATTTTTATGGTGTGCCTCTGACTGAGCTCGGGCAACCTATCCCAATTGACACCTCTACATGTGAAAAAAAACTCCAGTACTATCTCGTTTAGTAAGAATGAGCATCTTTAATCAATTAGGTATTCAGACTTTAATAGTTTGATACTAGTTTGCACAAACATGATATATGTTATAAATTATTGTAGTTTTTCTTTAAAATAATTTTTATTTCCAAAAAAATAAAAAATAGACAATAATTTTAAGATCTCGTACAGAAATAAAATATAAGACAATGATCATATCTAATTATGAGATTCTTTGGATTAGACTACTGTTATTAAAATCATACAATTCACGATTCGAATCACGTTTCAGGAGGTAAATGATTCAACTCTTTAAAGGAATTGAAAATATGTATTAATCTAAAATTGAATCGCTGAATCACGAATCAATTCATATGAATAAATTTAATATTGATTCTCAAGGGACCAATATTCTCAAAAAAATACAAAAATAAAAACTAAAATACAAAAAAAAATTACCAAATATATGAATTAATTAACGTGAAAAAAAATAACTCATAACTTTAGTATTACGAATTTAAAGTAAAAAAACAATAAATACCAAAAAAATCAAAAAAAAACTAAAATACCAAAAAAAAAAATACCAACTGTAGAAAATATGATTTAAATAATATGAAAAAAAATCACAAAAAATTCGATTCATAATTCAATTTAATTCTCGATTCTCAGTTCGAATCTCAATTTAATAACTATAAATTAGACAACTATTTAAAATTAAATTTCAAATCAATTCTGTCACTATGCTCTATTGTATCATCATGCAACGAGGCAAAAAGGCTCTCACTTAGCATTCCATGAGGTATGAGCGAACAAAATATATACATTTAATAATTCCTTTCTCAAACAAAAATTCAGAATGTGATCATTGCTACAACACTACAAAAAATATGGCGAACATTTTGCTATTAAGCAAAAATCTAAATTTACAAAATATAAATATTATGAAAAAACCTAATTGCTAATACTACATATGAAAGCTTATATTAATCACTGATAACGAAAAAAATGAAAGCAAAAATCTTGATAAAAGAAATGTGACACAAATTATGTTTAAGTTCAAATTTGATTATTCAATGAGTATTTTTATTTATGATCTTATGATACTCAAATATGTTATTATCTATAATTTTAAAAAAAATTAATTGAAAAATAATTAAAATGATATGATAACTTATTATAATAAATTATCTTATATATTTAATTTTTATTTTAAATTATATAACTTTTGTATTGCATTAACAATTGATAATTGCTCTATTAGGATGAAATATCTAATTTGAGTGTTAGTTCTAATCATTCACCCTCAAAGCTTGCAAAAAACTTGAAAATAGGTTTTCATTATAATAATAATCATATACAAATGTTAAGGATTTCAAAATAACAAAGTACTTAACATTTAGATTTATTTTTTTTTGAGTTTTGACAAATATTTATCATAGAATTAAAATTATGTTTTTTTTTCTTACCAATATTTTATCCCAATAGAATTTTCTTAATGAGAATTTAAATGAGATAATCATTAATAAAATTTTAATTCTAATTTATTTTGTATTTTATAAATGTATAATCTACTTTTTTTAAATATTTATAAATTCTCAACCAATGAACCATGTGACTCTCTAAATGTAAGTGTATAATCTTTTCCATCATTACAGAAGCACAACTAGTATCATAATATACTTCTATCTGACTATGCTAATGATCTCTAAACACAATACATCTTCAAGCTTTCTTAAGATACCTGAGGATCCTAAAAACTTCATCCGTATGAATATATTTAAGAAATTTTAAAAAAATAATATGTATACTAACAACATAAATAATATTTAGTCTAATGACTATCAGATAATTTAGTTTTCCTATGATCTCCTATACCTAATGAAGTCAATCAATAAACTATTATTTATAGATATGTCTAAACTTGAATCAAAAGATGAGTTAACATGTATACATCATGACATTTCAAAGTTAGATAAAGTGACCAAAACATAAATGTTCTAATAAAAAAAAATAACATCTCAAGAATATCCGACCTTTATACCAAAAAAATACCTATTACATCATAAATTTATAATTTGAAATCAGTATATAAAAATGATTTATATTGAGATAAGCTCAACTGATCATCTCCTATAAGCAAAATAACATCTACAAATACAACTAACATTATATACTCACCTCTTGATCCATGTCGAAGAAACAAAAATAATCTGACACATATATCCTAAGACTAATTATAACAAGTACCCAAAAAAATCAATTAAACTATATCCTGAAAGACCATTTTAGGCCATAAAGTACCATCCACACTCTACACATCATACTTATGCTCTCATGAATGATAAATCCTAATGACTGATACATGATCAATTCTTTTAGATCACCATGAAAGAATATAAACCTTATATATAGTTGATACATAATCAATTTATGAAAGTTATAACTGAGAGCAACAATTTAACAATGATCATTTTAAAGACAGAAGAGAAAGTGTTTGCATAATCAATGCCAATTAATATTTCTCACTGATCGCATTTTTATCATACACACTCATCCGCATCACAACTATTGACTTACATACGAGTTTTGAAATGAAATCCCTTGTATGATTGGATGTGATCACATGCAATTCTTCCAACATTGTGTGTTGTCATTCTAAATGATTAAGTATCTCGAAAAGAGTATTCAAAATCATACAACTATCAAGTAAAAATAAAAAACTAAAATATGTATCATCCAAACAAAAAAAAGTAAGTAGTTGAGGTGATAGATATTGAATATAACATGGTTTTGGTTCCTTACGTAATGAAATTTGAATTTACAAGTAATTACTCCAAGTTAGATTCACTGATAGGAGAAGACTCGTTTAAAATGAATTATTAACATATTCATCTAGTGTATACCTTTATATTAGAATCATTAAATCTATCAACCTTCATCTCACTCTTTTGAGAAGATTCACACCTCGTGTCCCATGAAGCACTCGAATTAGGTTCATGTCTAAAGTGCACTACCTTAGAATAGGTTTCACAACTCACAACTCTTATCAAAACCAATCATGATAATCATACCAACAGTAGATATATTAACAAGATCAATCATTACTCCTCCATAAGGAATAATAACTAAACAAACAAATAAGTTTACTATTATAATATTTAAAGATATGTTATATTGGGTTGAATATGTAACGAATAATTTAATAAAGAACATAAAATTATCACTAGTAGTAACTCTCATAATATTCAATGAGTAACACATATATCCCTTGTGAGTACTAGAGAAAGCAATAAAGATGCACTTGATGGTGCATGTGGCCATCTTCTTGTGCCTGGAGAGGGAACCTTTAAAAAAACAAGTAAACCCAAAAATTTTGGATAAAATGTGAAAGAGTTTATCTCCGAGATATGTGAGATTAAATGGGTTATGGCCAGAAAGAAAAGAATAGGACATCGAATTTATTTGGAAATTGTCAATTAATATCACTTCTCTTCAAAAATATTTAAGCACGCTCCTATAAAATAAAAGTGTCATAATCATCCCAACAAGATATTAATTCTTCTTCTCAATTATCTAATTTCCTACAAGAATATCAACACATGATATCTAATAAATCATCCCTTTATTTTAGAAGAAACAAGAAAATCTAATTAAAAGTATATTCTAATATATTATCACTTCTCAGCATCTTAATAGTTCATCCAAATTAAATTTTTATTCTTTTATAAAATTTCATAAAAAAAATTTGAGATATAAATTAACATAAATAATTAATAAAAAATAATAAAATATCTCAAACTATCATGCGTTATAGTCATACAGAAACTCCAAATGTATGAGTGGATCATATGGAATAGATATCTCCTCGTAACACATGATTTGCTAGATAGAAAACTCTAGTATATTTTTCTAATTATCTTGTTTTACAATCAATAAATATTATTCTTCTAAAGCTCATCTATAGGATCTTGAACTTCTCGAGCAAAAGATATCTCAATCAAGAATAAATCACTAATGGATTAAAAATAAAAACACAGAAAGATTTTTATGAAATAAGATGAACATGCATAATTCATATCACTCAATCCCTAAAGAAGCTATCAATCTAATCATATGATAATACATAAAAATAAAGTATTACGAAACTCTAATACATATAAAATATGTCAAAAAAAGATTAATATTAATACTTTTGTCTCTTTGCTCGTATAATAATATTATTGGTCATAACAATATCAGATAGTCAAAACTCTATAAAGTAAAATAATACAATTATCAATAGCATTAGTATTAACCTTGAGTTAATTACCCAATAATATAGGATAAGATAATGAGCAAAAAATATGATGGATATAAACGTGCATAATATAATGATACCCAAAGAACAAAGTCTAAAGAACTCCTCCCATGCGAGCATCACTATTCAATCTCCCATAGATATGGTCATAAAAAAACAAACCTAAGTAAGTTTAATGATTTGATGTATAATCTCTGAATCCTGAAAAATCAATAGTAACTCAAGGTGCAACGTCAAACACATTTCTCGAACATGTCCTTACCTCCCACAAAAAGAACATATCACAACTATCCTCCTATTTCTCGACATACCTCTGTCGGGTCTCTCTCCTCTCTCATCACAGCTATGTAACAAAGATGTCACAGTACTGTAGAGATGTCTAAATGGGTTGGTGACCCACAACCTGGTCCATGATATGACTTGGACCATGCCTAGCCAAGGTGTATGGCCAGCTTGAAGCAAAAGATAGCGACACATAATGGCAGGCATGTCAGCCCATGGGGGCCAAATTAGGACCAACTAGCCAACCCAAGCTAACCTTGAACAAACCAAGCTAGCCTAGTTAACCTAAATTGAACCGTGTAGCATGTAATAGAGGTGAAAACTAGGTTGTGCAGAGCCGACACAATCGAAATTATGGTGGCCTTGTTGTGCTACCGTGTCATACCAAACACGACACCGAATCTCTAATCGGGTGTGCCTTGCTGGTACAGGACTGATGGAGGCAGGCCCGACAAGGCCCAATAGCCGGACTGGGGTAATCAGCCATTCCGAGTCGGGATAATGCATGAAGTACCAGCAAGACCAGCAGACCAAGATAGCACAAGCAGCACTCAGCAGGCATGTAGCCTTGCCTAGTCTCTTGAGCTGCGGCAATCAGTGCAATGCTCATGCTGGACCAGGGTAGCACAAGATGAACTCAGCAGTCGCACTGTAATGTAAATAAATTTTTTATTACATTATAATAATGACATATAATATAAATAAAAAAATTCTTTAAAAATAAAATGTAAATTGCACTAATAAAAAAAATATATTGTCAATTATAATACTTAAAATCTTTAAAAATATAAATAAAATAAACAATTAAAAACTTTGAATAACAAAATTAATTTATAAAATTCTAATCATCAAAGTTCATCGCCTCAACAATGATATCCTTATTTTTGTGTTTATGTCATCATTCAAATTCAACTCATTCCTTTTATCTTAATAATTTATCATTTATTTCTCATCATCTTTTAAGTAATAAATTACTTTAACAATATTTAATTATAGTATATTTTTCCTAGCCATAGAAAAATCAAATTCTATGTTCTATTAAACACTAAAAGAGTCAATAAATCTCATTATTTTAGATATCAAATAAAAATATATTTGCATAATTTTTTCTAATTGAACATATTTGAATTTTTAAATCACTATGGGACAAGATCGAGAATATTACAATAATTAGTATTTAAGTACTTCTATAACTTACTCATATTTAATGAATCCCCCTATTATTTGCACATGGTTAACTGAATCCAAAAGGCATCATCTCTATATATATTATTTATATCTGTATTCTGAGACTCGTTAAAACTATCATACTTATTATTATAATATTTAAATAATTTATTTAATTATTCATAAATTCAATATTCGGATTCTTATGATTGGTTCATGTAGGATTTATCTATATTTTATAATATTTTTTATCATTTACATTTTAATCAGATAATTCACGCAGACAACTAAGTTATAAGGATTAAAGAGGTAGGATAGGCAATCAATATTTTAAATATTTCATTTTTATTTTAATGGTCATGAAACTAAAATCTAAGTATTATTTATATTTATTAAATAGACTACTAATAATGTGTGTGTGTGTGTGTATCTGTGTGTGTGTGTCTGTGTATAAGTGTAATTCTTATAGTAGAAGTATACACAGATGAACATATATTCATCACATAATAAAAAATTTTAAGAAATGTTAAAAATAAAATTATCATCTCTCTATCTAATTGATCAATCATTAATTTCTATTATTTAATATAAAATAATCGAATATCATGCATAAATAGCTAAAATATGAATTCAATATGAGATATATATAATAACAAACAATATCTAACATCTATTTGAAATTAGGATATATACACATAACGTAAAAGATCTCACATAAAAGTTTCTCTCTAATAATCTTTGAAAACATATTAATCAATACACTATTATTTAAAATTTTATTGAATATTATAATTTTTATTATATTTAGACTATCATAAGGATGAAAGATATTATGAAATTCTAATAAATTTTTATTTATTTTCACTTAAAATTAGTAAAGTGGATGATCAATTATGCGAATGCATTCGTTTCCGGATTAATGCAGATATCATGCATCACAGAGACCACACATCTTTATGTTCTAAGTTGATGAATTACTAATTAAAATTATATATTATAATTTTTTATTATCATTCTTACTGATCAGCTTAGAGATCCTTTGATAAGCTAGCTAAATATATTTGTTCAAAAGATACATTAAACTAAAATAATCTAAGAATCTAATTAAAAAACTCATGATAACAATGAATTTCATCATTCTTTCTCTCACATACTCATGATGACAAATAAAGAATGACATTGAAATTAAAATTGATTCAACTTCAAATATGTCACCATTGAGTTAGATTTGTTTCGAATTCAATAAATCATATTTTTTTGTATATCAATCAGCATCTCTTAAAGTGTCCATATTACTTATGTTTGTCTATTCTATAATTTTATTCAGTACAGAAGCTGGGGCCCTGGAAGACAACTCAATATTTGATCTTTCGATCAGGTTATCATTATTCATATTTAAGTCTAATTTATTTTCATAATATCTATTATTTTTCATTTCTTTAATCTAATTTAATTCTTAAGAAATTTTTTAGAAGTATGAGAAAGATATTTCTACTTAATTTTATTACAATTTTCAAAACAATTTAATTAAAAACAATTATTTAAAATAATTAAATATGCGATGTGTACTTTTATATGGAAACCAATTAATAATTCCATAAACATAATTATTTTTTATCACATCATCAACCAAAACTGCTTTGCTAAATTTGAATTTTAAAAAAAAAGTGTAAAAAAAATATTAAAGAGAGGAAATAATATAAACTATGAAAAATAAAATAAATTAATCTACTATTTATTAAAAAAAATTCTTTGAATATTATAATTGTTTAGATTTTTTTTTTTTGCAGAAATCTAATAGCTATTGAATTTATATCAAATAACCATTAGATTTCATCCAAGAGCTTAAATTAGATAAGTATATTATTTTTTTATCAGTATTAGCTATTGCAGACAAGACAACAGGCTATTGTCCCGTCGACTATAAGATATAAGTAGTTATTATAAATATAACTACAATTTTGAAATGTATCTCATGCCACATTTCATCTCACATGCCAGGAATGTGAGTTGTGACTCATGTGCCAAGATTACCAATCATGCCTCGTAAGCCAAGAATGCAAGTTGTGCCTCGCATGTCAAGCATGCGGGCAATGTCTAGCACTACACAAGGCCCATGCAATCTCGGCACTAGCCAGCAAGGCCACAATCCATACATGATTATGGAATGTGTAATGCCCCATGACGAGCTCGAACCACCCGACTCATTTGACACCTCTAGCATGGAATAAACACATACTAGCCTCAAACGAGCCTATGCTTGCCTAAGTTTGAGCCATGCATAGTGTGCAAGTGAGTCAGGTTTGGCAGGGCCCAACCCAGTCTAACATGACCCATAATGGCCTAGGAAATCAGCAGATCAATAGGTCATCCAGGGCTACCCTTTATTAGAGTCACGCAGTCTGACATAGCATGTTTGACACCTCTACAGTACTGTAACAAGTAAAGAATGTTACAAATCTCCTCAACATATCTCCTCAACGTTGTCTGATCAATCAATAGTAACATCACACCAACAATAATCATCCCTAGTAGTATCCAAGTATCATAGTGAGTCACATTGTCCTGCTCAGTCAATCTACATATCCACAAGACCACCGCTAAGTTATAATATAATACGAATAAAATATCTCTACAGAATACATCAAAATGCTAATATAGGTCACAATGATCACACATTAAATCTAGTCATTTTGAATTACCATAATGCATACCTCTACACAAAAGTAAAACAATTAAAATACAAAAACAATCAAAATATTTTTTAATAAATAAAATATGAGCATGAGCTTTCCTACACAAAAGATTCCATGGGAATTCCCACACAAATGTGGGCTTTCCTACCCACAAAAAAAAAGTAGACAATTTTAATGTGACCTACACTCCGACCAATTTGCCCTACACAAATAGATGCTAGAGGGCTGGCCTACCAAAACTGGCTGCCCACCAAAATAGGGTAGAAAGTTTTTTTTAAAAACAAAAAAAAAAGTTCGAAAAGTAGTGTTGGTGTCAATTCTGTACCATCACCACCATGCCTTCATGTATCCAAAAAAAAAAACAAATTTTTACCCAAAAATATGGCATTGAACATCTAACGACTAGAGACGTCAAGAAGACCGGGCAGCATGGTCATGGGTCAAGGCATGGCCTGACTGAGTCGTGTCTGGCCCGACACAACACGGTCCAGCACCATGCCTGGACCTGAGCCGTGCCGGCTTGAGGCATGGCTATTGCTGTACTAGGCAAGAGGGTGTCGGACTAGGCATGATCCAGCTGCCTGGCCCATAGGCACGATCCAGCGGCATGCACCTACCGTGCTCCAAAACTCAGACCGAGTTTCAGGCACAATCAGATTGGACCAAATTTCAAGCTCGATCAGATTGCACTGCAACTGACCCGCCCAATTTTATAAAAAATAATATTTTATAAAAAAGTGTCCCCCCCCCCCCCCCGACCCAACCTTGCACATGTGCCAATTGATGAAAAGTAAATAATAGAGTAAATCATCAAATAAAAATGAGCTATCTCGATACTTAAATACTAATTACTATTCAATTATATCACATAACAATAACAAGAACTTTAATATTTTATAATAATGTAAATCATATGATTTCATATATCTCGTGCTTTCTAAAATGACACCTGATATACCGACTCCTATGTCAAACATAGTATCAAAATTTATTTTTTCTATTACAATTAATGTGATTTCAGATAAAAGATCGAGACTACAACCAAATATTATTGAGACGCTAATATACATGAAGAATTAGAAAGATTTGAGATTAAACATTCAGGATCATACTATAAATAGAATACGAGCAAATGAGTTACTGGTAGTGGTAGATGATGACTCGTAAAATTTTGAAAAAATTAAACTCACCGCTAGTGATACTATCAAACACTTATGCGATGATAATCAGTTGCATACTTACACTAATTGACATTAGGATTGAGCTTACATATCACATGATTATGATTGAATATTTTATATTTATGAATGTATTTTTTTAATTATTAAACTTTATCATTTATGATTTGTGTTAATGAACTATTTTTTGTGATTTAAGTGAAATAAATAAATAATATAATATCATAACTCATAATGAATAACTAAAATTTGAAATTCAAAAAAAAATTAAAATCAATAATCTACAATCAGTAGAGATGAGTCGAATCAGTCTCGGACTCTCGGTGGTGTGTGAACTATGGATAGTGACCAATCAACCACTCAACCTAGTCAACTAGTCATAGGCACCTAGCAAGGCTGGCAAATTCGGGCCCAAACTAGCCCAAACCAACACAACCCGACACAACAAAGCACGATACGGCCAGAATCTGGCTAGACTTGGGCCGAAGGAACCATGCCAAGCCAGCCATTATCCAAGCATGCCATGCCAGGCACTACACGGCATGGTGGCCCAACTGAGCCACCAAAATTTGGTTCATGCCTACACGGCACAGCCCATTGGATACCTCCACTAACGACTTCAATGTCCAATAAATAAACCCAAAACACCCACTATACATGAGTGTTTCACTAATACAATACAATAGCACTACCATCGAAGTCATAACTTCTGACAATTACAATCACTAATGATTCTATAAATTATAGCATCACCCATGCACCACAATGTTAGCGCCCATTTTCCACAAACTATCTTCTAATACAAAGGTTAGATTGATGGGATGTAGATGGGTTTATACGAATAATACATGACATGAAGGAAATATCAAATTTTCAATTGACTCGTGTCTAGATTGGTGACATAGATTTAAAGAAGACATGTGACATTGATGATTAGGATACTTTATTTCATGTGGTCAAAATAATCGCTATTAGATTATTATTTTTTTATTACACCATCTTGCAAGTAAATTATATATTAGCTAAATATAAATAATATATTCTTTCATTATGATCTATAGAAAAAAAATATTCATGCTACAGCCATCAAAGTTCATTGTGCCTAGAAGAAGTGATATGTGATGTTCATATTGTGAAAGAAACTTTATTGCTTAAAATGGTATTATAAGACATAATTTATTAGATTTTGTTCATAAATTACTATATTTTATCTTAAGAAATGTGTGTTAAACTATTCTTATTGCTTCCGATATATATCAAAAAATAAGTATATGGTATTATATATATATATATATGATATTTTAATTATAAGAGATAATCAATTTGATATACTCAATCTAAAACCATTTCAACAAACTAAATTTCAAACAAAATATTTAAAATATCTGAGACGTTTCTTTATATAGAGGTTGGATACTCAAGAAATATGATTTTTCTTTCTTAGAAAAAATATATTTTGGATATTTTATCTAAAATAGATAAATATTATTGTGCACTTTTTGACTCATCATTTAATCTAAGTATAAATTTATCTATAAACATTGACTCGTCAATTGATTTTATAGGAATATGATGATCATAGAAAAATTAAACTATTTTACAATAATTAAACTAGATATTACCGACATTATCAATATAGTGAGTTTTTCATACACTCTACCATATAAATTCATATAAATACAATATTTATGATGCTCATTTATATGAAAAAAAACTTCAAAACATGAGATTATGTTTATAGAATATAAACATTGTTGGATAAAGACTTATTCATGTTTTAGTTGAGTTCCTATGGGCTATTTTTACAAAATGATATTTATCACATGTTGTTATGTTTTTTGAAGACAATCTCATCTCTTGGAAAGCAAAAAATGGGTAATAATTTTGAAATTCAATATAGTGATAGAATACAAATATACGATATCAATGTCTTCCAAGTTGAAGATTTATAATATGTATGTCTCAATTTAAAGAAAATTGTTGAGAATTTTGTTTATCATTTTTTTATTATTTTATTTGTTTAGGAGCACTTGACTTGTGGGCTCTCCCAAACCATAAAATTTTATCAATTAATAATAATTTTTTAATGTGCATTCCCAATCCTAAGTGATAACTTGAAATTTTTTATCAATTAATAAAATCTAGAAAAGATTAATATCTCCACAATTTTTATCTCAAAAAATCAAAAACATTATGTATGATAAATTTCTTACATGAAACATATCATCATTAAATGAAAATACTTATTATCACATCAAGACTTGATCTTCAATATACACAATTGATACATGAACTTCTCAGATAATCAATAATATCAATATTATTTTTGCCCAGATATTTTTAAATTTGAAATACTTATTAGATCTTTTATATTTTTATACAAAAAAAATATTAATAAAAGCGAAACATAAAAAAAAATAATATTTTCTATACATAACCACAGCATTATCCTTTGTTGAAGTTGAATAATCTCTTTATTATCACAAAACAGTCGTATGCTAAGGATTATACATTAGCGATTCTCACCTTGTTCATCGAGATGGGATAGCTGATATTCAGCAAGAATTGTGAACACACTTTGAGCACTGGGAGTCAAACTTTGGAGGACAATTGCTGCTGTTCTGGCAGTTTGAGCAGCCTCCGTGCATCCTAAAATTGGAGGAATAAGCATTCCTTCCGCTGTGTATGGCACATAGGTAGGAGCATGGTGCCAATACCAGTTGAACTGAGTGTGAACCATCTTCTTGTCCCACACTATCACCAAATCAACAATAAAAGCAAATAAGATCTCAAATAAAACACATGGGATCAAGACCCGCCCATCAACAATGTAGCGATGATATACTTACACAGTGGCGCATTTATATGATCGATGGAAGCAACAGTCCGAACGCGTGAACAAGAAGCGATCCGTGCGAGATGCTGTTGGCTCTCTGAATCTCTTAGCCCTGGTCCATCGATGTTGTGAACTACAAGACACATAAAAGAATCCATCTCTGCATGGGATTCATCCAAAAAAGCAAGAAGATCATCCATGGATTGTGAGCTGATGTGCTGAGCTTCAGGCAACATCTCAGAACTTGTGTGTTTGGTTTTCAGTTCTTCCCACCAAATTTCAGCCAAGGCTACCACCACCTACACTTGGCCCGCCGCCCATCCAGAACAATGAATTACATCAACCATGCCTTGTGTAGAAGAAGAGTATACTGAGGAGAATGGCAAATACTGTAATCACTACAAAAAATAGAACAATCAAAACCATCTATTTTGCTAATGAGCCCCACTGACCATCATCTTTATGTGTTCGCATGGATTTTCTGTTGTCTAGAAAGATCATGGCGTGTTGCTTTGATCCTGCTCATGTGAATCTTGGAAGGTCTTGCATTAAGAATGCAACACACTGAGTAATTTTGAAGTGTCTAAGTAGGGTGTTTTTATTCATTACTATGTGTTTTTACAATTTTATCTATTCAACAAGGTATATAAAAGCCATAAAAATATAAGTTGTTCATGGGCTATATGATTGCTTTAGTGTTTGTAATTATATCATAATTTGAACCTTCCATTTAAATATTACAAAAATATCAGAGTACAATATTTGATAAAAAAAATAATTATAATGAAAAATTGACAAACATAAAAAATTAAATTTTATTCATAATAAAGAAACAATGATGAGAATATGTAGGGAGGGAAAGATCATAGATAGTGTTCAAGCTTCCTGCTTAGCATGGGGTCTAAAAGAAATTAACATCTAGATATATTTACCTTTGAAAATTAGAAAGATAGTATTTGATAAGTCTCAAACCTGAAGCCTACTCATTTGAATGAAGCCATTTGTCATCACACGTCAAAATACCTACAATCACATAAAGGCATAAACTTTTTATACCAACCAAACTAGTATAAAAAAAAATTTCTAGGTATACCCATAATTAAATAGGGTGCACCTAATAGAAAAAATATGAAAACTAGTACCCTAATGATGTATATTAGGACCAAGAATTAAAATATCAATTTCAATAGAAATATCAATATCAAGATTTTATGAATATATCAAATATATTGAAGATATATCAATATATATTTTAACATAAGTATCAAATCAAAGATAAAAATGTCAGTTTTAATAGATATATCAATACTTCAAATTTATGGATATTTCGAGAATATATATCAAAAACTTTCATTATTGATTGGGATAAGTATGTTTTTTTTACTTATTTTTCCAATAAATTAATAATTTACTTTAACATATTTTGCATATTTATGAAAAACTGAATTCAAAATTATATTTTATTGTTTGATTATCAAAATAAAATTCAATAAGATAATGGGAAAAAGAAAAAAAAAACTCAGTCTCTTACAAAAAAATATATAAATAATGTAAGTAGCTCACATGAGATGGACATCATAGCTCTATATTTTATAGTTTTACTCCATTAAATTTATAAATGATAATCTCTCACTTTATTTTTCAGGAGATAATACTTACTCTTCAAAAATATGTCTCTTTTGTGAATTTTCTGTCGATATTGATCCATGATCGAGTTAGAAAAAATAAAAAATTAGAAAAATATAACTCTTAATAGTACGTATTATCTATATAATCAAATACTTCCTGATTGATTATAACTTAAACCAAAAGAACAAATTTGAATGTGTCATAACTCATAATTTGTTGAAAATAAATAAAATTGAAAAAGTCAATTTAGTTAAAAATTTATTAACTCACTATCACTCATTAATAATAAATATATTATTTATAAATGCATAGAGAAGAATAAATATCATCAAAAATTTTCTTATAAAAACAAAAATAGTATGCCTTGCATCTAAGAAGCCTAAGAAATAACAAAAAGAAAAAAAAACATGTATTTTATTAAGTATTATGTAAAATTTTGAACACTAAATAGAGAAAAAAATCTGAATTAAAATTTAATTATCTTATTATCTATCAAATTAATTGTACTAAAAAAAGATAAAAAATATATACAAAATACTTTAAACATATTAGAGGAAACAAGATATAATATGACCAAAAAAATTAAAAAATATATATGAAAAAAAAATAAAATATATATATTTAATATTAAAAATATAATTTTCTTAGCAACATTAACAAAATAATTAAATCATTGATATTAATAAAAAAAATTTATGTTTTAGTATGTCGTAATGATAATAATTAGTAACAATGATATAAAATTAACATTATTAATGAAAAGAGATGTGAAATCTATAAAATTAATAGTATGCACATAAAAAAAATAGGAAGAATTATGTTTTGAGGTGTTTTCCCAGAAATTTTTAAAAATTAGAAACAAATTTTAATATTTAAAAAAAATCATAAAACTATAAATAAATTAAAAAAGAGGCACTCAAATTCGCAAGTCACAAACTACCCTCACTGGTCTCCCCAACCACTCGCCCCTAGCCCCTAGCCCCTCGCCCCTCACCTGTCTCCCCTTGCCCCTCGCTCGCTTGCCCTCACCCCTTTCCTTCCACCCTTCTCCCAGAGCCCTCTCCATGAGCTCCAGTGAGCTCCGCATCAAACTCGCTAGAGCTCGAAGGAGCTCATGAAGAGGGGCGGGAGAAGAGGGGTGGAAGGAGAGGGGCGAGGGGCTGGGGAGACCAGCGATGATAGTCTAGGACTTACAAATTTTAGTAATCTTATTTTTAATTTATTTATAATTTTGTGACTTTTTTTCAAATATTAAAATTTTAGTTTTTAATTTTTAAAAATTTCTGGGAAATCATCCCAAAAGATAATTCCCCCAAAAAATTAAATAACATTAACACCTTGAATATAATATTTAATTAGTTTTTTTAATGAAGTGAATTAAAAACATGACATTTTTTTCTCCTTTTCAATGTCTTCTGCCTCTCTCTCTCCCTCTCCCTCTCTCCCTTGCCTCCATCTATCTTGATAAACAATACACAAGCACATTCAGTAATAAAAATTACTAAATTTACATATAAACAATACACATAATCACAAAATAGGAGAAAAAGATGGGATAGAGAGAAAAAGAAAGAAGGGAAAAGAAAAAAAATGAAAAAGAAAATAATGAGAGAGAGAATGAGAGGAAAAGAAAGACAGAGCAAGGGATAATGATGAAGGCAAAAAAGAGAGGCAGGGGGTTCCGCTCATTCATCAAAATAACAAGAACATGAAATATGTAACCAAAACACCATCTAGTTTAGACCCAATTAAATGATTTGAAGTTCTAAAAATAAGTAAAGACCATGGAGATTTAGTTCTGGTCCTTGATTCATTCCCCCATATTGAACCAAAACCCAAATGAAGTGAGTTAAAAATATTATATTTATAAACATAACATTTTTCTCTATCCCTCTCATTGTCTTCTGCCTCGCTATATCTCTCTCTCTCTTGCCTCTCTCTGTCTTGACAAACAATACACACACATTTAGTAATAATAATTATACATTTTACCTATAAACAATTCATGTGAACACAAAATAGAGAGAAAAAGTTAAGGGAGAGGGAGAGAGAGAATGGAGGAGAGAAGGAAGTTGAGAGAGAGGGTTGAGAGAGAGGGAGAGAGATATACATGGCAAGGAAGAATACTAAGGATGAAGAAAAAAAAAAAAGACAAGGGTTAAGCTCATTCATCAAAATAAGAACATGATTCATGTAACCACAACATCATCTAGTTTAGACCCAAACGAAACAATTTGAAACCCAAAAAAAAAAGGCAAAAACCATGGAGATCTAATTCTAGTCCATGATTCATTCCCCTATCTTGAATCATGAGCCAAAACCCACATGTAAACTTGATCTCCTCTTCTAGTTAACACCATGAGCAATAGTTTGAGTTATATCAAAATATAGCTTCTAATTTTCCTAGTTAGTGTTGCTTCACCATTCATTGCTAGATCTTTCTCAACAAGCTTTTTCATGACAAGTGAGAGCAAAGATGTGATCATTGTGCAGTTTGTACTAGGTCAGTCCTTTAGGGTGGCTCTAGCTAGAACATGAAGATGAAGTCATGAGTCAGCAAAAAAGATATTATCCAGTTCTTTCTCCAGTAATATTGCTCACACAGTTGTATGATTGGTTTGGGTACTTTCTTTCATAATAATTCATAGCTAACATGTTCAAACACAAATAATTATTTATTATGATAATCAGACATAGCAACATATTATTATCAATCTGATATTCAACAATAAGATAAAACATATTAAGATGTTTGTCACTTCATGTGAAATAAGATTTAAGATAACTTAATAATTACAATTTACATACCCATCAACGAGCTAATTATAATTTTTTCACAAACACTCTCAAAGAACTATAAATTTATTTTCTCTATTTTATGTTAGATGTTTGTGATATATATGCACCAACTTAAAGAAAAATATTAAAGTTTATTTTAGCATATAAGCTTATTTTTTATTGTTTGTTTATTTTTATTTTTTTTTTCATTATAATATTTACCTTTGAAGTTTAATAAAATAAATATTTATTTTTCTTTTATTTTTCTTTCATTTTTCTTTCATTTTTCTTTATATACAAACTTATTTATATATCCATGTATTCATTCATTATTAAATGTTGTGACATTTATAATTTCTCTCACTATCCATCCCTCCCTCACTTCCTCGCTTGTGCATGCACCACACCCTTTTTCACACCCCCAATCTGGCGTACAGAACAATAATTTTATAATTAGTCAAATGAAGATGAAATATATAATAGTAACATTAGCTTTGAATTAAAAGATAATGATAATTCAATTAAATTAATTATATCAAATCATCAAGATCTCAAATATATTTATATTCAATAATTATGATATATAATTCTAACAAAATGACACAATAAAATAATATTATAATCAATTGAAAAAAATAACATATAACAACACAAGTTCAATGTGAGAAAAATATAGTCTAATTTTAAAAAATAATATATGATAATTGTTAGATATGTTATACTTTATAGTTTAGAATATTAAAATGCTATAAAATATGATGTTGATAAAATAGTCACGACATAAATAATAATATTAATATAAATTCATAGAAAAACTCATTAAAATATATTTAAAAATGAGATAATTAAAAAATATTTAAATATCATATCTATATAAGATATAATTAAAAAAACACATTTTACATGTCTTAGATATATAAATAAAGATTATGCATAATTTTAGTTTAAAAAATTTTAAATTTATAAGTTAATAGAGAATATAAAAAATATATATAATCAAAAGCTTTAGTAAAAATGATAAGAAATAATATACATGAGTTGAATTGTATGTGTAAGAAATGCATCATTTTGAAAAAATAAAATTCACATGATCAAACATAATTATATAAAAAATATGATTTAATAATATTGAAATTATTAATCTTCTCTTTAAAACTCAACTATACATAATATTAACCAAATAATTTAAATATTAATATTATAATTTATTTCTAATATAACTATTATTCTAAAAAATTATCATATTCATAGATATAAATTTTTGGATACTCTAATACTTAAAATATTAAAATTATTTTTTTTCACGCATATCTTAGATATCATTTAATTTTATTCACAACTTGTTGCACTAAGTAGAGGTGGAGGGCTTTTGTCAAACTTTTTACCAACCTAGAGCAAATAATTGATGTACAACACACCACTATGTTGTTAATCAAGTTTAAATTAAATTTCATCTTTTTTTATAAAAACAAGTCAATATATGAAACTCTTAACTTATATAAATAATAATAATTATAAGAACAACTCATATATTGAGTATTCTCATCACAGAGTAAAGAAGAATAATAAATAATGACCACATAGAAATAACTATAACACTTATTAAATTAATGTCAAATATCCAAACAAATTAGTTATTATAAAATATTATGTTACAAGAATATAATATAGAGAATAGAAAAAGATTAAGAAGAAAAAATAAATAAACATCAAATATAATAAAGAAAATCAATGAGAAGTATTATTACAAGTATCTCATTTATCTTTTTACAATGACCAAAATTAAGTTTCTATTTATAAAAAAACAAGAATGCACATATCATTAATCTTAATGTATTGAGTATATATATTGAATAGGGAGATGAGCATACATATGTAGAATGTGGGTTACGAATGTGACATAATAGATACAATGAATATAATAAATATTCATTCATGTATTTCATAACACTCCCCCTTGAATATTCATTGTATTTATGAATGTGCATTGAATAATACTACCTCATTAAAAACCTTAAGCCAAAAAAATAAAGTGGGATAATTACCAGACAAAAAGAAAAAAGAGTGTAATGCATAGTTCACAATATTTCCCTTTCAATTTGAATTATATAACCATTACTAGGGCTAATTAATCTTGCTTCTTAGAGTAATTATAATGGATATTAACCAAACAAACTCTCTTCCAACTTCAATAAAGTAATAATCTCAAAGTAATTAGAAGATATAGCTACTAGCGATTGCTTCATAGAATGCCAAGAAATGACAATGTCATTATAACAAAATAAATAACCAGCTTAAGAACAAGCTTTATGTGAATCAAATCTATATATAATATCAGAATATCCAACTAAACCAAAGATAATAGAATCCTTAGAATAATATAATCCCAAATCTATGGTTCCTCGGAGATAACGAAAGATATGTTTAACTTCATTCCAGTATTTTTGAGTTGACTCATAACTAAAATGTGCCAATAAATTTATCACAAAAAAGATGTCCTGTCTCGTACATTGTGCTATGTACATCAAAGCCCCAATTACATTAAAATATGTTACTTTGGGTCCAAGTATGTCTTCATCATATTCTCTAGGATGAAACTAATCTTTTTGGAGATCTAGAGACCTTACGACCATAAGGATGCTCAATGGGTAAATTTTTTCTATGTTAAAGCATTTAAGTAATCTGTCAATGTATGCTAATTAGTGGATGATTATTCCATTTGATTTATGCTAGAGCTCTAGACCAAGACAAATTTTGATTTTACCCAAATTTTTAACTTCAATTTTCTTTTTCAAATACTCTGCAATTTTAGCTAACTTTTCTAGAATTCCAATTAAATTTATATCATCAACATAAATTACTATAATAGCAAATTTAATTTTTTATTTCTTAATAAACATGCATAGGCAGATATAATCATTCTTGTATATTTGCTTAATTAGGTGCTCACTTAGGAGTTGATACCACATGCGACTTAATTACTTTAACCCGTACTAAGATCTTTACAATTTTATTGAGAATAAATTACAGGGAGTGCATGCATCATGCATTTTGAATCCATCAAGAATTTTCATATAAATATTCGAGTCTAATTGGCTATATAGATATGTCATCACAATGTCCATAAGATGCATTTCCAATCTTTCAGAGAATAAGAGACTAATAAGAAAATAAAGTATAATCATATTCATCACATGTAAATATGTCCCATCATAATCAATCTCATGTTCCTGAGCGAATCATTGGACAACGAGTCAAGCTTTATACCTTAAAACCTCATCTTTATTATTTTATTTTCGGACAAATACTAATTTATATCCAATGATTTATATTATCGGGGATGCAAATTATGGGTCTAAAAACCCTCTCGCTTAGCTAGGAAAGCTAATTCAGCCTTAATTGCTTCCTCCCACTTAGACCAATCTTGCATTTGAAGATATTTAATAATAAATTACAACTCACAATCATCATTCATAATTTTATGAGCAACTGAGAATACAAAAATATCATCAATGATAATTTCATTCTGATCCCAAATCTCATTATAATATATAATGGAATTCTCATTATTCCAAAAGTTAGTGATCATTTCATGAGTTTGTACCACTTAGGGGACATTAAGCTCTTTAAAAGAAAGCACAGAACCAAGCACTTCTAGAATGGATTTTCGATTCTTTCCCCTTCATTTTTGAGGAACGTCTTTTGATCCTATCAATCTACCATACTTCAAATGTGAAAAATTTTAATTTATTTTAGCTTATCCTTCGAGAACAACTATCCTAGCTGGAGCATTTACAACTAAAATATAAGATTTCATTATCTTAGTAGCATCATTAAATATGTCAAAAAATCTATTGGCTATAGCCTTTTGAATTATGCGTTGCACCTCATTTTCGCACTCAGTAGTTATTTGGAGTAATTGAGGTAAATTTTTCTCATTCCGAGAGAAAACCATAACTAATTTTTGTTTTGTAACTATTTCAATTTTAAGTAATAATAATCTCATTGAAATATAATCTCATTGAAAATATAATCTCATTGAAATAATAATCTACGAATCTAACAGTAAAAAAATCACTAATAATTGATTCCAATAAACTAATAATGGATGGTGATTGTAGAACTATAAATTTGTAAGGACAAAGTACACATCCACTTTCATTTTTTTTGTTTTATATATATTAAAATCAGATAAATTAATAAATTGAAAATCTCTTTTTACTCATAACTCTCTAAAAAATAAAAAATAATAATTTTAATAAAAACAAGATAAACATTATAAAAAAATTAAATATAGATAACAACAACTCAACCAAAATATTCAAAAAAAAAATTCTCTTAGTCATACATCAGTCCAGATCCCTAAAAAACCTATAATATATAAATAAAAATCTCGAGTATAGAATTAGTTTACATGATTAAACATAAAAATATTAAAGTAATTGATTAAGATTTAGCCCAAGACTAATAAAACAAAAAAGTATAAGTTCAAAAAAAAACAATTATTAATAAATTTAGAATTTATAATTGAATGATATTAATGATATCTAATATATAGACTAATCATGACAATGTTCCTTTCGTATACATCATCATCCATTTTGTTAATTTTAACTAAAAATAAAATAAAAACATAAAAAATTCATAAGATTATTTATTCTCATAATGACTATCGTATAATCTTTAGAGATAATATAGGTTATGTGAAAAATTTATAATTGCAAAACTAATGATAAAATTCAATATCTTAAAATACACAACAAATAATATATGATAAAATATGATATAATGAATTATCAACAAATCCAACTTAACGGAATGATTATTGAATTTTTTTAATCTACTTTAAATTTAGTAGTCCGTTACATTTATCATCAACAATTTGTAAGAAAATATATTATTAAGTTGGTTATAAATATGAGTTTTCCACTTTAATTTATAGAAAATCTAAGACTACTTTATTATATGCATAAATATATTCAATCTATTGATCATAAAATCCTTAGATTAACCTATGAAACTAATATAATACAAAATTATAAATTTGAGAAAAAAAAAATAACTAATAAATTTAAAAGACATGGTAGAAATGTATCAATGACATCATATATATAGACTAGTCAAAAAGACATTTCTTTTGCATGTATCATTATGTATTTTGTTAATTCTAACTAAAAATTAAATAAAAAAATATTAAAATTTTATGAGATTATTAATCCTCATGATGATATTATCATATATAATTCTTTCAAGTATAATAAGTTGGTTATTTATAACATTCTAACAAATTAAAATTTATAATATAATATTTAATAATAATTCAAATAATAATATCACAATAAGTATATTCATAATAATCAATAGAGAGGACCACCTAACTAAGATTTTTCATATTAATTATATGTGTTACATAATAAACTTTATAGTATAAGCAGACTTGTAAACAATTTCAAACTTATAAGAATAAATTTAAGATATATTAAAATATATTAGAAGGTATGACAAAATATAAAAACTTTAAAGTTTAAGTAATTCAATAGATATAAAAAAGAAAAACTTCTCACTGAATATCACATATAGTTAGAATTCAACATAACTAATCATAAATTCATGTATTAGTTATCAACATATTATATTCGACTTCATTAATAATAAAACTAATAAAATAAAAATTCATGAATTAGGTTTTTACGTAGAATTTTCTTTTTTAAAATTCATTAAAAAAATTGTAGTATCAAGAACTTGTATTCTTATATATAAATTCTCAGCATGTATTTTACTTAGAATAGTATGAAAGATGAGTCGTGCAATAAATCAATATAAAGAACACTTATATTTTGATAACATAGATATTAAGAAAAAAATAAATATTTAAAATATTAAACAATCATTTTATATCTTTGTTACTTTGCACCTTGTAGGAATTCTATGATTAAAATCAAATAAATATTATATATTATAAAATACATATATATTTATACTAACCAATTACAAGAACCATAGTATAAATTTCATGAATAATCATAAAATTTATTTAAATATTACAAAATTAAGTGTAATAATAATAGCCAACTTTTGAGAATAAAAATTGATATCCTATTTAAAGATGATATTTTTATTCAATTAACTATGAATAGATAAATGGGTAGCTATCAAATATGTGTGAGCTAATAAAATACGAAAAAAGTAATTATTATTCTATTTTATCCCAAAATGATGTGAAAATATTAGATATAAAATTCGTATAAATCATGATATCATATTTTTATGTTATCTAAAATAATATATGATCTACTAACATTTATAATATCTACTATAACATCATAGTCTATTTTTTCTATGACTAAAAATAAATGATGAGCTGATCTCTCGAATAAATATAAGTTCTTAAAATACTTAATCATCAATAATTACTCTATCTTATCACAAAATGATATGAAAAACTTAGACAAATAAATTTTCTATAAATCATATAAATTCATATTTCTTGTATTATCTAAAATAATATATGATCTACTGATCTCTCTGATATTTAATATAACATTAAAATCTAATTATTCTATGACTATAAATATTATTTCAAATATAAAATAAAAATTACAACTAAATATTTTAAAAATTTTATCATATTTAAATTAAGTGAAGAAGCATAAATGAATCTTTAAAATCAAACACTATGACTAAATGATAAATAACACAATTAACACCATGAGCAATACATTTATATTTAACTTTATTGTCTTTTTCTCATTTTTTTTATTTTCAAAAATAATATTATCAATATAAATGTGGAGTATATGTGTAATTATTTATTTTTTTAATGAATTTTAATTTATAATACATTTTTAAATTAAAGAATTTTTTTATGTTATTTAACTTTTTTATTTCATAGTTTTAAATATTATGTTATATAATTAATTATGTGTGTGTGTGTGTGTGTGTGTGTAGCCAGCAGAAGTATACTGTAGGAATGACCATGGGCAGCCAAGGACCTGGAACAGGCTAGAAAGACTGAACTGGAGCTGGACCCCTGGCATATGAGTCCAAGGCCTAGAATACACATCTGACCTGGAGGCTAGAGCCCTGTACCATCACCAAACAGGGATGAGGCACCTAGGCCAGGGCACCAGCATAGCCTGGATTGCACCCAGGCTAGCCAGGGTTAGGCAAGTGCCAAGTTTTTTTCAGGATCTACCCAACCTAGAAAGGCCAGCATGACCCAAATTGAAACAGAGACCATAAATTTCATTGCAATAACCTTCAAAAAATGCCACTTGCATATATCTAAAGATGACAGCTTGAACAATAACACTATATATAGCTTATATACCATGTCAAATCAATACAATAACACTATATATAGAATAAAATTATAATCAAACATAACAAGTATATACACAAAAAATAATAATAATAATTCTTGGAACACAAATATCAATACATTTCAATAATAATTCAATAACACTATGCAATATTGCAATCGCTATCTCATAAAATGACATAAAAAATTATTAAAATTTTAATGATAATTTGATAGTGAAATTGATTAGGATTACGATTTTACAACAACAGGATTTGACCTAGAATTCAATAGTTTTTTTTTCTCTCTTTTCTGCCACAAACCCAGCTCATATTATCTCTTAACTCATATTATCTCTTAGCTCATATATGAGCCTTAGTATCTCATAATCAGAACAGGTAAGACCTCCGTCCCAACAACATGATAGACTCAACTGACAAATACCCTAGAGAGCATATTCAACTACCTTGAGGATCAAATTTGTAACTTCAAGATAAGAATGCAATGGGTTATATGATCATGGGTGCATAAAACAACCCTAATTCCATAGATTATACCTGTCTGAGATTAATTGATTGAACAAATCCATTGATAACCACCACAGTGTGATCGAGTAATGATTGGGAAGCAAAATCTTCAATCAGAGACCTTTTAGAACCAAACCCATACAATAGAAGGCCAAAACCACACCTAATTCATGAGAGATACATATATCAATGCACCATTTCTATAGATTGTTGGTTAAGAAATAAAAAATCAAAAAAAAATTTACTATCCCTGCCAAAGGTTGAGCAGATAATTCCATTTATACTGAGCCCCTCGCTGACCAGGAACATTGTTACTGTGCTAAACCATTAATGATCTCTTTTAAACATTACTACATGAAGATGGCTACTGTGCTGACCTAATGACCCTAGAAATTGCCATAAAAGCTGAAGGTCTTCCCCTGAGCTACTTCATCTTGGAAGGATAAGCTCTATTTTAAGCAAACTCTTTTCTCGAGGGAAGACGCGGGGAAAACGTAGCAAACATGTAACAGCTTTATGTTGCTTAAGTATTCATTTGATTTACACACAAAGCACGAGTTAAACAAAATTGTGCCAAATAATCATGTCTTGTAACAGCTTAAGAAACTAAAACCTTAAATAAAAGAACTTTCTATCGTCGTAACTCATAACATTTGCCACCACAAATAGTTAGTCTCGAAGAAAAATGGCTGCCAACAATTTAAGCGTTCAATCACGAGTTAATTAAAATTGGAAGATACGTGTTTACTCTATAACCTTAACATGAACACCCATTCAGGATATAGCTTCTTGTAGCTATCCACCAGAGACTTAATTTCTTTCTCGTGCTTCGGTATAATACTAGCCGTGGCTGCTATCAGATCCTGAATCATTATGATAAATAGAAAGAGGGTGCAACAATCGAAACAAGCGACCTCAGAAAAAAACAACCAGTACCTCGTCATCCACCAGATCAATGTCGGATATCTTATTAGCACATTTCTTGCTGCTGGACCTTCCCGACTCTTTTGCAACGAGGTAGTTCCTAAAAAATTCACATTCATTCTCATCTTCATCGCTGAATTCCATCAGTTCCCAGGACCCACAAAAGCAAGATGGATAATGGATGAAAAACAACGAAATTGACCGCGATCTTTTCCAAGAAAAACTTCAGTGTTAATCTGCGTGAAGTTACTGAATTATTTAGCCTGCCAGGAGGGCATGCGTTCTAAAATGTATGTTATGTACGTATATTTATCATTCATTAATGAAATTTGAGTTCATTTTAAATCAAATTTTATATGATGTAGGAGTGAAGTTTATGTTCCCATATCTCCTTCCTCGTCACCAGGAGATTTTGATGATGCTTATGTTTGTTTTTCTCATGCCCATTTCTCAATCTCAAATCTTTCTCCTCTAACCAAAATGAATGTTTCCAAACTCTAATTTCTATTCATCTTACTTCTCACCATAATTTCAAGTTTACACATATGAATCATTCTCATAGACAAATTCGACTATTATGGATGATTTAATGACATAATGTTATAAGTTAGGATATCAATTTCCAAGACAAAAACTTATGCTGAGGCAAGTTGGCTCATACCCATGATCATAAAAAAAATTACTTCCACAAATTATCTTCATAAGAACTTAAATTTCGAGTCTCTCTTATTGGTTATTGTGAGAATTGGAAGATGAAGTTATAGAAGATAAAAATTGTAGCTAGAGTTCTAATATTACATTGAATATCTTGAAATAGAAGTATATATATCAGATAAAATGCAAAGTTTATTCTACCCTTATTAGAAATAATAAATAGCAAAACTTACTAAACTAGTATATATTTCTAACATTTCTCCTTAAACTAACGATATGGCTACAATAAGCATCGAGAGTTTGTCAATAAAGAAGTAAAACTACTAAACTATTTGAGATCTTGTGAAAAAAACAATTAATTATATGGATGATAATATAAAAGGCAATGTGATCATTCTACATTGTAGCTCTTGTTGAACAGTATGAAAATCAATATCATTGTGCTTAGTATGCTCATGAAAGACTGAATTACGAATAGCCTGAATGACATTCTTGTTATCACAATATAATAGAGTGGAAGTAGTAATGAGAACTTCAATATCTATCAAAAGCCAATGTTACTAAACAATCTCATTTGTCGTTGTGATCATTGCATGGCACTCAGCATCTATGGAGTAGCTAGAAACAGCATGATGTTTCTTACTCTTCCATGAAATAAGAGAGCCACTTACGAATAATTAAAAACTAGTAGCAGACTTGCAATCATTAAGGTTGCAATCCCAAACAGCATCAAAATATGCATAAAAATTCAAATAAAAATCAGAGGGAAATATAAGACTATGACAAATACTACCTCGTAGATAGCATAATATACGAAGAACAATAGCCCAATGAACAATAGTGAGAGATCTAACAAACTGATGAAAATCTAGACAATATAAGTAATATTTGGCTGAGTAATAGTGAGATAGATTAAGCTACCATCCAAAGTCTGGTACAATACAAAATGGGATCAAAGAATGGAGAACCGTTTGTAGGGCCATATTGAGCATTAAGTTCCAGAGGTGTATCAGCAACCTGAATATTTGTCAACCAACTCGTTGAAGGATATCTACTATGCACTTTGACTAAGATAAAAGATAACCCTCTATAGAAATAACAACTTCAATACCCAAGAAATAATGCAAGAGACCTAGACCAGTAATAATCACATCATCAATATAAAGAAAAATAACAATACAACCATCAGATATAAACTTAACAAAATGAATTGAATCGTGAGCACTAGAGGAAAAATCAAAAAAATTAACCACAATAGAAAATCTCTCAAACCAAGCATAAGAAGCTTGTTTGAGACCGTACAATGCCTTTTTAAGTCTTCAAACTTTTTTCGGACTATGTGACATACCAGGAGAAGGTATCATATAAACTTCTTATGATTTATATAGGATATTGACCTTTTGTGAACAGGAGCAACTGCAATAAGAGCACGTATAGTGGTCATTTTGGCAATCAATGCAAAAGTCTCCTCATAGTCTTGGCCATATGTTTAAGCAACAGGTTTTTTCAACCAATCTTGTTTTATAACATTCCACTAATCTATCTAACTTTCTTTTGATCTTACAAATCAAATGAGAACCAATAGCACTCTTACCTAGTGGAAGTGGCACCAAATCTCAAGTAACATTCTAATATAAAGCGTCAACTTCCTCAATCATAGGTTATTGCCAATTAGGATCAAAAATGGCTTTTGTATAAGAGGTGGGTTTACAAGGATTGTGAAGAGACTAAAAATGAAGTAAAAAAATGTGAAATACAAGAAATAGCAAAATTACATAATCAAGTAGACTTACAAGTACGTTGTGAATAGCATGATGATGTAGGATTTTGGATTTATAATCACATGAGATGTAGGAATGACCATGGGAGAAGGCTAGGATATATAATTTGTGGAGGGAGCATGAGAAATATCATCTATTGCACCATTAGTAGTTACTCTAATCCTATGAGAAAAATGAAAAGGTGGAGATTGCATTGAAGGAGAGCAAACATTAGTTGTAGAAGAGCTAGTAGAGAATGAAAGATTAGAATCATCATCTAAGAAATGATCAATACATATGAGATCAGACTTAAATACTTGATGAGACTTGGTCAGAATAGAGAAAAAAGAAATATGTTCAAGAAAAAAGACATGACGAGATATGTGCAATTTCTGAGTAATGGGATCATAACAATGATTGCCCTTTTGACATTTATCATAATCAAGAAAAACAAAAATGGTCGAGCCTGAGTAGGAAAACAACTTATTAATCTCAACACTAGGATAAAAAACAAAATAAGTACATCCAAAATACATGTAAAGATGAGTAGTTAGGAGAATGTCTGTGCAATTTTTCATATGGAGATAAACCTACAACATAAATAATTGATATTTTATTGATTAAGTGCATAACTGTAAGAATAGTTTCACCCCAAAAAGGATTTGATATGTTAGCAGACAAGAGAAGAGATTATTGCATTGTACTATCAAAAAGGAGTAGTTCAGAAAATACTATAGATGTATATTTTCCACCCAAATCAAAATAAAAATATTTTTGTATAGTAGACTACAAAGTAAAAAGTTTTAGTTGATGAGTAAAAGGTTGTATAAATATGAATAAAATCATATGTATGCTTCTTTAAATAAACCCAACAATATCTTGTATGATATTATTGGGTTCCATAAACATAAAACCTATAATCCATTTTGTTATAACAGGAGAATGCAAGAGTGAATTAAGTCAAAAAGTGCAATAGAAAAAATATACTTTGATTAAAAGGTAAAGTAAAAAACTTTGGTAGTTTACATCTACAATCAGAAATATCATAAATTTTTAAATTTCCCAAAAATCCTTGAGAAACTAAAAATTTCAATATATAGGATGAAACATAACTAAGTATAGTGTCATAGATAAAAGAGATGAAAGAGAACTTAAATGGAAAGAAAACAAATCAACACCCAATACAGATAAATCTAGAACTCGCAACTTGTTCAAGACATATAATCCCCCCTACTTATGGCTGATCCCAATCAACCTCTAAAATTAAGGATCCCACGCATAACAATTAGTATACAAGAAATAAATTGAATAACTAGAATCACAAAGTTGACTCATTGATACATACAAGATTTTTAGTAAGTTTTAAAATATAATAAATATTAGAGAGAGATTAATGAGGTTTGCATACAGAACCAATACCAACTAAAGATATGTGTACCATCATCGATTATAATAGAAATAGGAGAAAGAGATTATGACATAGATACAAAGGATGTTGAATAATATGACATATGATGAGAAGCATCAAAATCTAAGACCCGCAAGAAATAAAATATACCTGCAAAGATAGTAAAATTTTGACCTATTGAAGATGGAGTGGATATAGCATATGATTGTGATGATAGCTGCATAGTGAGAACAATTAAAATTGCTCTACAAGAGATGTCGTATGGGTATGATACCACTGAGAATGCCAATACAATGGAAATGTCCATGGATGCTATTGAGGATGTCATTGTGATTGTGTTGGCAAAGATTATTGATATGCTTGAGCTATGGACAATGCTTAGGAGATTGAGCCTTCTAATGTCCTTTATTCTTACAAAAATTACTTTTATCTTTACCAACTTGGGGAAAAGCATTTTCCTACTTATGCCTTAAGAATAGTTTATTTAGCCAAGAGTTTACTCATCACAAATATCAACAGAGGGATAGGGATTACAACATAAAATATTTCCCTGAAGCCCCTCAAAGTTATCATGAAGAATCATTAAGAACTAGACAATACTTTGCTCCTCTCTATGAGTTATATAATCAGCATTATTCAGAAGTGACTTAGTTTCTATGAGTTTCAATTGATCCCAAAAGTTGAATATCTTGGAATAAAATTTTTGAATACTAACATCTTTTTGTTGAACTGTCCTTATGTTGGATTCCAATTTATATTATTTTAAAAAGTTTGATTATGCATATAATCTTGTTAAGTGATCCCAAACATATTTTACAGTCTCATATTTATGCAACTGTATTCAAATAGAATGCTCAACAAAATTATTAACCCAAGTCAATTTTTGAATTATTTGCTTCCTAAGCATCTACAGTTTAACATATTTTTTATCTTTATCATTTGTAGATTTACTTGAATAGCCAGTAACACAACTCCATATATTTTTTTTCAAGAAATTTCTCATCACATTACTCCAATATGATTAATTATTTCCATCTAATCTAGCACTAACAAGTTATAGAGAATCATCCTTTTCAGAAGCCATTTTCAACCAATAGATGATCCACCAGATACAAATCTACTAAGCTAATATATATTCCTAACAATTGTAAATTATAATCTAGAATGATATATTGATAATATGAAATGCAATTAGTCTAAAACCCTCAATCCTAATATTCAATATAGTTTTGTAAGGATCAATTATTTTTATTGTCATTGTTGGGTATTTATCTCTTTTTTGTCTCTTTATTTCATTCCTTTATTTTAAATAATTGATGCTTCATAATAGGATTATTCATTTTCATCAATATATGTAGTTCATCAAGTCTCATATGGAGGAACTTGCTCTTCTCTACATATCATTAGATCCTAATGACCTCGTTGAGTATATTCCTGATGGCCTTGACGATGTTCATAAATCTTTTATTGAAACTATCAATAAGCATGGTGTTATAATCTCATTTGATGAATTATATGAGAAAATCTCTAATCGAGATATTTTTCTTTGTTGATCTATCTATTTTCTAATTAGATCATCATGTCCACCACCAAATTCATGGTGATTAGCTCTAAATCTTAGCCTCTTCTATCAAATAATGGCTCCTTCACTCCTCTTGTTGTTATGTCTCACTCATATGTTCTTTATGGTGATTGACTTCCCTCGTGACCTTATATTGGCTAGTCTCATTATTTTCTGTACGCAAAATAATAATGTTTATCAATGCCCCATATTCCTACATGCCATTGCTCAAACCCAACTTTAAAGAGCTACTCTCCAATAAAACTAGTGATCATGCTTTTATACCATATGGCTGATACATCCACCATCACAATGACAACTCAACATTAATTTTGCAGCAACACTAGCACCTCACACTTCCAATTATTCCTAGATAGTGGAGCATTTTATCATGTCACTCTCTTTCTCAATAATTTGCCCCTTCACATATCAAATGACATTGATATTGGAGATGACATTTGCCTTCTCATCACCCATGATAAACCCACCTCTTTTATCACTTCATCTTTTAGTTGTACCTTTCAATTAAATATTATTCTTTATATTTTATTCATGCATAAAAGTAGAAACTTGATTTCTTTCCCAACTTTGTTACTCTAAATAATATTTCTATTTGATTATTATCTTTTTTGTTTTATGTGAATGATCTTCGGGTAGGGATACTTTTTTGTTCAAGGACAAGCTAAAGATGACATATATTAATTAATTTTTTACTTATAATGATTTTAAATAATGTCTTTTTTGTTTATCAATTCTCCAAATATATTTCGCACTATCTTCTAAAACATAAATCTCAAGTTGTGGATGTCTTCCTTCTTTCTCAACTATTAGTTAAAAATTATTTTAAACTCTTCTTTTTACATAATAGTAGTAAATTTCTAACTGTCACCCCTCATATTACTCATTGTGATATTGCTCATCTCACCACTCCAATACACGATCTTGAACACGTGTTATATGAATATTCAATGTCAAGTCATGAATGTGTTAATTTGCTTTTAACCCTTATTTGAAACTATTTTAAATTCATCTTCTATTTAAATAATAGTATTAAACATCAAGTTCTCACTTTTTCATTTATTTTTAGATGAAATGATAATGGATATCAATATGTAATGTTCGTGCATGGTATGTCAGATTATTTGCTTTATAATGACACTTTAATCATCACAATTGAGCCTCTAAGTCTTCTGCTCGAAACCAAACTCTCCAAATATTATTATAATCCAAGCTTCCTCTTTATTAGCATGGGTAAGGGCTGTGTACTTTACCTCAGCACATGAAAGAAGAACTATCATCTACTAATTACTCATTTAACTCAATGTTGGGATCTTATGTTAATATTCTTCTAATCCATACAAATTGAACATATACCTAGTTGGGATCTTATGTCATCCACAACTCTTCACTAGTCAACTTCCATTGCTCCACTAACTTTGAAAACATATTAATTGCTATTATCACTAAATTGTAATACAAAATCAAGAGTTTCCATGAAGAATATTGACACTTATTTTATAACATTTCATTACTTATTTCTTTGACATATTTTTACTTAGAACACCCAATTTATGTGAAATATCATGTCCTGTTCAAACCATGACATACATTATAATGTTAATTGCACTAGCATATGGAACATGAGTCATCTACTCTATTTTCTCTTGCATTATGAGGCAATGCTCTATTTACAGCTTTATCACAACTTGTATAAGTATACTAATTGGCTTGCAATTGAACATATTAAATCATTGAAGTACTCATTCAATATAAATCTTATGCCCGATAAATAATATTTTTTTTCTTGATTTCAATGAATCTCTATGACAAGTATTAGTATTGCTTCTCAATAATATGTTTTGTCAAACTTATGCACCAACAAACCCTTCAATGTGTTCATTATCTTCTTGCTATTTCAACTAGAATCACTTCATCAACAAATAAGGTTAGGATAAGAAAATCATTACCTAACTATTTTATGTATACATAGTGGTTACCTTTACCTATGATGAAAACCATATCCTCAGAAACTACTTTAACCCATATAGTGATTTACTAAGCTGGCATTTACCTTTTGTCTCAAAGCCTTCAAGTTGCACCATACAGATCTCCTCTTCCATATCTCCATTAAGAATAATAATCTTTACATATAATTGTTCAACTTATAAATCAAATTTGCATGTAGCAACTAATATCATTCAAAAAAAGGTCATTTTTGCTACATAATAGAAAATCTATTAGTATTCAATTTCTTCAACTTTAAGAAGTATTTGGCAACTATCTTTGCCTTATACTTTTCTATTTCTTAACCCACCTTCATTATCCTTTTAAACACCCACCTGTATCCAATTGCCTTTTAATCTAAAAGCAACTTCACATAAGTATAAATGTGATTCTTTTCCAAAGATAGCATTTCATCCTACAGAGTATACTTCCATCGGGATTCCTCTAAGGCTCTAACATACTCCAAAGTGATAAGCTCTCTACCAATAACAGGTTCTAATCCATGAAGACTTCTTTAATATAGGTGGAGCTTATACTTCTCTGTTAGTTTGAGAATAGCCATGCTCTATTTTGATCTCTTCATTAAGGACATGAGTGTTGGACTATAAAAGATTTTGTTCAGCTTACTTATCTTTATTCATAGCAATTTTGACATTTCCACTTTTTTCAAGTAATTAAGTTATGACATCATATTTTCCTATCATGTCATTGATTGAATTATGACTTCAAAATTGCACATCACGAATTCTTCCTATGTCATAATAGTCATGACTTCCTCTTTTGTCATAAGAGTCATGGCCTCAAAAAATTTGTTTATCACATCTTTCACGATGAGGGTTACTTCTTATGATTTCCAAGTCATAACAATGTTGAGTCATGACTTCCATTTTCTACATTACTATGTTGAGTTGAGAGCTGCAATTCCTAGTTTTCATGTCATGATACCGAAAGTCATTATTTCTAGTAAGCTTGTCTTTGTACTCCTCGAACTCTATATTTTTGTTATAGATTATAAATATCTTCCACATGTTATATAACTTATAGTCTTTGATATATTTATTTAGCACATCAAATGGTGTTTTGCCATTCACTGCTGAAGTAAGAATGTAGTTTTTTAGTTAATATGCTATGGTAATTACTTGAGCCCAAAAGTTATACTCTAAATTAGCCCAACTCATCATATATCTTGCCCTGTTTTACTAGATATCTAAATTATTTTTTATTAGGATTTTATTCATGCTTTTATCAACTGCATTATATTATGGTGTCATCTAAAGTGCACTAATCTCTTTTAATTGATTTTTGCTGCACTCAAAGGTGGTAAACCTAAAATATTCTTATCTTAATTCAAAATACTTAATTAAATAATTATTAATAAATTTTAATCTCACTCTCCACTTGCCCCTCTCCTTTAACTCACTGAGCTCCTAGTTGAGTTCCATGGAGCTATACGAGCTACACTGAGCTCCTAGTTGAGTTCCATGAGCTTGACCATAATCTGCACGCAGCTCCTCGTCAAGCTCAATGGAGAAGCTCTAGGAGCTCGATCGAGAGCTCGATGAGCTATATGGAGCTCTTGGTCAAACCCTAGGAGCTTGACCACAAGCTCCATGTAACTTCTCGTTGAGCTCCACGGAGACGAGTTCTTGAAATTCAAACATGAGCTCAACCTTAAACTCTATGTAGCTTCTAGTCGCCCTCTAAGAGTTCTTGATTGAGCTCCATGTAGCTTGATGAATGATAAATGATAGGACAATGATGAAGAAAGAGGTGTGAGGGGCAAAAGGAGAGAGAAGTGTTAATGATATTTTTGGATTAGTATATTTAAGTGTACCAAGACATAGTTCTCCATTGGACGTCACAAATTGCCGCGTCCACAAATCCGACTGCCGAAGCCGATTGAGAATATTTAAAAATGGGTTTAGCCATGGTAAGCACTTCGGCTCTCCTCCCAAAAGAGCGGCGCGCATGATAGACAACTTTTGAATCTCAAACCCTAATATTTTCTATATTACTGTTTATTGATTTCTGCCATTGCCCAACAGTCAAGTTACTGCAATAGATGCAGATTTTGCCTCTATTTTCTTCAGTGGGTTTTCTTTTTTTTTTCTTCATTCTGTTATCGAAATCGTTGATTTGTTTTGCCAAATAGAATCATCTTCAGCAATCGATGATGCGAATTGTAAACATCATTCCTGATCGGTTTAAGTTGATGAGAAAACACACCATCTTTCGGCTGAGATTGCGTCGAGTCCACGTCCAGTAGCATGCGTCTCTGTTAGAGCTCAACACCTGGTGCCATATTGCTCAAAACACAAGAAATTTGTTGACCCAAGAATGCCTGAGACGGATATGTATCAGGAACAGGAAAAATACATATGATCCTTCAAATAAGCCCATCGCTACCATTTTTTTATGTTTTTTTTTTTCAAATTGGTATGATTAGAATTTCATTGCCTTTTTCTCTGGCTTGGTTTGCGAACGTCAGCTTCTTCTTTTTCAACTTGTTTCATGAAATACTTCCTTCAAGATTTTCACTGCTCCCACTATCTGTCGCAGTTGCGAACGTCTGGTTCAGATTTCTTGATTGCTGAGAAACTTTCATGCTTGTTTCCTATACAAGGTGAATTCATTTCTCGTAAACCAGATCGAAAGCTAACGCTGCCCCTGGATCTTATGTCCAAGCATAGCCATACTAATTGCTGGCCGTTTTAAGAGTGGGCACAAATAAATGGCGAAACTGGTCGTGCTGCGCGTTGTGCATCTTATCATGTGCATATTGTTTTGTAATACCAGATCACATGTTTTGCAATTTCGCTATTTGTTTTCCTGTTTAGCACATCAATTCTCTCGTTTCTACTTAGTTTTTTTTTTCAAAATTTTGTAATTTATTTATGCATTGTTAAGCCAATGTGTGATCAGTTGTTCAAAGAATCGTAGTTGTAGGAATTCTGTACAGAAGATTGCCGAGAATAAAAGAAATTGTATTTATAAACGTGTGTATGTGTGTGTAATGTATATATATCAACACATAAGTTTTGCAACTCCAAAAATTATAAACCAAATTTGCCCAATTGGCTCGCCATGCCCCATCCCCAACAAAGCCCATCTCATATTAGGGACCACGAGGTCAGACCAAATTCGTGTCAGTGGCCTGGACTAGTTGGCTTGCCTCTTTGTTAATCAAACCAAGTTTCATCCCACCAAGTACACATCTCATATTGTCCCCTTAGCCTGTATTAGCCTAGGAGGGCAGGTAGGTGCCCTAGTGTGGGAGTAGGTAAGGACCATCGGGGTGCATGCCCCCAGGGTCAATTGCCAGGACCAGGTGGCCTGCCCCTGTTCATCAAACCACCATATCAACATAGATTTGTGCTGGCTGCTATTTTTTGATGTCAACAATTAGATGGCAAATAATACATAGTTCACAAACAGCACAAAACACTGCAAACAGACGATCCCAAAAGGCAACAACATAAAGAATAGACCCACAGCAATTTCACTCAATTTTTGTGTGCACACGCGTGTGTGTGTGTGTGTGTTGGTTCGTGTGCCCATGCCTGCTCATCAGGCATAGCTAACCAATAACAGTAAACAATATCCCACAATTTAACCACTCTTTGTAATTGTACATTGATTGTTGATATTCCTTCTGCCTTGCCAATCTGCGGTATCAGCTCTCAAATGCCACCATTGCCTACAGGAGAAAATAATAAGCTTCTTACACACACAAAAAAAGAATTCAGATCATGCCATTGCCAGGCCATTGAGACTAAAAATCAAACAAGCCCAACCCATCCCAGCAGCCGATTGAGCAACTCGAGTCAGGCCATGGGCTAGGACCAACGGCTAGCCAACCCATTGTCATTTTTAGAAAATGACAATGAACCCTATCCCACGAGACAAATTTGACCTGAAGCCCATGAATGGCTCCCAACCAACCTGGTTTTTGTCTTGGTGGTGTCATAGGATAGGTCGGGCAACCAGACCCATTTACAACCTCTCATAAGTTTGCCTGAGATATAATATATTATATTTTTGATGAATTATTAACATATCTCAATTTAGCAAATCTCTACTAATTTTGTAATTATGAATATTTTAGACAAAAAAAATTTCAACTTTTCTAATATTAAAAGGATTTTATATTATTTTAGATTTAAAGATCATAAATGAAGACAGAATTTTCTTCAGATTCTCTAATATGTATTTTTTAATTATATTAAAATGAGTTAATATCATAAAAGTTGTATATATGAAGTGAAAATTTAAGTTGCTATAACTAAGAGGCAAATCAAATGTGACAAGGTTCACTAAACCTAGATCATCTAAAATATTAAATAAATTTTCATTAATTTCATTATAATTCTTTTTTATGTTTAAAAATATCACCAATGCTAATATTTTATTAAGAGATGAATAAAGTAAAAAAAAAAAAAAAAAAAACAAGATTATAGTTTAACACAAAAATTCTTAGAAAATTAAAATTTACAAATTAAATAAACAAGACATTCTTTCATCATCAAACACAAATCAATTGTTGTCAAATTTATAATTTATAAATTACAAAATAAAATTCTTAAGAACTTTTTTTTAATTAGGTGTGTGATGTCATGCCTTGTCTACGTCACAGATTCAACCCTAGGACAAGGACCAAGTGCCAGGTTTAGCCAAATTGAGCCATGCCACCCAACCCATTTGTCACCTCTATACATAGGCACCTCAATAACATCATCTATATATATATATATATATATATATATATATATATATATATATCAATTCAAAAAGATTTGAGAAAAGATATGACATCCTTAAAAAAAATTTCTCTCGCCTCCCTCAATTGCCCCTTATCAACCCCATGGTAGATATATACAACAAACTTCCACACTGATTAATTATTTCAGTAGTGATCACGACCAATCACTGTTAGCTTTTAAGTTCTCATGAGATCCAATGCATTAGTAATAGTTTAAATATATCTATAAGACATCCTTTGTAAGCAATGAGACACATAAATGTTGAGATTTAATAAAAAAAAAAAAAAGAAACGTTATAACTACTTAGAAATATAGTAAAAAATAAGCTAGGCAAATAAACAACTATAGGTTAAATCCATAAATATTAGATTATCATTTTTGTAACATAAGAACATTGTAATAATTGCAATTTATAATTTTAATATACTTATATTTTTGTTTTAAGTATGAGAGCTATCCAACTTGTGGAATGTCTCAATTCGACTAGCCTATTATATAAGGGGTAAGTTACATTATTTGTTATTAATATTTTTTTTATTTCGTTTTATCATTTTTACTTCTACATGACGTCGCATCAAAACCCTAGGAGAGAAAAAAAAATACAATAGCACTATTTTACCATCACACACGTTGACACAATGAGAAAAAAAAAAGATGTGTGCAATTTTTCAATTCCTATTGCAAGATGGACGTGTTGTATATTTCAAATACATCAATTGTTGTTGCTTGTTGTGATTAGGGCACAACTAAATTTTCGAGTGGTGCGTGTGTGTGCACTGTCCAATTGGACAAAAACCCTAAATGAAAATTCTGATTATATGATAATTTTATTTCATATGTATGCCTATGATACTCTGATTATGAGAGACAACGAATTAGATAACACCTAACTCGAGATATACTTCAAAAATTATAGTTCTACATAAATAACTTTGCAAGACTCAAATACTTTCTTTATATATCAATAACTAATTCCATGAGAGAATGTCATCTCGCAAAGATAATATCAAATACACATTTATTCTTTTACATAGGTTGATTTCTTTATATAACAATAACTATCTGAATATTATTGAAATAGGTTTGATATAAGCATGTAGTATAATAAATTATTTCCTAATTTTTTTTTTTACATATTCACTTAGCCGCAATATTTCATATATTGAGGTATGCATAGAATTTTCATGAAATTGAGATCTCTTTTAATGATTATAATCATAATTAATTAGTCAAGTATTTAGATTAATAGAGATATGTTTTTATCATACTAATTTATAAAATTAAAAGTAATATTCAACACTAATTAATAAATAAAAATAGATTAGACATAAGATAAATATTTAGAAAAAAAATTCAAAAATATAATTATTATATCATACATCCAATTTGGTTTTACATCTAGTAAGATTCCTATTAAAAGTAATTTATACTTAAACATATTATACGAATATGAAAATATTTTTTGAAAAAAATAATGTATATGACAGTATTTTTTTAGTTATATTAATATAGCTGAGTATATACATGATAATATTATTAAAAAATGCATAATATAACATTACTAAGATTTTTCATCTGAAAATATTTTGATGATCATCATCTATCTTTTGTAGATAAAAATCAAAATATTAGACTATGTTTGTACACAAATGAATTTTATATATTTGGATAAACAATGCAATAATACTATTCATAATCAATTATAATTACACCTCATAATTTATCACTATGAATGTGCATGAAAGATGAGATCATATTTTTGTATATTATCATATTCGATCTCTGAAACCCAAAAGAAAAATTAGATATTTTTCTATAATTCATAAATGCAAATCTAAAAATTTCTAGGAACATGATGTGGAATTATATGATATATCTAAAAAATAAAACTTTCAAATGTAAGCAGAATTTACGTAGACTATATATAATTTTTCTACTTATTTAATATTGTCAAGATAGAATACTGTATAAAAATTGGATTACTTATTGCTTAAAAGATTAGAATATATTTTCTTTGAGCAAAGAATGAAATACTTCTTAATTTCATAATCACCATAAGTTCTTACATGTGAAATATCAATTTCAAATGAATATTGATATATTAAAAAAACATAATAAAATTATAAAATATATATACCCTTTGAAGTCATGCCAGAATATTAGATATAATTAAAATATGAGTTCAAAAATATTATAAATATTGATGCATATTATATTAATGCATAAATTTTAAAATAATATCACTGCGGTTGAAAAAAATAAAATATCTTTTGGAATTTATCTTATTTGTAAATTAATCTTATTAGGCACAACTTAAATATTGATGAATATGTAGATGATGATTTGTTAGAAATTTTTGATAACTACATATTTATTGATTTAATATTATGTTGTCTTGCTTATTTTTTAACTATTACAATTTGAATATTAAATAAAAAAAATTTACTTGTGTGAATGTCAATATGTTATCATTATGTTTTATCATTATGACATTTTCATGATATTTTATTGTGACTTTATTTTTCAATGTATAATTTAATTTAGGTATGAGAGACAACAATTAGTAATGACAACATTACAAATATCTTTTTATATTCTCCTACACATACAGAGAATAAGTTAGCATCACCACATCATAACACATATTGATTAACTATCACTAATATTTCATTTTTGTCTCATTTTGTACCAAGAAGTATTCTTAGATCCATCTGACCTATTTTAAGACGCATATGCGTTGGTACAACATCATTGAAACCAATTAGTTATTCACAATCTATAATTTTCATGTCAGTTATAAGAAAATCTTTATTCAGCCCATAATTAACAAATAACAATATGTAACTTTTTAAAATTTATTACATACATTATCATTTTTTATTATTTTTGTTTGAAAAGAATTTAATTAACTATTAATGAAATTATAAGTAAATGATTATGATTAAAATATAATAATTTCAATTAATAACAAAATATAATTCTACTAATTATCAAATATTATCATTCTGAATTAAAATAATATTTAAGTTACAAAATTTTAGATAATAAACAAAAATAAATTAAATATTAACTTAGTAGAATAAAAATGCGTATATTTTGTTTATATATATATATATACACACACACACACACACACATATATATATATATATTTAAATTACTTACATATTTATTCATTATACTTCTCGTACAATCAAAAAAATATTTGAGAAAAAATTAGTTACAAAATATATAAAATTAAGTAAAATGCCCCAAAATATAAAAGAATTTCATTGAAAAAAATTTGTAAGTTCAATTTTCATACATTTACTTGTTTTTCAAAATGATTTAATATGAAACTCTTAAAAATAATAAATTACTATGTATTCTTAGTTTATTTATATACAAATCAAATAATACTTTGATGATCTCGTTGAAGTACACATAAAAACATGTATCAAATTAGAGATATAATGACAATTTTAACAAGAAAGAAAAAATATGATACAAATTTAAAGCCTAATAGAATCCCTCTTAATATTTAGATAAATTGATAGAAATATTAGAATAATAAAGAGTTCAAAGACTTGTTTTAGATGACCTCATAATTATCGATCAAAAAAAATAGATAAAAAATCAGAATTTTCAAACATATTGAAAATATAAAGATGAACTATTAATATTCAATAGTTTTGATAAAATTAACTTTCATAAATTATTATTATTTAAATTTTTTTAATACAACCGATAATATGTGTGACAATGTATCGTGTACCTTAATTATAACTATTATTTTTTAAAAGTTTAAGTTAGAACAACCACCAACACTATTTGAAGTATTTTAGCAAATTCATAAGAAAAATAATGAATCTTTATGAACAAGAGATCAAATGATATTAATGTTGGTTTCTCAATTTATACTTATAGTATCACATGTAATTTGCAATTAATGAAGGATAACTATATAAAAGGATTAATTTTTTGACATTCACTAAAATTAATATGCAAAATCAACTATTTTTTGTTGCCGTATCTTCTAAATTATTATATATGAACTCATTAAATATAATAACCTAAGTAGCATGGACACGGACATGAAAATACGATATTACAGGATAAGGGAACACAGTAAATTTTTAAAAACTTGGATACGGATACAACTAGGATATGGCATGATAAAAAAAATAAAAATAAAAATAAAAAATATTTTCTTTATAAATATTGGGTATTTTATAAAATAAAATAAAATAATTTGTCATCGTCATCTTTTAATTATAATAATATATTTGATGAGATATTATACAATAAAAAAAATTTAGAATACATTATAAAAGAAATATATGAAGATGTAACACAAAATAAAAATATACAAAAAAATAATGAAGACAAAATATTAAAAAATAAAAAAAAATACAACATAAATTTTTAAAATGAAAAAAATAATAATATACAAGTCGACAAAAACATTAGCTATTTTTTATTATTTTAAAAAAGATCCATCAAAATCTCTAAAGAAAATGTGACAATTGGGACGAACAATTGGGGCATAACCCAAGTCATGGCCCAACTAAGACATGCCTGGCAAGGCTTTGCATGATCCAGAACATTGCCTCAGCCTGATTCATGCTGGCCTCAGAAACAACTCATGTCATGCCAAGCCAAGCAGTGTCAAGCTTCTAGCCAGACCAAGCACAACCTAGGTGCATGTATCAAAGGCATGGTCCGGAGGCATGGGTACAATGCCCATGACCTTATATCGAGTACCAAGCACGATCCAATCATACTGCACCCATCTCACCCAATATTTTTTTAATTATTATTATATTCATAAAAACTCACCCACCCCACATAGTACCCATGACCTCTCTCTCTCTCTCGTCTCAATTTTCTTCTCTAATCTCTCCGCAAACTCATTTTTGTCTCTATAAAGCTAAAATTTATAATTTAGCTTTAAAGTTTTTCTGTGAAGCTTAAAAACATAAGATGTAGACAGAAAATTTGAGTATGGGCTACGACTCTCTCCTCTCCATAAGCCTAATGCTAACTAGATATTATTTATTTTAATTTTTTAGTTTTTATTTTTTAATTTAAAATTTAAAATATATTTCATAAACTAAAAATAAAATTACTAAAAGTTAATTTAATAATAACAAAATTACTAAAATATATTAATAATGATAATACAACAAAAATATCTAAAATCAGAATCATTTTTTCTCATATAACCTCGACCCAAACTTAAAAATCTAAAAAATAAAAAATTAAAAAATATTTTTAATTTAGACTCACTTTAAAATAGTACAAAATAAAAAAATCAGGACAAATAATAAAAAATCAACACAATATAAATATTATAAAAAATATACATGTAAAATTACATGTAAGATTGAGCACATGAAAAGATATGTCAATTATTATATCAAAAAAATATAATATATTAGATCATATGCAAATCCAATTGAGCAATGAGATTTTTGAAATTGAATCTAATTCAGCTTCTATGTTGATTCTCTTCATTTATCACAAAAAATTAGAAATAAAATACATAGCTTAACTAATCACTACGATGTGTCTTCCAATAAAATTTTGGAAGGTCTTAAGATAATCAATATAATACAAACATATTTTTATCCTGCATATCATAGAATTTTAAGTCCACATGTAGGAACAATATATTATAATATTATAAATTAAAAAATAATTAATAAATTTAGACAAAATAATAATATAATATTCATAATGTTCAATATTTGAATTAATCACAATGATATATCTTTTGCATGCCTCATTGTCTACTATGTAAATTTTAAATAAATATTTAATAAAAAAAATTTTAAAATTTTTAAAAATTTTTTATTCTTATGATGACTTTACCACATATGAGTACATTAAAAATTTTTAGAAATTATAATATTAAAAATAAAATATATAATATCATATTTTATAATATATCTAACAATGAAACACCATTAATATGCTTGATAAGACCAAATAAAATAAATTATTAAAAAAATTCACGTTAGATATATATGTGACATCATTAAAATGATAATACATACAAAGATAAATATTATTTTTCCCACGTTAAAAAAATATATAACACACTAAAATATCTTCGAATACCTAACAGACAACAAAAGTTTAGTAATCTCTATTTATTTACGGGTCTAAAGAAAAAAAATTTCAAATAAACATAAGATACCATTGAAATTATACTTATTTGATGTTGGAGTCATGTGTTGAATATAAATACATAATATCCAACTACATCAATAATATAAGTAATGAACATATTATTAATAACAAATATTAAAATACACATTTTTTTATGAAATTCTTGAAAATTTTTATGATACAAAGAATATGTATTTGTTAGTTTAAACTCACAAGTATTGCACTCAGGTGCATTAACAATATTTGTAGCATATTTTAAAAGTTTAGATATCACCCAATATTTAATGACATAATTGTTAAGATAAAAATTAAATATTTAAAAGTACTGATTCAATATTTCATTTCTTTATTATTTGACTATTTGCATATATCATATAATTAAAATAAAATAAGTAAATAATATTTTAATATACATATCTACTTGCATGAACTAGAAATACCAATCTAAAAATTCATTCATGAAAAGTTAACTATTTTATTTACATATTAGATAGAATAATAGTATGAACTATGACACTAGATATAATAATAGTTATAACCAAACTCTAAATACAAATATGAACACCATATTCGAAGATGGTGACTTCTTAATTCAGTTAGCAAGGAAAAAAATAAAAGAATAGACCATCAAATAGGAGAGAGCTATCTCGGTACCTATATACAAATTACTATTTAATCCTATCACTTTATGATAATAAAAATCTTAATATTTCATAATGATAAAAATCTTATGAGTCCACTTATCCCATATTAATCTAAGATTGTATGGGATCTACTGATTCCTCATGTGTCAAGAATAACATCGAAGCCAATTTTTTCTATTATAGTTAATATCATTTCAGATAGAAAATCAAGATTATGATCAAATATTATTAAGACACTAATTTGAATGAAAGATTGTGAGGATTCAAGATTAGATATCCTTGATTATGCTAGAACAAAAAAATTACTGACAAATGACTCGTAAGACTTAAATAATGTTGAGCCTACTACTAGTTATATCATTAGATACTTATGCAATACTGATTAATTGCATTCTTATAATGATTGGCATTGGATGCCCAATAGGTGCAATTACGTCGCTAGCGATGAAATTTAAAAAAGCCCAATCCGCTAGCAATGTTGAGCCACAACTATAAACATCCTGGCATTATTCATTTCTAAAATTTAGAAAATAACACTTGGAAAATAATTTTTTTTTTATAATTACATCACTATTTGAACATTGTAGCAAAATTAGAAATAAAATTGAGCATTTTTACTTATCATTTCTTGTAGTGATAGTAAAGTCAATCATTATACTCAAATTAGAAAAAAAAATCTATAATCTAATTTAATGAGTATCCACTAAATAACATTCTTGAAAATTAACCTCTATAAACATATTAACTGCAAACCTCAAATGTGACAACATAGCATCTCTATTATAGAAGAATAATACTATATCATAAAATTATTTGATCCACTAAAGATAACTTGTTTGAAACTAAACTAAATATACTATTTTGAGTTAGATAATTATTAACTAATCAACTTTTATAGCAAAAATAATTATATATATATAATCAACAAATTAAATATAACATACAAACTTTTCCAAAAATAAAACAATAATTTGTATTGTATCACATTTATATAAATCAAAATAAATGATTATCATTAAAATTCTCACAAATTAAATTATCAATAATTATTTGACTTATTGTATCATATTTATATTGTAATATATTTGATAATCTACAAATTAAATTTGATTGTGGCACAAGATTCCTATGTAATTGCTCCAAATACACCTCATTTTCAATATCAACATGATAAAATATATACTTCATGTTTAACTAGAATATCCTCCATATTTGAGAAATTACCAAGGTATAAATATCTATATTACGACCATATTAATCACATTAAAGAAAATATATCCTAACACCAAGCGATTTAGTACGTATAGGATTTGTATCAAACAAAATTAAAATACATGTAAATAAAAATATTCCGTAGAGCACAACCTGAACAATCTTAAAAAAGACTAGCTACATAACTCCTCTTTAATAATACAATACCTTTGCTAAAGCATGTCATATTTATATTAAAAAAAAATTCAAAGATCTTAAAATCCTTCATTAGACTCTATGACAGAATATACTATTTGAGTTAGAAGATTCTTAATTCATTATATCTTAAAATAAAAATATTATTCACATACACAATCAATAAAATAAATTTTTAATTCAAAAAAATATCTAAATCTACCAAAATCATTTATTAGAAACTATGACAAAATATACTACTTGAGTTTTATGATTCCAAATTCAATATCTCTCATAATAAAGATAGTATCAATACATATAATTAGTAAAATGAGCCTCTCAACTAAACTCAAAAAATAAAGATAGTATCACATATATATATCTAAACTAAATGAAATAACTACTATTGAAAATTTATTAAGTCCTCGATAACCAATTGGAAACATACATCATCTAATTATATTGCTTGAAATCTTAATGAGTTGTTTAAATTTGAGACTCAAGTGGGATTCTAAAGAAGTAAATAAAAATTTACTTTAAACCTTTATAAATTCATATGTATCTTTTAAATCATTATCTTCTTAGACTACTTAAAAAAGGAATTTATAACAACATAATCAATATAATAAGTTTATTAACTATTATACATATAATCTAATATATTATTAATTCTAATAATTTATATATTATTACATTAATTTTTTATTTTTTTATTAAAATTATATATATATATATATATATATATATATATATAAACATATGTATAACTACATATATAAAAATATTTATAAAATTATAAACACACACACACATATGTTTATATAAATACATATATTTATAAAATTATACCCATATTTCTATTCATTTTTGCATATTAAAATTTATTTTGCTAAATTTTTGATTTGATACTTATGACTTGATGACAGAGTGTGTTTTCTACTTTGTGGAGGTTACGAGTTTGAATCCATGTTGTTCCACTTGAAATATTAATTAAAATTTTAAAAACCACCTTTTAAAAAAAGGTAATTTCTAAACTCAAAATAACAATTAAACATTTTGCAAATTCAAAATATGCAAGCATCAATTATGAATTCAAAAAATGATATTTTATTTTTTTAATTCAATGGGATAAAATTGGATTAATTAATTTCAGTATAAAAAAACTTAATTATTTGAGTCTAGTAATTTTTTTTAATTATGAAATGTCATATTATTTTTTTGTCAAATAGTTTGTGTTTAGAAGATCAAAATATAAACCTCCCAAAAAATTATGGCCTAAAATGAACTAATTGAATAAAATACATATAATCACCAATAAATAAAATAACATTTGAAATTCATATTATTTATTATCTTAACTATATATTTATATATTTTAATATAATAAATTAAATAAGTCTTTACTCATAAATTTGACAAGCAAGATATAAATCTCTAAAATATATTCATAGCCAATGTCTCATATTCTAGCATTTAAATAAATCTAAGACTAATACAACATTCTCAATTTGACTATTAATTGATAATCAAGATGACAATGAAAAAGTAATAAATCAACACTCAAACACATATAGTAGTGTATACTATAGTTAAAATAAGCACAAATAATATATCATGCTTGTTTCAAAGAAAAAAGTTTCCTTTAAATCTTCTGATGTAAAATAACAAAAAAATATAATTTGAATTGAATTACCTAAAAATGAAACACATAAAAATAAGTACTAAAATACCTAAAAATAAAAATAAACACGTAAAAAAAATTATCAAAATTGATGTTATCATAACCAAAGATGATTAATACTTCATTATTGACTAGTATAGCATTTAAAAAAAATAATTACTTATAATATGAATAGTAATTCTTGAATCAATAACTTAAGAATTCAAAATAAAAAAAACAAGTCAAAAAATCTTAAGTACTTGATAAAAAAAAAAGTATCTATTATAATCTTTATGACAAAAAAAAACTCTACATAGTTATACTCTATATTGACTAATATAATAATTCAATTCCATTCCAATTGAATCACTATAAAAACACTTTATGAGAACATCTAAATAGCTTCAATAGTTATACTCAAAAAATAACTTTCAATAATTCTCTAGAGTGGGCACTTATATAATTTATACTCTATATTGAGGCTCATGATCCTCTACTCTACTATCACTAGTACTCCCTCTACAATCAATATGAATTGAATGATATATATCTCGTGCAACTCTTTGTATGCCATAATCACATAACAAAGATATCAAATAGGTCATGCCACATTTGAGTCAAAATCCTAACACGGCACTAAAAATGAACAACCCAACATGACATTGTATATCCTGTTGGAACTAAAAATACCATGACAACACAGCCCCAAAAATAAGCATCTAACACAATCCATTGATACTTTTTTTAGTCGGGTCATGCCAAGTCATGCCGGATCGTGCTGGCTTGTTTGGCCAGTAGGGCCAAACCCAGCTTGCATGAGAAATCATGCTGGGTTTTTACTTGCTAAGTCTCATGAATCAGAAATTTTAGCCCAACATATATTTGCTATGTTATATGTTGTGCTATGTCATGCCTTGTGTCGTGTTGGAGCCGCCCAGCCCAATTGACATTTCTACGCATGAGTTATGAAAAAATATCATATATTTGCATAATGTAAGACGGGCACAATGTTGATGCTAGCTCATATATTATCTTATATGCTGTGCAAGAAACAAAAATAAAAAACAATTATTTCAAGGAATTATCACATCACAATAAATAATCAAGTCATTGTGTAATCGAGAGAGAGTAGTTTATCTTATGGCCAAGAGGCTTCTTTATCATGTGATTCAATTTCCCCTAAAAAAAAATCCAGTCCAAAAACTAGCAACAAAGTGCAAATAATTTCATTCTACAAAATTTCATAATGTAATAACATAGATTTTGAACTTCCCAATTAGTCAAAAATTGGGGACCACAACTCAAAAAATATTCTATTTTTTTTTCTATTTTAACACTAATGTCATTATACATTTTTATCAGAGATTCAATAGAACATTACTAATCAAACAACATTTCAGGAAAACTTTACTAACGCCCTTATATGATTACTATGCATGACACAAACCCCAACAAAGAACACACCAATCGTGAATGTGTCTACGCACACTACCTATATATTGCAAGCACTTATTATGCACACAAGCATGTACATATGTTGTTACAAAGGTATGCACTTCCCCCTCTCATTTTTTATCTCTACTTTAAGTTTGCACACCCTTATGTTCTAATACCATGTATAAAATGCGAATCACAACAAAACTTTATGAAAGTTAATATAGTAATATGTACAAACAAATCATGTCAATAGGATTAAGAAATCTCATATATTAGATACTCTCATCCACAAATTAAATATGTAACAAACCAAAAAAAAACATGATAAAAACAAACTATAACAATAAAGATTAATAAACTTGAATAGCTCATTTGAAAAATCCAAAGAAAAAAAAGATGAGTAGCATCACAATTTCATCACCAAAATGAATCTAAAACTTCTGAATAATAAAATATAGAAATATCCAATATAATAAAATTTAAATATTTCTAGCATACATGAGCTCAATGATTGAAAACATAACAAATTTTTCAGAGAGATTAGTGTTTAGGTAGAGGTGTCAACTGGGCCGGCCCGACACGTGAAAATCCCGTGCCCGGGTAAGGCACGAGTCATGCCGTGCCGTGCCATGCCTGACCCGGCACGGTTTGGTGCCCGTGACAAGGCACACCAGCATGGGTTCGTCCCGTGTGGTGTCCCGTGTCAGGTGTCTCCCTTTCTTTGGCCCTCCCACAAAAAAGACCGCGGGTCGGGTCTGATTGGACCCGACCCGCGGTCCCCCGAACCAAGCCAACCCCCCCCCCCCCAACCAGAAAAAAAAAATTAAAAAGAAAATAAATTTCAGCTGTTAGACCTCGTCTCCAACGGATAGGAAGTAGAATCCAATGGCCCTCATGATTCTGCCCCAAAAAAATTAAAAAAAATTCAAAAAAAATTACTTTTTTTTGAAAAATATTTTATTTAATTTATAAATTCCACCTCCCCTCTCTATAATATTTATGTTTTTCATAAACATAAATTCTCTCAAATCGTTTAATTTCTCTCTCAAAAATCTTACTTCTCTCTCTCGGGACTTGGGATTTCAGCTTTCAGCTTTGATTTTCGAGAATCTCAACTTGAGTTTTGAACATTAGAACTTGGCTGTGGTTGACCGTGTACATGACCGACCTCAATGCTTTTACAGGATAATTTATTTTACGTTTTTTTTAACTCTTTCTCACTAGTTTCTCTCTCTAGACCAAAATTAGAAAAAATTAAAATCTATCTTCTAGTCTCTATTAAACTATTCTTAAAAACAAAAATCCTAAAAAATAACAAATACAACTGAAACATATTTAAATTTAAAAAATAAAAATATTATACAGAGGTTTAAGACTGCTGAAACTTTGGTTTCACCAGTCATCTCAGCCCAAACTTTTAAAAAATAAAAAACTAAAAGAACTTCTGTAGTTTAGACTCATTTTAATATAATAAAATAAAAAAATATTAGGGGTGAAGAAGAAGAAATGATACAGTACAAATATTGTATGAAATTTTTAACATGTAAGAGTTTGTTTGAGACTGGACATTTTAAAAGGCGTGCTGAATTATGCACCAAAAAACATGGTCCATTAGATCATAGACAAACCCAACTTGACACTACATTTTTTGAGACTAGATCGAGTTCAGTTTCAAAGTTTACTCCCTTCATATACTCCAGCGAATTGGGTGGGAACGGCATGGCCAGACTTATCACATTGATAGGTCTTCTGATCAGATTTTTGGAAGATCCAATGATAGTGCGCATCAGGCAGACATATTTTTAACCTGTTTATCGTAGGATTCCTAGGTCCATATCTAGGAATGACATACTAAACATATATAAGTTAAAAAAATAAAAAATAATTAATAAATTTATGGCATATAATGAAGTGGTGTTCATGACGTCCGATTTCTGGACAAGTCACGATGAATCATCTTATGAATGTCTCATCAGCCACTATGTAGATTCTTACTGGACTATGAATAAAAAAATTTTAAGATTATCTGAGATTCTTCATCCACATGATAGTCCGGCCATTTATGAGTGTATGATAAAAATCAAAGGAAATATAAAATTCAAAATAAAATTTTTAGTGTCACATTTGATAACGCATCTAATAATGAAATAATGATTAACATGTTTGTTGTTAATATTAGAGACGTACCATTAGGAGAGATATTTCATGTCAGATGCATGTGTCACGTGATTAACCTGATTGTTCAAGCGGATATAAAAGTGTGTTCCCCCGCGTTGGATAATATACGTAATGCACTAAAATATATTCACTCATCGCAGACAACAAAAATTTGATAGTCTCTGTTTGTCTGCGAATCTTAAGAAGAAGAAATTCTAATCATATGTGAGACATCGTTAGAATTACACGTACCTGATATTGAAATCATGTGTTGAATACAAACACCTGATATCCAACTACGTCAATAGTAAGAGTGACGAACTTATTATTGACGACACTAACTGAGCTTCAGGAATTTCATCTATAAAAATCCTGAAGATTTTTTATGACACGACGAACATGTGTTCATCGGTTTATACGGCCACGACTTGCATTGCACTTCAGTGCATATGCAATATTAATAGCATATTTTGGAAGTATCGAGCTGACCAGACACTTAATCATATGGTTGCAGAGATGGAAACCAAGTACTTGAAATACTGGTCCACCGTTTCATCTCTTTATTGTCTCACTGCATGCATTGACCCTAGGATTAAGGTGGAAGGGGTAGAAAAAACTCTGACTTATATTTTCTCGTGTATGAACCTGGAAGTAACACCTGAATGGTTTATTCACGAAAAGTTAACAGACCTGTTTATATACTATAATACTAGATATGGTGATAGTGATAGTAAGACTGTGATTACGGACATTGATACCTTGTTCGGATATGACGATTTTTCCATTCAATTGGCGAGGAAGAAACGTAGGGGTAGACCATCACATAAAAGCGAGCTTTCTTGGTACTTAGATACCGATTACTGCTCAATCCTATCACATTCTTATACTAAGAATCTTGATATATTACAATGATGAAAATTATATGAGTCCACCTTTCCCGTGCAATCTAAGATGGCACGGGATCTACTGACTCCTCCGGTGTCGAGCGTAACATCGGAGTCTACTTTTTCTGTTGTAGTGAACGTGATTTCAGATAGGATATCGAGATTGCGTCCAGATATTATTGAGGCATTGGCTTGTTTAAAGGATTAGAAGGATTCGAAGTTTAGCATCCATGATCATGCTAAAGCTGGGACTGGGACTGGGACTGCAGCCGCATGCACTACGATAGCGGAGGAGTTGATTGCTGATGATGATGATGCATATGGTACTGATCTTGATATTACGGCTGATGATGCTCATGATATGTCAATTAAATATTAATGATAATCTACTATTTTTTGATTTCGATATTTTACTTTTTATTGATTATACGCTTTATTTATACGTTATGTTAAAACTTTAATTTGTTTGATTCAAACCTTCGGTATCAAATGGCTGATTGGTCATTTTTCATTTGAGCTGCTTATGTTTTTTTTTATTTTTATTTTTTTTTACAAAATATATTGATTTATTTATTTTTTTGTTTTAATTTTTCATTTAAAAATTTATAACTATATTATATAATTCTAATAAATTTCAAACTAATTTTATATTACATTATAAAAAAAATTAACTTTGTAATTTTAATAAATTTTTAACTTTTTGCATATTATAAATATATAATATTATACATTATCTATAATTTTATATATAATTTAATAATTTATATAAATAAAATAAAAATTAAAACAAAATAATTTAAAAAAAAAATTTTACTGGCCCGAAAGGCCTGTCCTGGCCTTTATGGCCAGGCCAGACTTTTTTAAACCGTGTCGTGCCAGGCCCGAAAAGAAAGCACGCCCGTGCTCAAAAAAATGGGCCAAGCCGGCCCAGCCCATCCCGTTTGACACCTCTATGTTTAGGTATATCAAACACAAAATATTAGTGTTCTGGTATCCTAAATTTTTTATAATTTAAAAAATATATACCAAATTCTAAAAATTAAATTTCAATGTGTACTAAAATTCATAAACTCGATTTTGCATCAAAAATTTAAAAATAATTTTATTTAATTAATTTAAAAAATATTATTGGTAAGTAAGAAACTGATTAATGTTACAAAAGGGGGCAATGGAAGATTTGAACCCATGTCTTTAACTTGTAAAAATCATACTGAACCACTTGATCACAAGGTTTTTATCAAATGTAAAACACACACACACACACACACATATATATATATATGTATATACCTATATATATATATATGTATATACCTATATATATCTATATCTATATATTTATTTATTTATGTGTGTTTGTGTTTGAGTATGTGTGTGTGTATATGTATATATTATGCCAAAAATCAAATATTTTGTGTAAAGCATATCAAAACACAAATCTCTCTATATTTAGTACTCAACACACTAAAGTATATGACATTCATCTTAATAAACATGGTTCAACAATCAAGCCATTTAGAGAAAATAGTATAAATAAAATAAGTAAAACAAAATAAAAAAAATCAAAACAAATACTCTAAAGATAGAATTATCATTAATCATGAATAACATAAAGACAAACAAACACCACAAAAATAAGTTGTTTGATTATGCATAGCACACATAATATAGCTAATAATTCAGGCGTGTGTGTAAATATATACACACACCTTGATAATCGACAATAGGTCCTAGCATACTTCAATTTTCTATTTCTCAAAATAAAACACATTTGATGATTAATTTTTTTGATTACAAAATCATGAGAATAGGTGAAACGTTAATCTTCCAAGTCATTCCACTTTTTGATATCTTGTTTTGAGTTCTAGAATTCTTATTGTTGCAGTTGATTATTTTAGGATCATTTATTTTTGTTTGTTTTTTATTTTTTATATTATGTATGAGAGTATCCAACAAAATGTGATGTCCTAATTATGACATTAGCATTAGGTTAAGTCTCAGCTAAAACTTTGAGATAGATTTGCATGTCATAAAAAAAACACTTAGAAACTTATCTAGAAGGCATCTTCAATTTTGAACTCTCGAATATACATTGATTTGTCATTTTGAACCATCACCATTTTCTAATATTTTTAAAATAAATTGTGAAAAATAAAATCAAAGTGACATACAATCATAATGAGAACCATCACCAGCTTGTAGGGAATCAATTATTTCCATGTCATAATTAAAATTTCAATATGAATTATCACAATAATTAATTTGTGACACCCTAAATGAATAGATGACAACTATTAAAAAAACATACGATTATAATACCATATACGTGTAGTTCCACAACTTCTTTCATGATTACAAAATGATGAGAAAAGGATGAGATAAAAAGAGCACCCACCTTTGATCGAATATCAAATAGCTGAGTTTCACTATCAATTTAGAGCAGACCTAGAATGAAAACATAATTTTAATCAAATGATTGATTAACAATAAAGATAAACTTCACAATTACTCATATCGTGTACCATTACACAAAAACCAATACACCAAATCTCATTAAATTTTTCATAATTTAAAGTAGTTAGACAAAAAATATACTATAATAATTAAATCACTTATAAAATAATCATGTTGCATGCATATATTAAAAATAATATCTTAGTATGATGGCAAATACATTCATTCAAAAGAGGTATGATGCAAGTTCAAGACTCATTTAACACTGTCTCTCTAATTTTTAAATGTAAAATTGTCAAGAATATTAATCTCTGGTACCCCATGTTTAATAGAAGTCTTGTACATTGAATACAACATTCATCAGAGTTGGTGGATGTTTTCTTGATTGATAGAATAATGACACCACTAGCTAAAGAAGTCAAAAAGATGGGAAAACCCCAAGAAAAATACCAAGCACAGAATCAAGCTTTTCACAAAACTATAATTTGTAAGCAGCTTTAGATCTTACAAGTTTCTTTACAGCGATAAAGACATGTTTTTTTATTTTGTTTGTTCGTTTAAGAAAAGTAAACTTAAAAATGCAATCCAAAAAAATAATCTATTATTGATGATTACCTTGTTACAGAAAACCTCCTCCAGTCCATGTTACACTTGATTTTCCCATGCAGCCATTAACATTCTTGTCAGCTGTAGTTTTATTGATATAACTATCATATCCATCATCTTTTCCATCATCCCATCCTGCCCAATCATCCTTAATATTCAAGGCAGACCCACTTCCTGGCTTTTCATTTTTATTGACTTTCTGCTCCCCCCAATCATCCCAAGAATTTGAATTATGAGAACTATCATGTGGCTTTGATGAATTCAAAGAATTGGAAATCCAGGATGTACCATCATGTACACCAAAATTTTTGTTATGCCCACTTCTCCCATCATTAGCGTACATCCAATTATCTACTTTCCAATCTTCTTTGGTGTAGTTATCAACCTTCTGAGAAGCCATTGCCATGACACCTTTCATGATACCCCAAGTTTTTTGTCCAATTTCAGTTGTTTTAGATGCAACAGCATTGACAGTTTCATTAACTTTGTAGTCATGACAACCTTCCTTCACCTGTAAGCAACATTTAGTAATGAACATCACAAAAGCATAACCAAATAGTTGTTTTGGGAATGAAACCCAACTCAAAATAGCAGAGCTCCTGCTTAGTGCACAAAGCTAAAGAAAATAAGAGATGACAAAAAAGGTTAAAATGTTAAATTTCAATAGAGCAATTAAAAAATCATACCCAATATACAAAGCTCTTGCTTAGTGCAATGTTTGGGATAGATTAATACCGCAAGAGTATTAGCCATGAAAATCAGAGAAAATGTATCTTATGAGTCTGAAACCTGAGTTCTACTACATTTGAACAAATATATTTACCATTTCACCAAGGCATAACCTCAATGTTTGGTATTTGCTCTGGCAGGTTGTTTGTGTTCAAGAAAACCGAGATTACACAATAATATCAAATGATTGAGATATTCAACAAGCATAAAGATGTTGAAAGCTTAACAAACACTGTGTTCCGTATGAATAAGAAACATCCAGATTCCTGATTAAAAAAATGGCTTTAAAGTGTTAATACCTTGCTAGTGATCTCCTTACTAACTTGGACAACATTTGCTGCAGATTGAGCTGCAGAATGAGGCACCAGAGATAGCCAATCAATCCCCTAAACAAACAAATCATGGGAAAACCAATCCATCGCATTAACGAGACAAGAAACCCATTGAAAGAGAATAAAAAATCCAATACCTGGGATACAGCAGAGAGAGCAGCTGATTGAGAACTATCCCGCTTTGAATGTGGCGAAGTTGATCCAAATCCAACATACTTTCCCCCCTTTGATGGATGGACTCCTTCAGGTCGTGCCTCATTCTCCAATATTTTTCTGGCGAAAAAATCACCCTTGTTAGCAGCACGAACCTCCGACTTCGATCTCCCCTGAATGTCCTCTGTCGGCCGTGACCAAGATGGCGCAACTCCCTGTCCAACATCTCCATCACGGGCCAAACAATCACGAGCAAACTGATTCCTTTTCATTTCGTTACAAAATCCATTCCCGTGCACGGCAGAAACAGGAGGCTTTTTCAAACTCTCTGGAACCACAGGAGGATCATTCCATTCCTTCCCTTCGGCTAACGCAGTAATTTTTTCACGGAAAATCTTAGCAGCGTTAGTATTGTATTTGACCGCTGCATCAGTTTGCTCGGGAATTCCATAACGAGCAAAAAAGTCCTTCGATCTCTTGTTGCCTCCCGCTTCCATTTTCCTGATTTGGATTTCGGTCCACAAATCCAATGTCACGGATCTGACAAATGAGGTTTGTACCCCGAGACCGCGGTGCCTGCCGGAGCATTCCATACAGATAAATACGGCATTTGATACGGATGCCCATTGTGGATTCTTCATGGAGCAGTCAACGCAGGATTTGTTCTCGGGGATCTCCAGGAGGTCCTTTAACCTCCTGGATTCTGCCATCAATACCCAATCAGACCACAGAAGCTGCGTTACTCTGATACTGCAGATCCGGGACAGGGGCCAGGGCAAAGCGAAGAGGAAGGAGTAGTGCTCGAGAGTTAAAGGCAAACGTATATCAGAATCGGGAGACCATCCTCGCAAAATAAAAGTTGCTTTTTAAATGGAAATAAATGGGTACGTTTATGCTTAGTTGTACTTTCACACTTTCTTAAATGAATCAAATAAAATATAAAATTAGTAAATTTTTATTAAATGAATCAAATGACTCCATTTTGTCCTCAAAATTTGTTTAAAAAAAATAAAATAAAAAATTGTGTTTGAAAATTACTTTTTGATTCTAAAAAATATGCTGGTGTGTGTAGAAATCAAAAACTTTTATATTTGGAATATCATACGTAGTATTGTAGTAATTGAATTTTTCTATATAATGGTATAGATAATATATATTATTCATAGTTTCATATTGATCATTATAATTGTATGGGAGTGTAAGTGTGTAGGTGAATGTTATAAAAATAAAATGCACAATAATAATTTGAAAATAAAAAATACAATTCTAAAATAATAAAATAAACAAATAAATAAAAATACAAACTAAAAATAAATTATGATTGAGATAATTTACAAAGTATAAAAACCCTTTTTCTATATAATGAAAATCAAAAATCTCAAATATATTTCTAATGTGGGCAATGTGATATTTTATCAATTCACTTTTTTTTTGACTTTGACATTACATTCTACTATGTGAAATTGTCTTTATTACTTGTCAACTCTATGCTGGCTTATACTCTTACTTAGCCCTAAGAGATTCTATGTCATAAAAACTTATTAATTTTAATCAATTTGATCATAAATCTGTTATATTCTAATTAGTGGAATATTTTGTATATTCACACTTTCTTCTTCTATTATCTCTAGTACAAAATGATATTTTATTCTAATATATTTTATCTTTGAGTAAAATATTAGATTCTTTTCTAAGTGTAAAGTATTATAATTATCATAAAATAAAGTAAATCTATTTTATTTATATCAAAGCTCTTCTAATAGCATCCGCAATCAAATAATCTATTTATTAGTTTGTGTAGCTGTAACATACTATGAATATGTTGTAGAAGTAGACACAACAGATTATAGTTTTGAAACTCAACTTATAGTTCCTCCAACATAGTTTGCATCAATATAACATCTGCCACTGAATCTCTATAACATAATATAGCACTTAAGGTTCCTCTAATATATTCGAGAATACTTTTCATATTACTTCAATGCTCTATGCCAAAATTTTATATGAATCGACAAACATTCTCGCTTATACATTGTAAGAAACTCACCATTTTTGTACTATATTCTATTTTTTATCCTCAAACACTTAATCCTTTCCTTGGATTCAAGTTCCACCCATACTTTTAAGTTTTTTAAAAAATAAAAGTGTATCTGACTTCTTCTTGATTTGATATACCCAATATTTCATTAAGTAATCAATAATAAAAGATAAAAAATATTTTGCTCCTTGCTGAGACATTTATGGTAATTCCCATATATCAAAATAAATCAAGTCTAGAATCTATATATTTCTAGTAACTAATCTACTGAATGCCAATCTTTACTGCTTATTTGTAACATAATGCTCACAAAAAGTTAAATCTACCAATTTGAGCTTTGGAAGTAAAATTCTATTAAAGATAATCTTTAAACCTTATTCTGACACATGATCTAGTTTTAGATATCACATCATGATTGAATATTCTCCTTTGTTAATTGATATAATACATGCATCAGCTTCTAATATTACTTTTCCTTTAAGCACAAATAGATTTGTCACGATCTACTTTTCCTTCATAATCACAAGCATACATTATCAATCTTTATCATTTATCATTATTAATCTTTATCATTATCAATCTTCATCATTTATCATTATCAATCTTTATCATTTATCATTATCAATTTTTATCATTTTATTATCAACATGCATCGATGACTAGAAGTGTCAAATGGGTTGGGTCGGGCTGATTAGACAAGTATGACATGCCAGGCATGACATGATTCTTTGGAGAGCAAGCCCGGCATGGCCCGTGGCCCTAAATCCACCCAGGTTCAGGCCAGTTTGGGTCAGGCCTTTTTTTGGGAAATTAGGGTTTTGGGTGTCGCACTTCCACATCGTAGTCAGCCGTCAGGCATGCCGTCGTTGATCAGGCATTGCCGCATCATCCCCCCATTGGGCTTCACTCGATGTGTGATCACCCGTGTCATCCTTGGTAGGACACACATGCCGAATGCCCTCGGCACGGCATGAAATGATTCGTGTCGAGGGTTCGTCCAGCACGAGCCCAAGCATGGTACTATAGGATACTATGCTAGGCCAAGCATGGCTGAATTGTGCGAGTCATCCGACCCATTTGACACCTCTATCCAAGACTATCTATTTGTCTCAATAATAATAGATTTTTTTTTTCAAGTCATTAACATGTCATACCTATTGAATGGTATATAATATACTGTCATTTTTTTTATTTTGAATGGTATATAATATACCTATTGATAGTACAAATATTAATAATCTTCAAAGTATAATCATCACCGATATGTACAAAGTCTCATATTTGTAGAACAATTCACTTCGAGATGTCATGTGTCATGAAGCCCTCGGGTATAGTAAACAAACATCACAGAATTATTTTATGCTTTCAACTATTATTATCGCATTGCTATATAGGATGATACTATCATCATAAATACTCATTACATTCCATCGATTATTTGATGACTCATTATCTCTATTCTTTTTCTTATAATAACAATTTTTTTTTCTTATAATAACAATTTTTTTTCAAGGCTATGAGCCATAGAGGTCAAACTAAGCTGTGAAAAATTGGTTTGGCTAATGAGAACCAAATTTAGAAATCTATGCTCCATTTAAACTTCTCTTGTCACAAGAATGGGAGGATCCTAGTTTTGTGGGACAATCAGACCATAGATATCAATGTATTCTCTTGCTCGTCCCAACATGCTTACCTGTAAGTCATGGATTAGGAGAAGAGGCTAGCTTTTAGATTGTCAGTCATTTATTGCCTCCACCTATCACCAATAGAAGAATCCTCTAGGAAAATTTAATTGAAGAGGGCAGGATTGACACTTCCTTATGGGATATAATTGGAGATTTTATCTATACCCTCTTTAGGCTTGACAAGGTTGGAGGTAAAATTGTTATAAATTATAAGTATCATGATGCTTTGAATTACACATCCTTGTTAAATCTAAAGGATTTACCTTCATCATGCAGCTACTTTACTTGGACAAATAGTAGGGTATCTAGTAAGCTGGATAGGATAATAATAATTAATGAATGGGATAATCTACAACTAGAAAGTCATGCATGGTTTTTGAACCCTATGATATTTTTGGATTATGGCCTAATGCTCATATCTACTGAGAGGGTAGAAAAAGGTAGGATAATCCTTTTCAAATTCTTTAATATGTGGCTAACTCAAAGAGTTTCACTCTTACACTTCTTAATATTTGGAAGGAGAATATTATAGGGTCTACTATGTTCCAGCTAGTCAAAAAACTAATGTTGCTAAAAGAACACCTAAATAAACTGAATGAAAAGCATTTTGAGCATATTAGCGCAAGAGGGACTTTTACCAAAAATGCTATTCAATCTATCAAAATGGAGATCCTACAATGCCCCAATATGATTTTGAAGGAGGAAGGGTTAGGCCTCAAAATCAAATCAAGGAAATTGGAAGTGTGTGAATTATCTTTTCTTAAAAAAAAGACCAAAATAAATTATCTCAAACAAAGTGATAAGTACACAGAGTTCTTTTATTCGCTAACAAACTCTAAGCTACAAAAAAACAAAATAGTCACCATTGTTAAAAAAAATGAAAGCTATATGATATCTAAAGAGAATATAGTGGAGACTTTTATTTCATACTATAAAACTCTCTTGGGCTCATATAGTCCTAGGATTAGAATTGCTCCATGAAGGAGATTATGATTTGCTTTCTCTATCCTTCTCCTCGGAAGAAATAAAAATAGTTATTTTCACTGTGTGATTCAAAATCTCCCGGGCTAGATGTTTACATAGCTAAGTTCTATAAAGCCTCTTGGAACCATTTTGGGTGTGATGTGATCAAAGATGTAAACAACTTCTTCCATTCTATAAGAATATTGAAAAAAATAAATCATGCCTATATAGCTCTAATTCTCAAATCTTCACATGTAATTATGGTTAAAGACTATAGGTCACATATTGATGTAATGTAATCTATAAAAAAATTTCCAAACTCATTGCTTCGTAGCTGAAAATGATATTGAGTAACATAATAAATCAAGTTTAAGGAGCCTAAGTGAAAGGGGAGATTAATTTCGAATAATTTCTTCGTGCAAAGCTTGATCAGGAGATACGCAAGAAGAATGATCTCCCCAAGATACTTTTTAAAAATTAGAGGTGTCAAATGAGTCATGTCGGGCCAGGTCGGCACAGTTTTAGGCCACCCAACCGGGCTATTATACCCCTCCAGGCTCAGGCATGCAACACAAAATCTACCAAGTTAGGCCCGGTTCAGGATGGGCCTAAACCCTAATTTTTAAAAAATTTTGGGTTTCGGCAGTGTGCCACCGCACCACTGCACATATTTATCATTTTGGGGCTCGGCAAGCCTCGCCCGTCAGGCATCGACTCAACGTGACCACGCTCAATGCGTGGTCACACGTACCATGCCAATTTGCCAAGCATGTCGTGTCGTGCCTGGCACGAAATGTGAGCAAAAACTTTGGCCCAACATGGCACAACTCATGCAGTAGGTAAGCCTGGCACAGGCCTGGGCACGATACTATAGCGTGCCGTGCCATGCCAGGCACGGCTAAATCATGTCAAATGGGCTGGGCCGGGCCGGCCCATTTGACACCTCTATTTAAAATAGATATTCAAAAGGAATTTCATACTGCTGAATGAGGATTCCTAATAGAAGTCCTAACTAGTCTAAATTTTCATAAGCATTTCATAGATATTATTTATGATTGTGTTAACACAAACACTTTCTTATTGGTGATTAATAGATAATTCCATGACTTCTTCAAAGGTAATATGAGTTTTAGGCAAGGAGATCCTATTTCTCTTTATCTTTTTGCTATTTGTATGAAATATCTTTCGAGGTAGTTGATAGATGTAATATCTTCAAAATGTTTCTTTTTTTACCCAGGATGTGCTCCACTAAAAATATCTCATTTAATATATGCATATGATTAAATCATCTTTTCTAGAGTCAACTTGTCCTCCATAAGTATACTTCTGGACACATTAAGAATATTTACAATAGTCTAGTCAAAACACTAACTTATCCAAATTGAATATTTTTTTTGGATGAGTAAATAAAGATTTAAAAGAAGAAATTATAAATAATTTTGGATACAAAGAAGGTATGCTCCCTTTTGTTTTTCATAGGGTTTATTTTTTTTAAAGCCGCTTAATATCTTTTCAATTCTCTATTTTATGGCTAAAATTACTTCAACCATTCATTAATGGACTGGTAAAATCCTATCTATAGCCAGAAGATTAGAGCTTTTATGCACGGTGATACAAGGAATCAAAAAATACTAGTTGTTAGTTTTCTTTTTACCTAACTATATCATTAGTGTAATATGAGCATGTAGAAGGTTTTTATGGGGAGGTCCACAAATTGGTAGATATAGACCTAAAATATCTTGGAAAAAAATTTGCTTGCTTACATTCCTTGGAGGCCTTGGTATCTTGAATATTTTTATATGGAATAAGCTTTTTTTTTTAACTCTTTGGCGGATAAATTGGAAGGAGGACTCACTTTGGATTAAGTAAGTTCATCATTTTATACTTTAATTCTCAAAGCATTTGTGATTACTAGATATCAAAAGAAGACTCTCCAATTTGGAATTCTCTAATCTCTATTAGGGATATCTTGATTAATAAAGTGAGCTCCAAGGAACATGCTGAAAAATTAATGAATATATGGGGGGATAATGGCAAAATCATCTCGAATGCATTCAAATTCTTAATCAGAATAAATTCAAAAAAAAGAGAAAGTTTTGACTAAAATAATCTGAATGAAGAATCACTTGCCCAAGCATGCCATAAATTTATAGATTGCCAAGCATGGAAGGCTTAGAACTAATGATCATGCATTCTCAATTCCAAAAAATATTAATTACGAATTATACAACCTTAAAAAATCCACTGAGCATATTTTCTTTGATTGCTACTATTCTATGTATATTTGGAATGAATTAAAAAGCTAGACATAAACTAAAGGGGACATGAATTCCATTTCATTAAGCTTCAAATAGATGAAGAAGATGTACTTGGTGGAATCACCCAAGAACAACCTTTTGAAGGCATATTTTTCTGCAGCTGTATCATATCTAGAAAGAAAGGAGCAGAAGACTCTTTCAAGGCAAATCCCAAGATCCAAAATTTTTATATAGGAAGATCAAAATTGAGATTTACATTATTTTCATTAAAAAATATAATAGTTTGAAATTTCTTTAGGTTGTATATAAATTTTTGATAATAATTTTAATACTTATCAAAAAAATGTAAATAAGAGGTTAATTTAACTGAAGAAAGTTGACATGAAGTAGTTAGATAATTATTTGATAAGGGTAGTACGTAGGCATAGAAAAGTTTTGATGGGGAATAGTTGAGACTATGATAAATAAAAAATATTTATCAAGTGAAAAAATATTATATATTATTCATACTTCTGAAGCTACAAACATTATTTGGTGTCTCAGGCCTGAAATTATGAAGGCATGACTTGAATAGAGTCATAATGTTCTGTGTTGTGGCAACTAGTTCAAAGAACTTATGTTAAATATCATGATCTGAATTGTGTAGTCATGACCTTAAACAAAGCCATAATATATGTTTAATGTTTCTACCTAAAATTGTGAAGTTGTGACTTGAACAAAGTCATGACCTGAATTATGAGATTGTGACTTGAAAGAATTCATAAATTGTGTTATGTTATTATAACTAGATGAGTCAAGGATTCAAGTTGTGATCTTTTCTCTAGTGTCGTGACATGAATGAAGTCACTACATTTATGTGATATTGCCATTTAGGTTTTAAGTTTAAAGATTTTTTTTTACTAAAAAGTTGTAGATGTAAATAAAAATGAGAAAAGGATAGAGAGAGAGAGAGTGAGTGAGTGAGTGTGTGTGTGTTGTTGAACATATAGTGAAAATTTTCTCTTGTAAATTTTGTGTATTTTAACCTTGCCTATTTTTCTGGTATGTTGTTTGCTTCATCTTTGAATGTTCACTTCTTTCTTTTTTAAATCCCAATAACTATCATAGATCCTTATATTTAGTTTCATATGAATATGTCATGTATCCCATATTTTTCTTACATATATACATTAATATACGTTGATATAAGCATATATAAGCATGAATAGTATTATCTCAAACACTGCCAATTTTTTTAAAGAATTGAGTGTATTTATAGATTTCTATTTTTGAATATACCAAGACATAAATATTTTTCATTTTGATATATTTTTTTTAAATATGAAAAGCCAAATTAGGAGTAAAACATTTTTTACTCCTACTTGGACGACCAATATAGTAAAACAACTTATATATGCTCTTCGCCCAACTTGATTAGGCAGGCCTAGGTCGAGCAACTTGATTAGATTATTTTCTTACTTAATCTACATGGACGACCAAGTTTTAGGAGTAAAGCTCTTCGCCCAATCCAATTTAGCCACTTGCAGTGCCCACTTTGAATCAAGATAGGCTGAGTTTGGTAGGAACAAAAATGTATGCTTAGGGCTAGGCAAAATTTGCAATTGTGTCAGTCATCATCTATGCAAATAACTGAATAATTAAGGAAAAATTTATGTTATTGTGTGTTCTTTAAGATTATTTGTAGTTTAAAAATTCAAATTTTTAATTTTAGTTTATCAAGGTGTATTGTATTCAAATTAATACATTTCATGAAACACCTTTTCCCTCTATCAATTGATTTAAATAAGAATTACACTTATTGAATTAATTAAATAATAATTTTAATAAATGAATTGATTTAATACTCTAATTAATGTTCGAATTTATTTCAAACTTTATTAGAAAAATCATTCTTAATTAAATAATTAAATTTAATTAGTAAAATTTATTTCTAAAATAATTTGTTAATTTAAATATAAATGAGTTCGTTATTTGTTTCATTAGTATTTAAAAAATTAATCGAATTTCTAATTTAATTTAGATTTTATTGATAATAGTTTTATTTGTAGAATTATATTAATAAAATTTGCATTTATATTTAATTTTCAATCAATTGTTATTATCATCAATATAATTAATAAAATAAATTATTAAAAGTTGATGATAATAGTTAAATATCAAATAATTTAAATTTAAATTGTAATTTAAATATAATTACGACATGTTTAAAAGAACCTACTGAACAAAAAGAGTACGCGTTCTTTAAAAGGATAATTGTCCCATTAAAATTTTACTAGGAAAAATCCAATGGACAAAAACCTAGTGAAGGAAAAAAAATATAGTATACCTTGAGTATTCAAGACTCTCCCTAATTTATTAATATCTCAGTTTGGATATCTTGAAGCCTCCTCATTCTAATTTGGCATACAAATTTATTGAAGATCATAATAAGTAATGCCTTAGTGAATAAATTTGCAAGATTCTCACTAGACTTGATTTCACAATTATTTTGAAGCTCATGCATATGAAAGAACTTTGGAGAAATATGTTTAGTTCAGTTCCATTTGATGTATCCACCTTTTAGTTGTGCAATACAATCATCATTATCTTTATATATTGTTATTGTGGTGTTTGTAATAGGAGAAAGACTACTAGAGTTACAAATATGTTGAATCATATATCTTAACCACATGTGTTCTCTACTTGCTTCATGTATTACTAATAGTTATGAATGATTGGAGGAGGTTTCCACTATGGTTTGCTTAAAAGATCTCCAAGAGACAGTCATATTGCTATAAGAAAAATCATAGCCTATTTGTGATCGATCCTTATTCATCCGACATTAGTATAACCAAGTAACTCTAATTTTGATATTATGGAATAAAAGAGCTTCATGTCATTTGTCCCATGAAGATATCTCAACACATGTTTTACCCCTTTATAATGCATGAGAGTATGCACTAAGCTATATCTTGCAAGTAAGTTTATTGAAAAGACTATCCATCGTCTAGTATAATTTACAAGATACATTACAATTCCAATTACACTTAAGTATGATACTTCTAGACTAAATAGTTTTTCATTATATTTTTTAGGAAATAATAGATCTTTATCCACTTCAACTGATATTGCAACCATAGGATAGTTAAGGGGATGAGCTTTGTCAATATTAAAGTACATAATTTTTTCAATGTATGTTGATTGATGGAGAAAAATGTCATTTAAAAAATATCCAATCTGCATGCCGAGGCAACATCTAGTCTGACCTAGATTTTTAATCCCAATTTTTATCTTTAAATAATTAGTAGTTTCAAGTAGCCCTTCAGGGGTTCATATTAAGATTCAAATCATCCACATATACTACTATAATTGTCAAATTAACTTCTATTTTCTTGATAAATATACATGGGCTTATTAAATTATTTACACATCATTTTTTTAATAAGTATATAGTCAAATGATTATACTACATTCAGCTAGATAGTTCGTGTCCATTCAAGGATAATTGAAACTTTATTGAATATATATCACATGGGTTTGAATATTTTGTGGTAGGCAACATAAAACCTTTAGGTATTTTCATGCATATGTCACTATCTATGAATCCATACAAATAAGTTGTGACAACATCCATCAAATGTTTTTTTAATCCTTCTTAGACTTCCAAATGTATATTAAATATATAAATGTGATTATATCCATTTTTGGTGAACATGTTTTCTCTTAGTCAATACTATATACTATATCTTTTTGAAAAACCTTATGCAACAAGGTGAGATTTATAACATATGATTTTATTATTTTTATTTTTTTTTCATACAAAGACTCATTTTTAATAGTCTTAACATTTTCAGGTGTCAAAACTATTGGTTCAAATACTTCCCTTTTAACTTAACAAATCAGTTATGTCTGAATTGTTTTTTTTCATTTATTTCAATCATGTAAAATTTGACATTCATTTACAATTTGTGGCTCCTAACCATCATTATTGTTTATAATGTATAAAGCCATTTAGAAAGAAAAAGCATTATTTATATGGATAGTATTTTGATCCCATAGTTTTCCCTCATGTATATAATTAATAGAGATATCTTCATTGTTATGTACTGATTTATCATTAAGAGATAACTCTTTGAATGGTGCTTTTGTAGGGGTATTTATTTATCGACATGGGGCTTAACAATTATATGTTTTTTAGGAGTCATAAATGTAACACTTTTCCTTTTTATAGAAATTGTCTTTGGAGGCAATTAGTATTCCATATTTTAATCATGGCTTAGGTTCATTTGTTATGCTACTTTAAAATTTTTATGTTATTATTTCAATCTTCATTGGGATATTTGTAACTGGGATACATGATTCTATAACTTCTTTTGAATCACTAAAAGCATCTGGCAATTGATTAGCAATACTTTGTGAATCAAATATTTTTTGAATTTCTAATTTACTTTGCTTTGTACAAGGATCAATGAGAGATAATGATGACTCATTCCATATAATTTCCTACCATTCTTCAAGAATTGACTTATCTTTCATTAATGTTGGAAAAAGATTTTTATCAAAATTACAATATACAAATTGAGCAATAAAAATTTCCCATGTAAGAAACTCGCTATAATTTAAAATAGATGCAGATTAAAAGCCAATATAAATACCAAGACGGTATTGAGGACCTAACTTAGGTTACTGTAAGGAGGCAATTAAGAACATAAATAGTGCATCCATAGACTAGCAAATATGAAATATTAGGTTGATAACATTCAGCAAGATGTAATAATGATAAATCATAATTGGTTGTAGGATAAAGGTGAATTAAATTTGTGGCATGTATAATAACATGTCTCTTTACCGATAAAGACAATTTAGTTTCAAATGTAATGTTCTAGAAATCAATTATAAATGTTTGATAAAAGAATAAACTAACCCATTTTAAGAATGAACATGAGCAACATGATGTTGAACATGTATACCAATAGATATATAATAATCAAGGGATATTTGAGAATTGAGATAGGAATTCACTAGCATTATTAAGATGGATTATCTTGATAGGATGATCAAGGAATTCTACTATGAGTCAAATTATTTGAGCCAATAATTAAAGCTATAAAATAAGATAAAAATAAGATGTAGAAAAAAGGAATTTTACTATCAAGTGGATGCATCAATTAAAGCTATAAAATAATGAAATGGTCTACTAGATGGGTGAATAAGTCCACAATATCTCCTTGAATACATTCTAGACAAATGAGTGAATTTTCAAGAATTTTGTTAGCATCTTTCTTCCTTATACCTATCGGGATAGTCAAGATCGAGCCAAAGACTAGGCCCTTCTTAATAGCTTTAGTTTTATCATCTATAGAGATAATTTGCATTCATTCCTCTTTCTCCCTTTCTTGAGCTTTGAAATTAAAATAATATTTCTTTAGATTCTTTGTCTCCTGTTGAATGTAGGATGTGACTATTAGGGGTAGGAGTTATCATTTTGAACCACATTATCCTATTCTATTGTGAGTGATTTTCCACTTAAACCTCTATACTTTGAGAAATGGTCATTTGGTTTCTCACTATTTTACATCCGTATTCTAATTATTGTTTCTCCATATTTGGGATTACATGGTTATAATTTTCTGATTTTTCCTTCCCCTCTTTGAGATCTGAATTTTAGCTTTCTTTCCTAGTTTTGCTTTTTTTTAATTTGACATTGTCAAATGCCATTGATGCTTCTAGTATTTGAATTCATTCATGGAGCACTACTTTTGTTGGCCTATTATATTATATAACCTTACTAGTGTATGAAGAGTTTTCAAGTTCTAAATATAATTGCTTGCAATTGACAAAATTTTTAAAATCATTTTTCCAAGATATATTTCACCTCTTTATAAAGCATTGCTCCCATATTATTTTTAAAAGCACATGGATCCAAATCTAGTTGGCATAATGTATTTTTTGAGTATTCAAAATCAATCCAATTTCCAAAATAATTTTTATATTGTAAACTTTCAGATTTAAGAGCCTTCCTCCTTAGATTTTATAAATTCAAACCACATACTCGTAGTTTTATATCTTCACTACATGGGGCTATATTAATAGTGGAATTAGGATTATTAAAGAACAATTTTTTTTGATTCATTCCTCCTATGTTATCCATATCTTACATTTAATCAACCACAAATCAAAATAATACTTTTAACACCTCAAAACAGAATTTTAATGGTTCTAGAGTAGAATCACTTTGAGATTTATAGATATAAATAAGCTCAAAATATATAAAATCAAGTTAGAAGTTGTTTACATTAAAAATATTGAAAATTATAGCTTAGAACTTGAGATATCCAAGCCCAGAAAGCTGGAAGCCTAATTTGGCATTATTGGACGTGGGCAAAAGGGCCATAACTAGGAATGGAAGAAACACAACCTTGGTTTTTCCATCAAGAGCAGACATGCAAGTACTAGTGGCTACTATCACCCCAGCCATCAAAATGACTGTCAACTAGAGGTGTCAAATGGGTCGGGTGGGCTGGGGTGGCCCAAAGCCCATCACGATTCAGGTGTGCCTGGCCCAGCACGGCACAGTCTAAAATTGTGCTAGGGCCCGTGCAAGACGGGCCTTCGGCACTATTCGTGTCATGTCGTGCCGAGGGTTTTCGGCCCTCGTGCTATGCCAGACATGACCTGGGTGCCTGACATGTGGGCATGGCATGAGCAACAACGCGTTGAGTGACACTTAGGCCGATGTAGCGATGCCCAATGGGCGATGGCTCAACATACCCAATGGGTGACGGCGACACATCAGCTTTTACCCTAATTTTTCTAATTTTTCTAATTCCACCAAATTTTGACGCACATATGACATTATATTGTAGCCATCCACCACAAATTACCTAATTACAAGCTTATTATCACTAGAGGAACAATCGAAATACTTATATATACATAAAAAATATAAATGAAAACACATATATAAGTATACATAAATATATTTAGATATAGGAAAACACACACAAACACACACATATATATATATAATATGTGTGTGTATGTCTATGTATATATTTATATATAAGATATACAAACACACACACACACATATATATATATAATATGTGTGTGTATGTCTATGTATATATTTATATATAAGATATACAAACACACACACACACACACATATATATATATATGTTTATATATATGTGTGTGTGTGTTTATATGTGTGTGTGTGTACACACCTACATATATACATATGAACATATACATACACATAAATAGCTAGTAAAACACACATATATAAACACACACACCATATATATGTATACTTATATTTATATAGTTGTGTGTGTGTGTGTGTGTGTTTATTCAATACAAAAAAAGATGAATTTAGAAATGCCCAAATCCAATTCTAAAATTAGGAACGGATTAGAAATGAAATTTAAGTTTTTTTAATTCATCGCGAATAGCAATGCGAAGTAAGATTCAATTACGCTTGCGTGGCATTTAGTGATGGGAACTTTTGCATCCATTAATAATTAGAATTAGAATGCATATCCATTTCTACATTTTGTGAGGGATATTCATTCCATTGATGCACATTCCATCACTATTTTAGCGACGTAAATAATGCCCATCGCTAAAATATGCTAATTAATTTTTAAAAAATACTTCGAAACTTCCAATATTCTTAGGGTTTCTAGGATTTTTGATTTTGATTCTAATTTTGTCCAAATCATTTACGGATTGTCTATTCTCCATATATTGATCGACGCATGATTAATCTATGATTGAGGTATGTAACTATGCTTTTCATTTTATCATGTATGTATTGTATTCGGGAATAGCAATATTTGTGTGTTTTCATGTTATGAATAATTTCTTTTCATTTTCAACATTGTTATTGAGTTCTATATTATATGTTTTGTTGAATAATTATAAAGATAATTGATAAAATATATATATTTTTAATCATTTTACATATTTTTTTCATACTTTGATTTGTCACATTTTTTTGTAAACTTATTGAGTTATAATTTTTTTTGTGTATTTTGTTATTGACCTATTGTTAAGATCACCACAATTATTTTGCATTTTTGTTTCCTTATTAAATTACATGAAATTTAATAATTTCAAAAATAATAACTTATATTAATGGCACTGCCATGACAATAAATAATTTATCATTTTTAAAACAAATACTAAAAGTTCATTTGTAATAAGAATACAAATGAAAAAAAATTGTGAGGGTATGCAATTAGAATAGTGAAAAAAAACAAACAATTATAAAACTACAAATAATTTTAAACTATTTTAAAAATTTATACCGTTGTTTTATCTACAATTCACTAAAACTGTAATAAAATAAAATAATACTCATCTTTATTTAATATTTAAAAAAATCATATTACATGTCACATGTGGTATATGACTATGTATACTACATACTTCATATATATTAAAAAATTTCCTCATTTATTTATTATTGTTCTTTATTGATAGTTGATTTATTTTTTATGTTTTTTATTGATAAATTATAATATATTGATAATGATAATTTATTTATTATTTCTATTATTTGTAATATGTTTGTCTAATTATTTAGTACTCATTATAAATTAATAATTATGACATTACAAATTTTTCTTTATTTCTTTATTAATACAATTTCATCCAACATAGATAAATATCAAATATTTAATTTTATGTAAATAACAAAAATATAACATATATCTTTTGAAAAATATTTAAGACATTGGAATAACTCACATTATTTGATTTTAATCCAAAATTATCTAATAATTTTTTTACTATAACTTATTTGTTAGATTTATGCAATGTCATAAAGTTGTTACTACATATCTATTGCAAATAGATTTATGTATATTATTATGATTCAAAAAATATTAATGTTATGTGTTATAGGAATGGAAAATATCATATGAAATTATCGTCAATAGATAAATATAAGACTGAAAGATGAGTTTTTATCTGATAAATTTATAAATGAGATCAAGGAATTTATTAGATTTGCTAAAAAATAGCCTGATTTTATGGATAAGAAAAATAAGATTTCCATGTAATGCTCATAAATGTCAAAATCAGAGTTTCCATTATGTAGACACGGTGCAATATCATCTTGCAAAAAAAAGATATTTTTTAACTACCATTATGTTTTGTATAAACACAAAGTTGACTAGAAATTTCTAATGATTACTAGAAATTCATTGACTTCCTTATTATTTTTTCATTCTCATGTTGTAATCATTAAAAAGTAGATGTTAAATTAAGATATTTTAATTATTTTTTCTAATGTCAATGTGTTTATCATTATGGCTTATTATGATGATATTTTCATATTATATTTTTATTGACTTTGTGTATTTTGATATTTATATAACTTGATTTAGGTATGAGATATAACCATTCAAGTGGATGAGGATCTTAATGCATGAGGAGGGGTAGAGAAAATCAACTAATAGTTCATGAATGAGGAAATATACTTATCAACATGTATTCAGTGACGACAACACTACAAATATCTTTATACATTCTTTTACACATACAAAAGAAACTTTAACATCACCTCATCATGAAATACACGGGTTTACTGCCACAAATATTCCATATTCATCTCTTTTTTTAATAAAAGATAATGATATTTCCATTCCACCTAACTTAGGAGGCCCATGCACTGGTACTACAGTAGCGCCACCAGCATGATATTTACAATCCTTTATTTGCATGTCAAGTAATAAGAAAATATTCATTCGGCCCACAATTGATAATAAATAGTATGTTACTTTCTTAAATTTAATACAATTGATAATATTGCTAATATTATCAATTAAATATAAAATAATACGTGAATGAAATTATAAATATAATACAATTGATAATATTGCTACTAATTGAACATTATCATTTATAATATTAAAAATATATTTTAACTTAGTAGCAACAAAAAATGTGTTTTTTGTTTACATGTATATGTAAGTGCTAATTTTAAATTACTTACAAGTTTATTGCTTCAGCTTCTTATACAGTCAAAAATATATTTAAGGATAAACTAGTTGCGGAAGATATAAAGTTGAGCAAAGTGCCCCCAAGTATCTGAGATACATCTTTCATGCATTTATTATTTTTCAATTTTGTATAATATGATATATTCTTAAACTAAATGCATTACAATGTATTATTTTTTTTTTTTTTGGTTTTTGTAAAAAAAATACAAATAGAATAATATTTTGGTAGTATCAATGAAGAATACATGGAAATATGTAGCAAATTTGTGAGATATAATAATTAGCTTGAAATAGAGATAAAAGTATCCCCTTTAATGAAGATATACAAAGTGTGGTATCATTAGTTATGGTAAAGATGCGATGTGGCAAGTGTCATATCATAAGTTATGGTAAAAATACAAAGCCAAGTAGTATCCCCCTAAGTACTTGGATAAAGTGGTGGGAAACTAGAATAGCAAAGAGTTCAAGCCCTTATCCCAAATAGCCTCACACAATCATTGATCATAAAATATATGAGAATGACTACGACCTTCAAAACATATTGGAGGTTAAAAAGGTGATCTACCGACATTCAGTATATCTGGTATAATTATATTTTATTTTTGATTATTATTTAAATTTTTATAATCCAAGAGATAATATCTATGTCATAATGAATGATCTTAATAGTAACTATTATTTATTTTCAGGAGACTGAGTTAGGACGTCAACCGACACAATTGAGGTATTCAATCAAATGCACAATAAGAATGATGAATCATTTGTGGACAAGCATTCAAATAATATAAATGTGAGTTTTTTATTTTGTACTTGTAGTTTCATTTTACAATTAAAAATAAAAAAATAAAAAAATTTTAACATATTGATTATTGGCATTAAGTATAAATAAAATACAAACTTAAGTATATTTTTTTTACTAGGACTAATGATTTATTATTTATGAACTTAGTAAATATAATTACTTTGTTTTTAAATATTTGGTAGAAGCAAGTGGATAGTTTCTCATACTAGTATATAATTTCTTTTAATATAGTAATTGATGAGTTATGATATATTTTAATAATTATAAAAAGCATTAGAAAATATGGTTGTAATTGCTTCTCAATTGATATATCATTCTACAGGGACATAAAAGATTGATGTTGTCCATATTTACATTCAGGCTGTCGAAATAGAGCCAAAAAAATGACGAGTGTACAGTCTTGGTGCCCATACATCTATATTTTATACAGGTTCTATTTGGAATTCTTTATCATTGTATTCAAATTACAATAATATATCTGATGAAAGGTTGTGCGATGAGATGCATGATATTCAGGATACATTACAAAAGAAAAATAAGGAGATGCAAAAGAAAATTAAAGAATTAAAAAAAAAAAAGGCTAAAAGATTGAATAGAGAGGAGGAAAGTTGAAAAAGAGAGGAGGAGGGATGAAAAATAGAGGAGGAATGAATAAAATAAAATAAAATATACAACATAATATTTTGAAGATGGAGAAAATTATGTGCAGGTTGACAGAGACGTCATCTATTTTTCATCATTTTGAAGATGACGCACCCACATCTCCAGAGGACAATAGTCACCAGGAGAAAGACTTGTAGTTGTTTGTGATATGTTATTAATTTTTTGCAATGTATGTTTATGATCCAAAATTATGGTTCTTGTGTTAATCTTTTTTAATTACTTTACAAATTATGTTTTTAAATTTATGGATATTTATGTTTGTTATCTGATATTTTATGTTATGGTCATTATTATGTGAATGTCATTTGATGAATAATACGTGGATGTGTTTATTTAGTTGTAAGTCATATAGTTTTTCTATGTAATTGTACATAGTATACAACATACAGAAACCACACAAATGAAAATTGTTCCTATTGCAAACAATATAAATGAAAATTTCTGTTTCTAAATCCATTTATAAATAGAAATGGATTCAGGCATTTCTTTGATGATCCAACGTTGATCTAGAAATAGATTATATGTTCTTGATTTTTACGTCTCAAAATTAGTAACGGAATCTAAGATTCTTTTGCCATCGCAAAATTTAGCGACGACATTTTTCCATCGCTATTTATAGAAACGTCATTATGTAAACCATTTCTAAAATTCAGATAAGAAGATTATAGAAGCAAAACTAATCCATTTCTAATTCCATCATTTTTCAACCACAGCGACAAAATTAGAAACATATAATGGCATTTCTAATTCTTTCTTTTATAGTATGATATATATATATGTGTGTGTGTGTTTATATACGTGTAAAAAATGTTTATCAATTTATATATATGTTTATATATCTACATATATTTATGTGTATTTATATATGTATTTTTATTTATGTGTGTGTGTGTGTGTGTGTGTGTATTAATTTGTTCCTCAAGTGATAATAATCTTGTGATTGAGTGATTTGTTGTGATTTTTGCAAATAGAGTACATGAGTTTAAATCTCACCTTGTAGTCTACAACATAAATTGTAATTTTAAACCTCTTTAAATAAATTATGATTTCTAAATTCAAAAATATGGCATCTCAATTTATTATAATAGTTTACAAATTAATTAAATCAAAGTTTATTTTATTTTTTAAAATTTGAAGTGTAACATCATGTTGATGAATATTAATATAAAAAAAATTAATTATTTTAGAACTTTGTATAATTTATTTTTAATTTTGAAAAGTTTGTGTCAAAAATATAATATAAACACAAATATAAATACAATAAACAATAATATTTTCTTGCTTGTGTCGGTGATAAAAATTTAAGGTATATCAAATGATATATATTTAAATATTCTAATATAATATAATATTAATCACCTATATACATTAATATGCACTAATATTACGTGTATAATAGATTGCAGTAAAAACCCGTCATTTCATTTTCACATAATGGCAGGAAGCCGGGGCAGGTGTTGAAATGTTGACTTAAAGGAGGTCTGGGCTGGCGATGATTTAAAATCCCTGCAATGGTGAGCAGTTTCCAAGATAAAAATTGGTTCGTTTCTGTTACATTTCTACTTTCTCTTCTTCCTCCGCCCCTTTTTATCTGCCTGAAAATTTCTGCCATGGTAATGAGGCATTTCTCTGCGATCACCGGGTGGCCCGGTGGCAGCGGGTTTGGTTCTGCATCAACGGCGGAGCAGGTTACCCAGGGCATTGATGCCTCGCGCATTACTGCCATCATCACCGGTTAGCTTTCTCTCAGAAATGGATTGTTGTTAAAATCGGATATCTCTAACATTACTGAGATTCGATTCTATCTGTTTCGCTGGTTAGACCAAAGCTAGCCCCGAGCACGGACGGTTCATTGTGAATTATTATACAAAAATATATGTCTGTGTAGGTGGGGCGAGTGGGATTGGACTGGAGACTAGCAGAGTCTTGGCGTTGAGAGGGGCGCATGTTATTCTTGCTGCAAGAAACACAAAATCTGCAGAGGAAGCAAAAACACGTATTCTGAAAGCAGTGGAAAATGGCAGAGTTGATGTTCTGGAACTTGACTTGTCCTCCTTAACATCTGTAACAGATTTCGCGAACAATTTCATCGCTCTCAATCTTCCTCTCAACATCTTGATGTGATCCTTCTCCCACCTCCCTACCCAACAGCCCTTTTTTGATTTGATGTGATCCAATTTTTGATGTCTGTCACTGTTGCAGAAATAATGCGGGAGTCATGTTCTGTCCTTTTCAGCTCTCTAATGATGGCGTGGAGATGCAATTTGCCACAAATCATCTTGGTAAGCATCTTAATTTCACCCATAAAATGTTTCTTATCAGTTACTTAGACTCCATTTTTCAGTGGTGCAAAAAGATATAGCAAAAGAACATGGTATAGTGGATAATATACACTTGCATTTTAGTGTGGCTACATGCAATTATTTGTTTTAGTACATATTATTATTATTATTATTTTTACTTATGAGGTATTAGTTCATCATGAGACATCCAAATGGGAAAGTAGATCGCAATAAGGCGACACTCATGCCTAGGGTATTCATTTAGATGCACCAATTCACTAGCTAGAGATGAAAATTTTTTTTTTTTTAATGATCACATTGAAGAGGACATACATACAGAGCATTTACTTGAATTTTGAGTAGTACAATCAAATATAGTATTTAAATTATGAAAAACACTATTGCATGTAACAGTTAAGAGTTTGATTTGCTAGATTTTTACTGATAATCATTTAGTTTGGTTTACACAAATACATTATGGTTTTTTTTTTTTGTTTTTCTAGAGGAGTTTTAATAGCAGATTCTTTTTTTTTTTCAATGTGTATGTAAATGATATTGTGATTATAAGAGATAATAATGATATTGTGGAATTACTAAACTCAACTAGTATTTTTTTATCACAATTCTAGATGAAGAAATTTTGGAGATTTTGAAATTTTTTAAATATAGAGATAGCTTACATCAAAAGAGATATTCTCATTATGTATGCTCTCGATAATCATATAGTAATTAAATTTTTGAGTTGTGTTCTAATAGATATTTTTATTATTATCAAAATCATACGATTCACGATTTGATTTACGATTCGATCCATAATTTAAGAGCTAAACAATCTGATTTTTTAAAAAAATTAAAAATATATATGAATCAAAAATTGATTCGTGAATTAATTCACATGAATCAATTTAATATCAATTCTCAAGGAATCAATATCTTCAAAAAATCACAAAAATAAAAATTAAAATATACAAAAAAAATATCAACTATAAAAATTAATTAACATGAAAAAAAATAATTGCAATATTTGATATTATTAATTTAACGTGATAAAAATAATAAAATATCAAAAAAATCACAAAAATAAAACCTATTAAAAAAATTACGATAGAAAATATGAATTAATTAACGTGAAAAAAATCACACGATTTAATTTGATTTTTGATTTACTAATCAAGCATTCTGTTTTTCGATTCGAATCTTGATTTAACATCTATGTCATATTCTTATTAATTTAAATATTAATTTTAATTTTATTGTAATTTTTTAGTTACTCTATTATTTATATGAGAATAATTTATAAGATTAATTATTTGATTATTATCTGACTAAATATAACATATGTAATTAACATAGTTAATCATTTCTTAGTATCTCTTCGATAGATTCACTTGGACACAATTTTTTAGATATTGATGTATGTGAATAAATCTATCATATTTGGGATCTTTTTTAGTGATCATTGGTATTTATAACTAAATGGGCATTCAAATTTGAGATGGGCATTCGTAACTGAATTTTGTATTTTTTTTTGAAAGTAATTTTATCTCTTAACATAGTAAAATGTATGTTGATATTTATAGATTCACTTTAAAGATGCAATACAAAGTAGTTATTATTATTGCTTGCAAGATATTTTTGATATAGCACGTGACCAAGAAGATTATGTGTTCACTTTCTACTCACGCAACTCATTGCCATGGTTAGACAATGAGACGCAACTTTAAATTTGGTACCAACTTTATATATTAGACGTGCGTGCCAACTTAGACAGAGTATTATAGTTTATGTTCAACTTACTTTTTCATAAATAGGCCACGTTGATCTGACCTCCAACCTAGGATGAAGAAGGTAATGCCCTCTTCCCAAAAGCATGATGTATCTTGCTGATAGACCTCCCGTGGGTATTTCAGGTCATTTTCACTTGACGAACCTACTCCTTGACAAGATGAAAGAAACTGCAACAAGAACTGGAATTGAAGGAAGGGTGGTGAATTTGTCATCGGTGGCCCACGAACTCTATTGGAGTGAGGGGGGGATCAACTTCCACAAGCTCAATGATGAACAGAGGTATGCTGCTTTTATGCTCCCGATGACGAACCCTATAAACAGAGGCATAAACCATGGCTTTGCGACAGTTATTCTAAGAGAATTGCTTATGGGCAATCCAAGTTGGCTAACATACTCCATGCCAAAGAGCTTTCTCGTCGATTACAAGTAAATCTGAATCATGAAACTCTCTGGTTTTTGTTTTTGGAGAAGATGACGGTTTTCCATTTTGTAGCAGAAAGAGGGAGCGAGGGTCACGGCCAATGCAGTCCACCCAGGGTTGATCATGACGGATCTAATGCGACATTCTGCACTACTCATGAGTATGCCCGACATCAACCCACGAGCAATCACGTCGTGCGTTGATTTTGATTCCTAACGAAAGTGCTTCTTTTTGTGCAGGAATTTTAAAGTTTTTAACTCTCCTTTTCTGGAAGAATGTTCCTCAGGTGAGCGAGACTTGATTCAGAGCACGCTATAATTTAGGTTTTGAACTTTGTGACCTGCCGATTTCTGAATCAGGGCGCTGCGACCACGTGCTATGTTGCGCTCCATCGAGATCTGGCCGGCGTTTCTGGAAAATACTTCTCTGATTGCAATGAGGCGACGCCGAGTGATTATGCAAGAGATGAAAAGCTCGCCGAACGACTCTGGGATTTCAGCAGCCAACTTATTGCGCCACCTAACTAGCTGTTTATATTTATCCTGCTCGCACTGGAGCTGGCTGCACAAGAAGATCTAGTTCTAGTTCGAGAACAATGGAGTTTTTTTTTTTTTGAGAATAATTTTGTTTTTGACAATCGGAATTGGTTTGTATAATTATTATTTGATTTTAAATTTCTATTATACAAAAGTTAGGTATTTTAAAGTATACGATTTTAAATATAATTAATATCTATCATATAATTTTAAAATAGAAATTAAAGTCAAAATGAAGGCTAAGATTATTTAAATATTAGAAAATCAAATACAGTAGTATGCTGTAAGTATATGTCCTAAAAATCAAATCATATCATAGTCCACCGCCAATAAAAGTATAAAATACAATCTTTCATGAATTCATTATATTATGCACCATAAAACAAATTTCTTTATCCCTATCATTCATTTCTTGAATCCAAATCATATTATTTTTTGATTCATGTACGAGTCTCAGTGTCTGGGTCGATGTAGGTGAAGTTTTCATCCCAGCTAGAGGTTTTAAATGGGCAGGGTGGCCCAGGCATGATCCACAGCACGACACAATCCAGTCATGTCTAGCCCGGCACTACAAGGTCTAGAATCATGTCTGGTCATCCATCATGTTGGCTTGTGTTTTATGCCTGGGTCGGCTTGGTGCCTAACACAAGCTTGTTTGACACCTAATCCCAACAATATAATAAGTTATGCTATCTTATTAATTGAGCCACTACACTATTAGTGAGTGAGTGTCTCCTTGTGTGTGTGTGTGTGTCGATAGAGAGAGAGATAGAGAGAGATTGATAAGTTTTCAAAATAAGTTATTTTGAAGATTAATTTAGACAATTTAGCCACTTCAGAATATCATCGAGTGGAAACTGGAAGTTTATCACCCATAAAATTATTGACATACATGGACTATTGACAGAATATCACCCATAAAAGTTAGGGTATTTTCACAGCAAGTTTATCCTTTGGTGTAATGAACATGAGGTGTTAGAGTGTTCAGATTTATGTAAAGATTAAACATCAAATTTTTGAGTGTGCAAAAAGTTTTGAAACTATGTTTGCTATTCATGCTATATTTTAACCCAACATTGATTAGTTATTCAAACTGGAAGAAAATAATTTAGTCAGGACATTTCAACATTGTGAGTGATGTTGGGCCATTCAACAATGTTCGTCAAGAGAGTGATTGAGTGAGGGATTGAGTAATCATTTTTCATATAACAATGTGACTCTAATCTGGACTAATTTGATGCATATATATCAAGTGATTATGTAGTATTCGTGATGTGCAAGAGTGGACAATTAGGACAATAGGCATCTGAGATGTTTGTCTAGAGACAAACATTGGGATGTTTATTGGTTTGAGAGATATATGGCATGTTCTAGATATTTAGATGGACTAATAACCATAGAAATGTTGGATAATATAAGTCATGTGAGTAGGTTCGGAGAAAACTCATGCAAATTAGATAATAAGTTGTTGATTACTACGAGGGGTAAAAAGATATATTTCATGTATATTATAAAAGTTAGAATTTATTTGGATTAAGAAAAGGAATTGTGGGAAAAACAAATGCTGACTATGGGAAGCATAAACATGAATATGTATGTGTGAATAACTAACTTTCTACTGGAAAGTAGGCCCCATCACCTGGTGGTGGGTGGATAGCTTATAGGAATAGGAAGAGGCATTGAACTAAGCCACTTTCACTCCCCTTGTTTGAAGGGTTCAAGCACTATTATTTTATATACAAGGTCTATAATCATGTCTGGTCCTCCATAATGTTGGCCTGTGTTTTATGCCTGGGTCGGCTTGGTGCCTAGCACAAGCTCATTTGACACCTAATCCCAACAATATAAGTTATGTTATCTTATTAATTGAGCCACTACACTATTAGGGAGTGAGTGTCTGCTTGTATGTGTGTGTGTATGTGTGTGTAGAGAGAGAGAGAGAGAGAAATTGACAAGTTTTCAAAATAAGGTATATTTAAGATTAATTTAGACAATATATCCACTTCAGAATATCATCAAGTGGAATTGATAGATGATTGTTTGACTCAAAATGCAAAAACACCCATAAAATTATTGACAGAATATCACCCATAAAAGTTTGGGCATTTTCACAAGTTTACCCTTTGGTGTAATGAACATGAGGTGTTAGAGTGTTTAGATTTATGTAAAGATTAAAAATCAGATTTTTGATGTGTGCGAAAAGTTTTGAAGCTATGTTTGCTATTCATGCTATATTTTAACCCAGCATTGATTAATGTAATATGTGTTTTCATAAAAACAAGTTACATGTTTTATGATAACCAGTAAGCATGTTGAAGACATGCTAGTGAGTTGCAAACACACCATGGCATGTTTTTAAAGACACGTAGCATGTTTTTAAAATTTAAATACATGTGGCATGTTTTTAAAACATATCAATACATGTTAAATTTTTTTCTTTTTCTTTTTTATTATTTCATATTTTATAAAAATATATAATATGAAGCACACATTTATATGTGTTTGCTAAGCACAATTATGCAATTTCATAAAACACACATTTTAATAACCCTCATATGGTTTCAAAAATAAACCTTAATTATTAAATAATGTTTTATTAAGTCAAACCTTCTCACCATTTTTCTAAAAATAAGTATCATCTTATAAAGTCCTATTTTATTAAAAGAAATCATCTCATGGTTTTATTAAAACAAACCTTATTTAACTCAATATTAAAATTATATTTTAATATTATGTATATTTTGAGTCGAGCTCAATAATTAGTTCCATTTCATTCTAAGAGTGCAGTCATATAGGTTAGTATAATGCTAACAATGAGATTATTATTATTTTGGCTCAAAATCATAAATTGTCTCTAGTAAGATATTATGACTATCTAAATTATGTGAATGTCAAATATAATTTAATCCATAATCAATGTAATAATATTTTTGTCACGTGATATCTTAATTGAATATAAAATATAAATTATATCATCTTTATATGATTCAATTGTATTTCTCGATCAAAAACAAAATGGCAGGGCAAATGATATTAATAAAACTTATTCATTTATTTGAGTATGATAATATGTTTTTCATTCTCACTTATCAATGGGCCCAAAGATATCACTTTTGAAAAGAGTGACAAATTCTTTCTTACTCATGCATATCCTTCTATATTTTTCAATCTAAATTTAATTATATTATGTATTATCATCCTAATATGAATGATATTGATCTATATCCAAATATAAAGTTTCTAATGTAGAGACTAATTGTAAACTTGTCTAAGGACTTAAGATATCATTTTATGAGAGCTACTTATCACATTAAACCCTTGTGGTATTCTCATTAAAGTGTCAGTCAAGTACATTGTTCTTTAAAAGTACTTATAAGCTGACTTAATATTACCTATTTATGATTAGTAAAATATATTCATAAGTCACATCTCATACTAGTTTTATTTCAATATTATACCACTAATAATAATGGATTGGGACTTTTAGAATAGTATTCTTAAAGCCTTATAGTTTTACTATCAAGTCACATATATGATGTCCTTCAACAAAGTCAACTATTTTTTGGAATTAATTATTAATAAAATAATAATAAAACACCTCTTTATTTAATGATATGTATAATAATAACAATATATCATTGGCCTAAGCCCTAAGGCATGTTACTAATAATCTACCACTTATGTAGCATACTCATAATTGTAGTTTTCATGACTTAGTGCAAATATACTTATAATGATTAATATATTGTCTATTTAAAACATAAAAGATATGAGAGCTCTACAAGAGCATGTTGGATGAATTGTCATAATTTTTTAAGACTTTAAACATGCTGACCTAGTTAAGTTTAGAGAGCTTTTTACAAGTTGTTGACATAACAATGAAGAATAATTTTGGCTAATCATACACAAATATGTTGGGATCTATAATCATTTCTCTCATCGACCTATGGAAGGACAAGATCAATTCAACATAGAGCTAATATTTGATAGTGCACAAAAGATGAACCCTTGATGGAATTTTGATAAAGTGTCCCATGAGTTGTGTCAATGTGGTGAAACTCTAGGCTTGTGACAAGTGGTATAAAAGACATTTTGAAATATCAAAAGGAATGTGAAGACTCTTTATGAGATTCTAGTGACTGAAGTGTAATCTTTCTCAATGGTGATAGTAAGTAACTAATTAAGCATGAGTGGTAATAGTTCAAATATAGTTGTTGCATTGTTGATCTGAATTATAATCAAAATGGCTACAAGTATTAGTATTTCTTTGAGATCATGTGACATTTTTCAGTATTGATTCTATCCTAATGATGGTCCTTTCATAGTTGTCCCGTTGATACATCACTACTGAGATAATAATTCATCTCTATTTGAGAATCATTCAAAATTCCATATTTTTTAGAGAACTTTGTCAACTACCCTTGACTTTTTCTTTATTTATACATACTTATTATCTTATCTCCATTATCATAAAGACTAATAATTGATATGGTTTATAAGCATTTTCACTTTTGACTTTGTAAATACCATACTCGCACAACTAACGTATACTTCTTTTAAGTTTACCAATGGGAACCATATAAGTAAAAGTAAATCACAAGAGTTATTACTATCATGTGAGTCACAACATACTCATGCATGTTCTAAGGATTTCAAGTCATCATCCTCCTCGGTAATAATGTGACTTATATACTAAAGATGAATCACTTGAGAGAATGTTCAAGTTAATTTTCATTCCTATCAAGAATCAGTTTCTTTAAGATGTATACAATAGGTTGAGGTGTAATATATAGGTTCATCTTATGCATCATGATCGAAAGAGTTTTAACATTCTTCTTACCATATATCTGAGTGAGCCTCAATGGTTTACCTATTACTATCTACCATGATAATCTCACATAAATCTATCAATAGTTACAACTATTATTCAAATTCTATTTAATCACTATCAATTAGTATCCATACATCAAATAAATCAAATAATTAATTCATTTACAAATAAAACTAATTACATCATATAATTTAAATTACACAAACCCTATACCCATGCTAGTTTGGTAAAAATTCCCAAATCTATTAATAGAGAAAAGGGATTTGAGAGCTGTGCCCCTCCAACTATGAGAATTATCTTAAATTATGCATTCATTTCTTATTTGTAGACCACTCAGTGAGTGTGAAATTTACCCATAAGGTTTGGTATTTACTATGACTTTGCTTGTTGCATGAGGGAGAAGGAAAAGAAATGAGGTATTTTTTGAAAATTCTCTACCTTCTATTTTTATAGTCAGACATCCTTGTATTACTATAAGTAGAAAATCATAACATCTAGAAGAAAGTCAACTTTGGCATTCATCTCTTCAGCTTGATGCCATGATACTAGAAAATGACCATTATTCTGTTTTGCATTTTGATTACTCTATAACATAAAACTATGGTAATGGAAATGATCATGATTTGAGCCAAATCTTTTTATAATATAAAGTCATGGAATTATGAAATAGCCATGACTTTATGTCCTTGTCTATTTGTAGTCCATAAAGGGTTGTGGCATTAGGAAGTGACCACAAAGTGGATATTACATCTCATTTTGTTATATAGTCATTACATTGCGTGGAAACAATGACATTGGCAAAAAATCTTTCTTGAGATTTATATGGCCGCAATACAAAGAAATAGTCATGACGTTGAGGTCTTTCATGTGTTAGGTGTGATTGTGATGTTGGGAAATGGCAATGACACAAGTTACCCTTCATATCTCTTAAGTATCTATGGCAATATTTGTGGCCATGATACTAACATATTCCTCTCTCATATAACATATTGTCATGACACTATTAGGGTACCATTACATTGACACTTAGCTTTAACATACAAGTTATGGTTATGCCTTTCATTGATGATATATCATAAGATTCATAGTGTTGAATATTTTGTCTTAGATTACTAACTCTGACTTGAGACTACTAAGTCATATAAATGTAAAGTAGAGGCGGTGTGAAATTGATAGCGATCTTGAACACAAGTGGGATAATTAGTTACTTCAATAGAGAATTAATGTCTTTGCCAATAAGATTTTCTAAGCTAAGTATGACTATGACTACATGATAATATCATAGTCATTAAAAATATATCATATAATATAAAGATTATGCTAACAAGTTGATAGGGTTGTGACTGTGACGTAGAAGAATTGCTCCAACTAATTTAGTAGATTTTCAGCCAAAAATAGACATTGAAACTAAGTGAGACTCATTACTCTAGGCTCTCTACTAAATATTTCCCAAAAACTCATTGATTTAATGACTATATATCAAAACTCTCTGAAATACCAAATTTATGAAATCAATATATATCAGCTTCATTTTTATGTCTATACATCATTATAAATCAGCTCATTATAGAAGGTATATTTTTGAAACAACAATTCAAATCTATGTTGAGGACATCTCCTCAATAATTTCTTAAATTAGTCCCAAGTATCATATAAGTTTTCATACTCCTCTTGTTTGAATTAATTTATTTTGTTCCATACTTGAGAAGTAATTTGAGATAGAAAGAATTTAGTGAGACAGATTCTCATTGATTCATCCCAACTCTCAAAATAGCTTTGTGGTAAACACTGGAACCAACTTTGTGCCTTACCCCTTAATAAAAACAAAAACAATATAACCTTATTGTGTCTAGGCTAACTCTATTCATCTGCATAATATCTTATAGTTCCAATAATAATATGACATGTCCAATAGGGTCCTCTGATGCCCTTCTAGTATATTAATATTGCTGAACCATAGCTATTAAACTTGTCTTCAATTCAAAATAATTAGCTTTAACTAGTTGCAAATGAATCTCAGAATAGCTATCACTAGAGGCTTCCAATAATTTTTCATAGTAAGGTACTCGATGAGCTATTTGATAACTTGCCCATTACCACCTTGGGTCTCTCTTTTATTTTTGGTATCCTCCATAAGGTCTTTAGCAGCTCTTTATTTGGCAAGGGTTCTTATATTTCTTTTGATTTCTAAGGCTATCAGGGTTAGCTCGGTCCCAATACTTTAACTAATAAAATAGTGCTAAAATAAAAAAATGAAAATGGAATGCAAGAAAATAAACAAAACCAAAAATAATAATATATGTTCAATTAAGTTAACAAGATTTAGCTTTTATATTAGAAAATATTTATCAAATTTAATGCTATTTAAACTACTAAAAATGAATTATCAATTTATAAAAATAATGACATCAACTTATTTTAGTTAACCAAACTAAATAATTCTCAGTAATTATAGCAATAACTTATTGTCACTTTGTTTTGGTGCCTAATTTTATTAGTTAGGTGATATCCCAAAAACGTATTAACAAGAGTATCTAGTCAATTGAGATTCATAAGTGCATGGCTAATATAAGTGCATGGGTAGTAAAATAAATTATATTTGCAGTTTAATTATTTGCTAATGAGATAACCTATTTATAAAAAAATAGATACTCAGATTATAAGATAATCTTAGGTCTGTGGTTTATTTATTTAATCTATGTAATTTCATTAAGTTGCTCGACATATATCATGTTAGACATAAAATAAAGGTTGAGGTGTTGTACAAACAACTCCTTGCCCTAATAGAAAACAAAGTCATTGTCACTATTGAGCATATCCTAATAGTGGTATTTTCGTAGCTATCCCCTTGGTATATAACCACTACGATAACACTATTTCTACTTGAGAGTCATTCATAATCATATACCTTTTAAATAATTTTGGCAATTACTCTTGATGATTACCTTGTATACATACTCTTATTTTATGGCCACCATCATCATAAAGAACAATGATTAGTATAATTTTTTAATATTTATACTTTCAGCTTGGTAAGTATTATACTCGTATAATTAATGAATATATTCCTCAAGTTTCATTAGTAGGAACTATATAAGTATCAATAACTCACGATGACTATCACCACCTTGTGAGTCACAACATATTCATGCATATCCCAAGAATTACTTGTCATTATCTTTCTCAATGAAAATACGACCCACACACTAAAGGTGAACCATTTGAGAGAATGTGTAATAGATAATGGATTAAGATGTAAAAATATTCATATATTTAGCTTCAAAAATATTATATTCATAATGATTAATATTTATAAATTTTAGGGTTCAACATATAGGTTTATCTCATGCATTACAATTAGAAGGGATGTTATTTCTTACTATATGAAAGAGTCTCGTGGTTTACTTATCGCTAATTTTCACAATAATCTCATAAAAACTTATCAATAGTTGAAATTAGAGGTGTCAAACGTGCCGGGCCGGGCCGGCCCAGGCACGGCCGAACCGTGCTGTGCCTCGTGCTGGGCCGGCATGTTTTTAAACCGTGCCCGGGCCCGTGCCGTGCCTGGCTCGGCACGCCGGCACGGGTCCATCCCGTGCCGGTTCACGCAGGCACGCGTGGCACTGGCGGCGTGCCACGCGTGCCGTGGCGTGAGTCGTGACCCATCCGCCCCCCCCCCCCGGAAAAAAGACCTCGGGTCGGGTCCAAACAGACCCGACCCGCGGTCTTTTCTGCCGAAACCCGACTCCCGAGTCCGATCCGAGCATTTCCAACGGCAAAAAAAAAAATTCAAACTTGAGCGATTTTCAGCCCTTGGATTCACCTCCAACGGCTAGGGGGCAGAATCCAACGGTCCCCGTGATTCTGCCCCTTAAATATATTAAAAAAATTCAAAAAAATAATAAAAAAATATTTTATTTATAAAAATAAAACTTTATTTAGCCTATAAAATCTACCCCCTTCCCTATAACATTTATGTTTTTTCAAAAACATAAAACCTCTCAATATTTTCTCTCTCTCACATAAACCGTGCATCTCTCTCTCGGCCCTCGTGATTTTGATTTCGGCTTGGATTTTCGGGAAACTCAACTTGAGTTTTGAACATCAGAGCTTCCTGCGGTGCATCTTGCACGTGAGTGACCTCATTGCTTTTACCGGGTAATATATTTTACGTTTTTTTGTACATTCTCTCTCTAAAGCTTCTCTCTCTAGAAAACTTACGAAAAATAAAAAATGACAAATACACCTAACACGTTTTTAAATTTGGAAAATGAAAATGTTAGTTTTACACAGACATCCGTGGCTCCTGAAACTTTGGTTTCTCCTGTCGTCTCAGCCCAAAGTTCTAAAAAACAAAAAACTAGGAGGACTTCTGTAGTTTGGACACATTTTAAAATCATAACACAAGTAGATGTTAGGGGTGAGGAACATGAAATGGCACAGTACAAATATTGTATGAGACTTTTAACATGCAAGAGTACATGTGAGACTGGGCACCTCAAGAGGCATGCTGAAATATGCTCCAAAAAACATGGACCCTTAGATCCTAGGCAAACCCAACTTGGCACTACATTTTTTGAGACTGGATCTAGTTCAGTCTCAAAGTTTACTCCCTTCGTATACTCCAGCGAGTTGGGTAGGGACGGCATGGCCAGGCTCATCACATTGATGGGTCTTCCGATCAGATTTTCGGAAGATCCGAGGGTAGTGCGCATCATGCAGACTTATTTTCAGCCATCCTATCGTAGGATTCCTAGGTCCACATCTATGAGTGACATACTAAAGATATATAAGTTAGAAAAACAAAAAATAATTAAGGAATTTTTGGCATTTAGTTGAGTGGTGTCCGTGATGTCCGATATATGGACATGTCACGATGATTCTTCTTATGCATGTCTCACGAGTCATTATGTAGATTCTTACTGGACAATCAATAAAAAAATATTAGGATTTACTGAGATTCTTCATCCTCATGATGACCCGGCCATTTTTGAGTGTATGATGAAAATATTTAGGGAATATAAAATTCAAAATAAAATTTTTAGTGTCACTTTCGATAATGCTGCGAATAATAGAGTAGCGATCAATATGTTTGTTAGGAATATTAGAGACGTACCTTTAGAAAAGATCTTTCATGTCAGATGCATGTGTCATGTGATTAACCTGATAGTTCAAGCGGGTATGAAGGTGTGTTCCCCCGCGTTGGAAATATACGCAATGCACTCAAGTATATTCGCACTCCTCGCAGACTACAAAAGTTTGGTAATCTCTGTTTGTCTGCGAATCTTAAGAAGAAGAAATTCCAATCAGATGTGAGACATCGTTGGAATTACACGTACCTGATGTTGGAATCATGTGTTGGATACGAACACGTGATATCCGACTACGTCAATAGTAAGAGTGGCGAACTTATTATTGACGACATTGACTGGGCTTCAGGAATTTCATTTATGAAATTCCTGAATATATTTTATGACACGACGAACATGTGTTCGTCGGTTTATACGCCCACCACTTGCATTACACTTCTTTGCATATGCAACATTAGTAGCATGTTTAGGAAGTATCGAGCGGACCCGACGCTTAGCCATATGGTTACAGAGATGGAGACCAAGTACTTGAAGTACTGGTGCACCATTCCATCTCTTTATTGCCTCGCAGCATGGATTGACCCTAGGGCTAAGGTGGAAGGGGTTGAAAACACCCTGACTTTCATTTCCTCATGCATGATCCTGGAAGAGCCACCTGAATGGTTCATTTACGAGAAGTTGACAGACCTGTTCACATACTACGATACTAGGTATGGTGGTGGTGGTGGTGAGACTGTGAGTACGGACACTGATACATTGTTCGGAGATGACTATTATTCCATTAACCTAGTGAGGGGGAAACGTAGGGGTGGACCTTCATATAGGAGCGAGCCGTCTTGGTACTTAGATACCGATTACTGCTCAATTCTATCACCTTCTGACAATAAGAATCTTGATTTATTATAGTGGTGGAAATCATATGAGTCCGCCTATCCCGTGCTATCTAGGATGGCACGGAATCTACTGACTCCTCCGGTGTCGAGCATAGCATCGGAGTCTGCTTTTTCTGTTGCAGTGAACGTGATTTCGGATAGGAGATCGAGATTACGTCCAGATATGGTTGAGGCCTTGACATGTTTGAAGGATTGGGAGGAATCGAGATTTAGCATCAGTGATCGTGCTGAAGCTGGGACTGTGACAGACACTGCAGTCACATCCACATCCACTACGATGGCGGAGGAGCTGATTGCCGATGATGATGACCCATATGATACTGATCTTGATGTTGCGGCTGATGATTCTCATGATATGCCGCTTGACGATTGATGCTCATCTGCTCTTTTTTTCGATGTTTTTTTATTTATTTTATTTATACGCTTTGTTTGTACTTTGTACCATACGTTGTGTTAAAACTTATACTTGTTTTGTTCGGACTATTAGTTTCAAAAGCATTAATGGTAATTTTTCATTTGTGTAGTTTAATTTTTTTTTAATTAAAATTTTTACTAACTTAATGTATTTATTTATTATTTTACCATTTAAATTTTATTTTAAAATTTAATAACATTAAATTTTAATATATAATTAATAAATTATAATAATAAAAAAAGCTAAACATAATTGAAAAAAAAAAAATTTTTTCTAATATTTTTTTGTTTTATTTAATTTTAAATGTTATATTTTTTACAAAAAATTATATTTTTTAATTATTACTAATACTCTAAAGTATATACAGTAACTTAATAAAAAAATTTTTAAAAAAAAAATTTTGTAATCTGCCATTTAGGGCTGGCCTCCCGGGACCCGGACCCCGGTTGACCTGGTCCCGCGTTGCGGCACCAGCCCCGCCTGCCCTGCCGTGCGCCCGTGCCGCCTCGCCTGGCCTGTGAGTGGCAAGGCTTGCCCGAGCGTGCCGGGCACGGCACGGCCTTGCCGTGCCTGCCTTTAACTGACCGTGCTTATGAAAAACGGGCCGTGCCGTGCTGGGCCGGCCCGTTTGACACCTCTAGTTGAAATTATAATTTAATTTTTATTTAATCATCATTCATTCGTATCCATACATAAAATAAATCAAACCATTCATTCATTCATAAATATATTGATTATAATACATTATTCAAATTAAACAAACCCAAACTCTAGAAATTTGCATAAATCATACATTCCTTACTTGCTTGTGAAACTCTTAGGGAGTATGAATTCTCCACTAGGATTTGATAGTAATCATGGCTTTGCTTATTACATGAGGGAGAATGAGAATAAATGAGAGATTTCTCAAATATTCTGTCTTTTACTTTATACTCAAGCAGTCTTACTTCACTCTATGCAGGAAGTCATTATTTTTAGGAGGATGTTATCACTTTCGCCTTTATCTCTTTAACAGTTCAACTTTAGGTCTTGACTATAGAAAATGGCCACAACTTTATTCTTCATTTTGATTTTTCTACAACATAAAGTCATAGTGCTAGTAACGATCATGACTAGTGCCAGATCTCTTTGTAACACAAAGTCATGGTATTATGAAATGATAGCATTTTTATGTTTTTTTTCATTTGTAGTTCATAAAGGGCCAAGACAATAGGAAGTTGTTACAAAGGAGAGATGGATTCTCATATTACTATATGGCCATGATGCTATGTAGAGGCCATAACAAAAGCAAATAGTCTTTCTTGAGATTTATATGACTATGATGCTGAGAAATAGCCATAGTGATGAGAAGGTCTTTCGTGTGTGTCAGCCTTGGCCATGATTATGGGAATTTGTCATGATGCAAAAGTTATGCTTCTTATCTTTTAAGTGTAGTGGCACTATGAGTAGTAATGGAACTAGCCTTCTCATCTCTCATATATCATATTATCATAGCACTGTTAGGATACTATAGCATTGGCACTTAGCTTAAGCATATAAGTCATATTTATGCTTTCTTTTGAGAATAGAAGTCATGGTCATGGAAGTAGTTAAATTTGAGTTTTGTCCCCTATGACATTCAATATCTCAAAAGTTGATGATTTGATTAATTATCATGACTTCAGCATGAGTTGTTATGGCTTTGTACTTTTTTTATAACTCAAAAGATATATCTTTATAAAAAGGCAGAGGCTCTAACTTAAGACTATCGAGCTATACAAATATAAAGTCATTGTATTATAAAATTGGCCATGACCTTGAGCACTATTGGGATACTTGGTTACTGTGATGGAAAATTAATATTACAATCAGTATAATTTTTTGAGCTAAATATGGTTGTGACTGCATGATAATATTATAAATATTGAGAATGTATCTCATATTAGAAAGATTGTGCTAATAAGTTTGTATGGTCATAGCATACTAGAATTGTCCTGACTAATTAAGTAGAGTTTTGGCCAATTTTTGATGCCAAAAATATGTGTGACTTATTTATCTACTCCCTCTACTAAATACCTCCAAATATTATTTAATTTCACTGCTATCATAACTTTCCAAAATACTAAAGTGGTAAAATCAATACATATTAGCTCTATTTTCATATTTATATATCATTATACACCACTACAATACATAGGAATATATGATAATTTGAACATCAAATAGCAACATAAGAAATTTATTTTATACACTATTTGATATAATAATAAAATATAGGATGTAACACAAAATGTATTTCACCGTTCATTAATCTTGAAGGTTAATTATGTAACTCAAACATCATCTCTACTCTTTATCTAAATACAAAAAAGAAGTTGTCCACCAACTATTTAAATAATCACAATTAACATACCTCAATCACCCAAAATTGAGGCATATTTAATCATTACGTTATGATACTTATGAATCCAAAATCATGAGTATTCTATAGGCCAATTTGTTAATGTATGTCGGAGAGAAACTGACGCTGAATTAGAGGTATCAACTGGGCTGTGTCGGCCTGGTCCGGCATGAGGCACGACACAATTTGGCCGTGCTTGGGCCAGCATGGCATGGGTATTTCATGCCCATGCCCGTGCCGTGTCTGTCCACGGCACCAACTGTGCCGCGTTGTGCCGAGGCCAACTGGGCCTTGTGCCGTGCTTGGCCCGGCATGGTACCATGGCCCTTTCACTGTACCTCAGTATGAGCCGAGAAACCCTAATTTTTTTCTTAATTTTTTTAAATTATGGGTTCGGCTGGCTGCGGCACGACGGCGTGCGCCAAAACCCTAATTTTTTTTAAATTAGGGGTTTCGCGGCATGGCGGCGTTACGACGCACACCGGAACCCTTTTTTTTTAAAAATGGTTAAATTAGGGGGTTCGCCCGACCGGACTAAACTCAGTGGATTCATGCCGCGGGTCCGTGACGGGCTGACCTGCACAGAACCATGCCGGGAGAGGCACATAAGCATGGTTGGGCTGGCTAAAAATGGGCCGGGCTGGCCCGACATGTTTCGTTTGACACCTCTACCCTAAATTGATATTAGAAAGTAAATAGAATGTTTTACTATGAGTTTTACCTTTGGTGTCAGATTCGCACGTCATAGTGTAAGATGATATTAGGTAGGTTATGTGAGAGGCATTAATGGATGTGATTTGTATGGTTATGATAATCTTATGAGTTACATTCAATCATATGTGTGTTATTAATGAAATATGAAGAAAAATATATATTAATTGTACAAATACGATGCTAATAAAGCTAAGAGTATAAATACTTTTTACCATATCAATTTTCATCGGGAAAGATACTAGAGATTAGAGATTAATAATGCATATTCGAAGTAACTATTAAGGATAATGAATAAGTTAACTAAATGGTGAGGACATGTGAAAGACATTCAAGTAGTGATCATGTGTTACTTCAGTGGTAAAGTATCGATATGGTATCTATGAGGGAACCATCATTGGGAATGGCTCAATAGTTGATAACCACTTTATATGTTGATAGGGCAAGATGTCATTCCATGCTTATCCAACCTTTATTCTATATTGAGCATAATCACAATAAGACTAGTTATGAATTCGATTACAAATAAAAAAAATGAATGATCCATAGAAACTAGGATTTACAACTTGAATCCTATTTATCATGCCTATAATGTTACTGTTAATTATCAATGATTGATCTAATATCCATGTGTAATCCATGGATATTATTGTCTAGAATATTTATATTTTATTACTATAAGACTCATATACTTGCAGAATGATGTTGGATGAGAGGCCATTGACCAACAAGATTTTTGGATGTACCTAACAATAAAATAAGATATTATAATAAAGTCATGATAATGGGTCACATGACTATTTGTCACAATACTATTTTATTTAAAAGAGTAATTACTCAGTCATAATTAGAGGTGTCATGCTAGTATGCCTCATTTTCTATGGCCCATCTATGCCATTGTTCATGTCCAACACGACATTGTCATTATCATGGCCCATTGGCATGGCTTTTGGGCAATTCTTGATGGGTCATGCCAAGCCATGCCAAGTTAGCTGAGGTCTGGCGAAGCTAACCTATGATAGGCTAGTCTCAGTTATGACCAAGCTATCTAGTTTGACCAACTAGGCTGAAATTTTTCCAAATATGCCATCAAGCCAAGTCGTGTTGTGCTGAGCCTCCTTTGCCAACAAAATTAGCCTGACATGACCTCAGTTGTGTTGTGGGCTAGCCCACTGCACTTCTAAGCACAATTTTGAACCATGCTATTTAGTGTTGTACTATGCAAGACTAAACCATATTGTATTGTGCCAGGTACAACTAAATCATGGTGTGCCATGGGTGATACTAGGGTTACTTGGACTAACCGACATGGTTGACACCTCTAATCACAGTCAATCACAGTGCCATGGTATTTTGCACAACAAGCTAAGATAAAAGGTATGACCAATTTTTACTACAACTTTATTTTATAGAGTATGTGATTTAGTTGCATTAATCCCAATATTATGATATTTTGCTCATAGAGTCAAATCAATGTTGTGACTATTCTTTGCATCGCAACTTTATGTTACAAAGAATTTAAGAATTAGTCATGTTCATTCAATGTGTTATGATATTTGTGAGCCACATGAGATCCAAAGAGATGACAAATCACAAATCTCAATTCTATTTATTGACTTACAACTTAAAATATCAGATAAATCTCAAAAGTATAAAAGCTTCACTTAGAAATGAAAAAAAAATGAAAAAGATGAGAAGAAGAAACAATGCCTACAAGCCCTAGGTGGTTCATCATCAATTCCAATTAAGGGAAAATCCAAGATGAACAATAAGCAACATTAATTGGAATTAGTGTTTTATACTTAAAGATTAGTTTGAGTATTCAAATGGAATCCTAGAATTTATGGGATGCCTTTTAGCACATCTAATTACTCCCCAGCAATAATGCTAATATTTTTGTTATGACTTTGTTATGTTGACCAATTTTTAAGATTAGCCAATGTCTAAAAATCTTATTGGGTGAAGGTCTCGTCCAAATAGTTCCCCAAGTATATGGATCATACAAATGGTAAAATAGACTTTTGTTTAGGTATTAATCTTATAGGAAATATACAGATAGTTTAATCATTCAATGATGAGTTAACTACTACTTTATATGAAATGCTTTTACTGTGTGTTCGGTAAGACTTTTAGATTTAGGTTTAGTTCATTTCATTATGCATGATACTCTATTTAAATAGCTTGGTTGTTATTCTACTTACTTATAGAATCAATATTATTGGACTATTGTGAAAATGTCATGGTATCTTAATAGCATAGAAGGTGGTTGTTAACTATTAAGCTCTCCCCAATGATGATAGCATTATAGTTATCCTCTCAATACTTAAATACTGATATAACAAATAATCTTTGCTAAAGGATCATTCATAGGTTCATACCTATTAGGTAACTCATTAACCATACATGATAGTTGCTTCATATGTGTATTATTTATTCCTTGACCTCATACATCATATATATATATATATATATATATATGAACTGATATGATATACAAAGTATTTTTACTTTCAGTTTCATAAGCATCATACTCATATAATTAACATATATTTTCTCTAAAATCTTACCAATATGAGTCATACAACAGGAAGTAACTCACAAAACTATCACTATTGTATGAGTCATTTATGCTGGTATGTGTCTCAAGGCTTACCTATCATTTTCTATCATGATGACATATGATTCTCATACTAAAGGTAAATCTTCTAGGAGAATATTTTATAAAATATTCACATAAATTGAGGATCAATTCTTCTAAGATATGCAAAATGGATTGACTTATAAATATATTCATGCTTTTGATGTTGTAAGCACCATACATGATTAAACTTATATCAACATTAAGTTTTGACATATAGGATTGGCTTATCAAAACTTTAATAACCAAATCATAATAAAATTTAAACATATAATCAAGTAATTAAGCATCTATTATATAAAATAAAATACAATAACCCTTGACTTCAATTTTAGCTTGATATTAGAGAAAAACTTATGAGATAATTTTAGATCCATCTCATCAAATTTTGGATTCCTAATGACATCCGTCTAGTAAAGTCTAGGAATCAAACCCTAAAATCAAAAATTTCATTCGTGAACCTCAAATTTACCCTTAGGTTGGATTCAAAATTCACTCTCCCCTTGGTTTAGGTGAAATGGTGCTTCCAAAACCCTAGATTTTCATATTGTCTTTAAGGCCTAAATTTTTTTCTTGAAATCTCTTGTTTTTTTATACTTGAATAGATGAGAGCTACTTTTTAAGCAGAAAGTCAATGACTTTGAGGAATGTTGTAGCTTTGGCTTTTTGACTACAATACAATGTTACAACACTGGGAATAAGCTGTGACATTAGTCACTTTCTTGCTTTAGATTGACATGTCATTGAAAATAGTCATGATTGTATATTTTATCTCTTTAACACAAAGTCATGATATTTGAATAAATCATGACTTTGATCTCTTTTTTGCATCAAATTCTCACTGCACTAGAATATTTGTGATAGTATATTTCATTATTATAACACAAATCTTGGCACTGTGAATGATTGTAGTAGTGTATTTTATTTTTGTAACACAAAGTCATAGTTAGAGGTGTTAAACTGGTCGTGCCGGGCTATCACGGCATGATTTTAGGCTGCCCAACTGTGCTTCTGTGCCAGGCCAGGCACCACACGATTATTGTATCATGTCGTGCCTGGCCTGGCATGGTTTCTTCAATCTAGGCACAGCATGGCTCGTTGGCATGGCCAGTTTTTTACCATGCCAGATCATGCCCGTACTTGCCAAAACATGCTCATATGGGCTGGTTTAAAAAAATAATTTTTTTTGTTTATAATATTTATGTAATTATAAAATATAAATTAGATAATGTTTAAAAATATTTAAATTGTAAATTAAAAATTTTTGAATAGTTATAAAGTTTACTTTTTTTATGTTATTTGTTTTAATTATATTTTAATTAGATTAATATATTTAAATTATAATTTATCAGAATTAAATTTTAGAATTTTTAATGAAATTCTTAAACATAAAATAAAATAAACACAAAATTTCTTTAACAAAAATTATAAAGTCATACAGCCAAACCAAAAGCCCAAACCAAAGCAAATATAATATAAATAAAAATAAGTACAAAATATCGAAATCAAAAATCTGAATCAAGCATAACTCAAAATTTATAAGCATAAGCATAACTGTAACATAAGTGTCGCTATCGGTGTGTTGCAATCTCGCAATAGTCAACCGTCAGGCATCAAGTGGCAACCTCATCAATTGTTCATCGGCGTATCATTATCTTTTTTAATCTCAACATCAAAATTACTATCATATAGACATCATCAGCAATCAACTCATCTACTTTCACTTTAGTCCCTATCCTAGTATGATCCTGGATATTAAACCTCGAATCCTCTTAATCCTTCATGCATGCTAAAGTCTCAACAATATCTGGACATAATCTCGATCTCCTATCAGAAATCACATTCACTGTAATAGAAAAAGTAGACTTTAATGCTACGTTCGACACCGGGGGAGTCGGTAGATCCCGTGCCATCTTAGATGGCACGGGAAAGATTGACTCATATGATTTCCACCACTATAATATATCAGGATTCTTAGTATCAAAATATGATAGGATTGAGTAGTAATTAGTATCTAAGTACCGAGAAAGCTCGCTCATATTCGATGGTCCATCCCGTCATTCCCCCTCACTAACTAAATGGAAAAATCATCATCTTTGAAAATGGTATCCATGCCTGTACTTATAGTCTCACTACTACCATCATATCTAGTATCATAGTATGTGAAAAGTTCAATCAACTTCTCATGAATGAACCCTTCAGGTGGGTCCTCCAGGTTCACGCACAAGGAAATATAAGTCAAAATATTATCTACTTCATCCACCTTAACCCTAGGGTCCATGCATGCGGTGAGATAATAAAGAGATAGAATAGTAGACTAATACTTTAAGTACTTGGTTTCTATCTATGTAAAAATATGGCTAAGTGTCGGGTCAGCTCAATACTTTCTAAACATGTTACTAATGTTGCATATGTATCTGATTTCAATGCAAGTCGTGAGAATATAAATCGATGAATATATGTTCGTCGTATCATTAAAAAGCATCAAAATTTTCATAAATGAAATTCTTATAGCCCAGTCAGTGTTGTTAATAAAAAGTGCATCACTCTTACTATTGACATAGTAAAATATCACGTGTACTTATTCAACACATGACTCCAACATCAGTACTTGTAATTCAAACGGTGTCTCACATCTGATTGGAATTTCTTCTTCTTAAGATTCGTAGATAAATAGAGACTACCAAACTTCTGTTGTCTATGAGGCTTACGAATGTATTTTAGTGAGTTACGTATATTATCCAAAGCAGGGGAACACACATTCATACTCATTTGTACAATCAAGTTAATCACATAACACATGCATCTATTAATCGCTACTAATGGTTCGTCTCTAATATTCCTAACAAATATATTAATCGCTACTCCATTATTAGATGCATTATAGAAAGTGATACTAAAAATTTTATTTTGAATTTGATATTCTTTAAAGATCTTCATTATACACTCAAAAATGACTAGGCCATCATGAGGATGGAGAATCTCAGAAAATCCTTAAATTTTTTTATTGACAATTTATTTAGAATCTATATAGTGAGCGGTGAGACATGCATAAAATGAATCCTCTTGACTAGTTTAGATTTCGTACGTCACTGACACTACTCCACTATATGCCATAATTCATTAATTATTATTTGTTTTTCTAACTAATAAAATTTTAGTATGTCATTTCTAGATGTGGACCTAGGAATTCTACGATAAACAGATTGAAAATATATCTACATGATGCTCACTACCCTTGGATCTTCAGAAAATTTGATAGGAAGACTCATCAAGGTGATAAATTTGGCCATGCCTTCCCTACTCAACTCGTTGTGATATATGAAGGGATTAAACTTTGAGACTGAACTGGATCCAGCCTCAAAAAATATACTGCTAAGTTAGGTTTGCCTATGATTTAATGTACCATGTTTTTTGGTGCATATTTTAGCATGCCTCTTAAAGTGTTTAGTCTAAAACGTACTCTTACAAGTAAAAATTTTCTTAAAATATTTGCACAATATCATTTCTTCTTCCTCAACCCTAACAATTTTTTATTTTATTATATTAAAATGAGATCAAACTATAGAAATCATCCTAGTTTAGATATTTGGGTTGAGACGACAGGAGAAAAAAAGTTTCCGCAGCCTTAGACCTTTGTGTAAGATTTTCATTTTTTTGGTTTTTTAGGCAAGAGGATAGATTAAAGAGTAGAAAGCGAGAGAGAGAAAGTAAAAAACTAATTATTTTTAAATATTAATTATTATGTTAAGAGTTTTATTTAAATAATTAAAAAAACAAAAATACCCGTAAAGTAGTGTAAAGGTAAAGCACGTGCACCACATCAAGATTCCAACTTCTAAAGCCAAGCATGTGAGTCCCAAAAAGCTGAACCAAAATCCAGAGAGAGAGAATATTAGGAAAGAGATTTGAGAGTGTGAGAATTAAAGTTTTAGAAAAACATAAAAATTAGAGGGGGGTGGCTCCCATAAAATATAATTATGATTTTTTTTAAAATATTTTTTTGTTTTTTTGTTTTTTTATTTTTTTATTTTTTTATTTTTTTTATTTTTTTTATTTTTTTATTTTTTTATTTTTTTATTTTTTTATTTTTTATTTTTTTATTTTTTTTATTTTTTTTATTTTTTTATTTTTTTATTTTTTTTATTTTTTTTATTTTTTTTATTTTTTTTATTTTTTTATTTTTTTATTTTTTTATTTTTATTTTTTATTTTTTTATTTTTTTATTTTTTTATTTTTTATTTTTTTATTTTTTTATTTTTTTATTTTTTTATTTTTTATTTTTTTATTTTTTATTTTTTTATTTTTTTATTTTTTTATTTTTTTATTTTTTTATTTTTTATTTTTTTATTTTTTTATTTTTTATTTTTTTATTTTTTATTTTTTTATTTTTTTATTTTTTTATTTTTTTATTTTTTTATTTTTTATTTTTTTATTTTTTTATTTTTTTATTTTTTTATTTTTTTATTTTTTATTTTTTTATTTTTTTTATTTTTTATTTTTTTATTTTTTTATTTTTTTTATTTTTTTTTATTTTTTTTATTTTTTTTTATTTTTTTTATTTTTTTATTTTTTATTTTTTTATTTTTTTATTTTTTTATTTTTTTATTTTTTTATTTTTTATTTTTTATTTTTTTATTTTTTTATTTTTTTATTTTTTTATTTTTTTATTTTTTTATTTTTTTATTTTTTTATTTTTTTATTTTTTTATTTTTTTATTTTTTTATTGATTTTTTTTATACAGAATCATGTGGGCCATCAGATTCTGCCCCATAGCCGTTGGAGGCGAATCCAATAGCTAAAATTCAAAATTTTTTATTTTTTTTTGAATTTCAAACTGTTGGGGATTGGGAGCGGCGGGCGGGCGGGCTGGGGGTGGAGTGGGTGTAATCGAACCGGGGCCCTGGCAGTCTTCGGAACCTTTGAGTTCAGCTTCTGTCGTTGGGGCGGTTTCTTGGGTCATGCCGAGGCACCGTGCCAAAGGGCCTCGGTACCATGCCGGGCTAAGCACGACATGAGGCTTGGTTGGCCTCGGCCCGTCACATCATAGTTCGTCCCGTGGACATGCACAACACAGGTACGGGCACGAGAAATTCCCGTGCCGGGCCAGGCACATCCAAATTGTGCCATGCCTTATTTCGAGCCGGGCTGGCACGGCCCGATTGACACATCTAATCATAGTACTAGAAATATTCATTACTTGTACATTTTATCTCAATGATCCATATCCATGGTATTTTAGAATGAATCAAGGCTTGATCATTTCTCATGAGCAAAAAGTCAGTATTGGAAATAATCATGACTTAAGTAAATACTCTCTGTAACTATCTGACAAAAAGACATTGTACTAGAAAAGTATCAAGGCTTTTACTTTATACTTGATGGCTATGTAATAAGAAATACATAATATTGAATGATACCATAATTTTTAGTATCAATGAAGTACTTAGGTGATACAATATAAAATTAATTTCATAGTCATAACAAATGTTATGAGTTAGGGTGACTACAACTATTTGTATAAAGCCTATACAAAGATTGGATGTCGAAACTATCCTATAAGCTCTTAAGGTGTAACAAATGCTCAACATAATAAATTTTATGACTTTACATGACTTTTAGCTCTCATCCTTCTCAAGAAATCCACTAGGTCTCATATTTCAATCAAAAATTATCAAATTTTATAAATATTCATCATAATCCATTAAAACAATAATATCAAATAATACTATAATAGTATTATTTGATATTTTGAAATCTAAGCAATAGCTTCAATTAAAAATTGACTAACTAATTTAACAGAATAAGTATAGTCAAGCCTAGTGATAGTCACATATTATCAAGCACCAACAAGAGTGATAGAGCCATATTAGCAAAAAAAAGAGCTATCAGAAAAGAGCTACTAAGCCATGCCCATAGTAGGTGTAGCAACAAGTTTGTAATCAATTAGTTTGGCTCAAACAAGAATATCTCAAACATACTTGTCTCGATGAGAAAAATACCACTTGGGGTGGGAGTCATTTGGAGACCAAGAAAGTCGCTAAGCAAGCCTAAATATTTAATAGAAATATAAGAGTGGAAGTAATGAACAAAACTACTAAGGAGAGAAGAATTGTTGCATGCGATGATAATGTCATTAACATAAATGAGTAAAAGGATAAAATTCATATGATGATGGAAGACAAATAGAAAAGCATTATTACTACTACTACAAGAAAAACCAATCTTGAAAAAGAAATGAGACCAACTAATGAAACTGAGCACAAGAGGTTTGATTTAAGCCATTAAGAGAACACAATGGGTGAGAGAAGATAAAAAAAAATAGAAAAACATTATTACAAAATGTCATATTAGATATTTCCATGGATGGGTCCCAAGTATTATGATGAACAAGGCCCAAGACAGATGAGGCCCAATTATGACTTGTGGAGAGGGAAGTGTATGACTCTTAGAATGTTGAAAAGTAGAATTAATATACATAATAGAAATACATACTTTTTATTTAATAAAGAAATATTTGACAGGCCCAAAATATCACAATGAACAAGGCCCAAGCCTGAAGAGGCTCAACAATCAATCGTGGAAGAAGGAAGTGTATGACTCTTAGCAATTTGAGAAATAAAATAAATAGACTGGGAAGGCAATAATAAAGTAATGGAAATATGTATTTTTTTTTATTTTATAAGGAGGGTGGTGGTGGTTTGCATGACCATGGCGTGTGTGCCATAACTCATATGAAGCATATAGAGAGGAAATATCAAGGATAGAAATGAAGGCAGCAATACCATGATTTAATACATAAAGACCACCATTATGTCATTTAGTTTTCACCACCTTTCCTATTAATTTGTTCTGAATGATAAAACAAGAATCAATATGTGTAAGAGAGATGAGAAAATGAGAAGTCAACTTATAGAAGTACAAAAGATTTTTGGTATGACGTAGGACCCCAAAAATACCAAATAATGAATGAAGGGAGAAGAACAAAGAGTAATGGTATGGGTAATAGGTAGAGGAGCCCCACTGCCCGAAATAACATCATCCTCATGAACATAGATATTGGAGGAATCAAGTACAATTGAGTCTGGAATCATGTGGCAAAAAGTGTAGGTGCCAAGATACCAATGACTAGCGAGACATGGAGCCTTCAGAAAGAGAACAATGAGGGTGAAAGGCTTCAGCAAGCTATCCAGAGGTCTTAGATCATAGTGATTGTGACATTTATCAACTATATGACCTTCATATTTCAAATTTGACATTATGAGATATAGGAAGAGAAATTTTTAAATGGTCATTATTGTGGTGATTTGAATGTTATTGAGAATGCTAGTTACCGTTGTTAAAAGAAATGGCAATTTTCACATCCAAGAGATACTATAAAAGTTGCAGAAGAAATATTAAGAGATTCAAGTGATTTTTCAATTAAATCATAACTTTTAGCTTGGGGGAAATGGTCATAAAATAAGGACAATGAGGTGAGAGCCATTTGTTAGAAGAGAGACTTGAGAACTAAGTGTACATACCATGTAAGAATCAATGAGATTTTTTCAACATGGTCAACTGAGCATCCTATTGCCATTTGCTGATCACATAGAGTTTTGAAGGCTCAAAAATATTCAGTAGTAGTTATGTTTCATTTCTTCAACTAAACTTCATCCTTGATTTGTATCTCTTGAGTTTTGGAAGCAAGGTTGAAAGTATGTTCGATTGCAATCCATACATCCGCAAGAGGCGGTTAAACCAACAGCTTTAACTATGATTTCTTCAGAGAAATATGAGAGAAGAAAGTTGAAGGATATATTAGTCTTTTAGTTTCCATTCAAGAAACTCGAGGTTAAGAATGGAAGAACCATTGATCATAGTAGAAGAAGGCTTTAGGAAAGAGCTTCTCTCTAACCAAGACATTCTTAACATGTAAGTAAAAAAACCAATCATTTGTTTCAAGGTAAATATTGTTGGATGAATGTTTTATAGTTACCACATGGACCATGATATTGAAGGAAAGAGTTTTGACAATCAAAAAGAGAAGAAAAAAAAATATGCATTTGAATGTTAATCTATAGATCTCTGATACCATTAAAGTAGTTCTTTAATGGTAAAATGATAAACAAAAGTAAAATGATAAGCAAATATGTACAGTTGTACAACACAAAGAAAACCAAGAAAAAAAAAATAAGAACATCAAATCTTTAATCATGAGTCTGCTACGGCTAAAAGGCAAATTGTGATGAACACCACCACTACTAAGAGGGAGATTGTGAAGAATCCCCAACATGTAGCATAAAAAAATAAATGGATTGTTTCAACTATGAAATAATGATTACAAGTGTAAAGAAAAGGAATACAGTAATTTTTATTCATCCCTTTAATAATCCGTGTTGATTCACTGATATAAACAAATTCACTAGCATTTTTTAGTAGTAACTCCTATGTTTTAATAAACATATCAAAAGGTGTAAATTATCAACAATATATATAACTTTTAAGTCCATAAAATAACTTTTATAACAAAAAAAATTGAACGATCAACATAATTAAAATCATAGTAAGAGAACCCATAAAATACAAATCTTAATCTACATCTTTCAATAATAATCACAAGAACAATCAAACTTAGATCCTTTTTTTTTGTTGAATACTGAATGTAATTTATTTTCAGTGTTCAGTTGTTTGTTTTTCAAAAAATTTTATGACTTAATGCTAAATTTTTATTAAGTTCTGATTATAAAAAGCTAAAATATTTGATTTTTTCTATTCAGAAAAAATTATTTTTTACCAAAATAAGAAAAAAAATCATCGTTACTTAATAAGGATGAGAGCTAATAATACTCACGATTATGAATAACAATAGGGTTTTTAGGATGGAATGCCTCATTTCGACCCAGCTTATTTATTTTTTTTTAATTTCATCTCGTTATCATCCCTACGTATCACTCAATGTTAAAAAATACACAACTTGGTACTTAATGCTATTAAGTATCATTTAGTATGGTTTATATGTATTCAGTCACATAGGCATGCATAGGTAGACACTGGACGCCCCACGCCACACACGTGCACATTATATGCATTGTTGTATGTTTGGACAGCACATAGGTACTTCCAGGAGGCAGCCAGAGGCCGAGGGGAAGGGAGCCAGTGCCTGCAGAAGACTTGTTAGACCTTCATGCCCTAGATTCTAAGCGACTTTACTTGTATTCGTATGCTTAGAGTTGCTAGGAATTGTGGGTTTACTTGTATTTGTGCATAGAACCCTTAGGGTGCGTAGGACTTGGCGAGCTGGCCTAAATCGGTCAGTCTTTTAGTCTTCTGTACAAAAATATCTTTTTTAATTAATAAAAAGCGGCCGTACCGTTAGCCTTTCCAAAAAAAAAAGTAGCATTTAGTATTAAGCTCAAAAAAAGTTATATTCAGCATTAAGTAAAAAAAATAAACACAACTTTAGTGTTATTTACCTAAGCTAGAAAAGGGTAAAAATATTGGTGAAATATTTTATTTTATTTACCATGTCATGAATTTTGATAAGAGTGACAACATAAATTTTTATACATTCATTCTATTATTGACTTAGAAATGTTTTATGATATTTAAAATATTAGATTCTAGAAAAAGAAATTTAAAATAGGCATTAATATAATTCATAAACATTTTAAAAGTAAACAATAGTTTGTTCCCTCGACCGACCGGTCTGTGAGACCGGCAATTAACCGATCTCTAAATTGGGTATATGGATTTCGGGGGCCTTCGGGCATACAAAGTTGGTATGATGGTCACGACGAGCATCCAGCGAAGGGCAGCGGGCCTTGCTTGTTCATTTTCCTCGCCTCTTCGCCATTTCGTCGGCAGCCTGCAATTTTGACACCGTCGTCTTCTGCAATTCTCCGGGATCCATCTTTGATCAGTAGTGTCTCCGCCCATTGCTACCTCCGCCCACTTAGCTCGCTTTCCATATTTTCTCCACCTCTATATTTTCAACCATGGACGCAGTTTTCTGTATAGCTAGATCAAAAATTTCAAAGCTGGTCTTCTTTCTCATTTCTATCATTTCCTTGTCCTTCCTCGCGCAGGCAGAGATCAAATCACTAAGGATCACCGATGACTCGCGCTCGATGATCCTCTTCGAGAAATTCGGTTTTACTCATTCTGGTCACGTGTCCGTCTCGGTTTCTTCCGTCTTGGTTTCCTCCTCCATAAACGCGCCGAGCCCGATCCCGTCCCGTCTCGGCTTCTTCCTGCTATCCGAAGAATCACTCCTCCAGGTCATCTTCGAGATTCAACAAAACCCTAATTTCTGCGTCCTAAATTCTAATTACATCAACCTTCTCTTCACTTTGCGTGATCTGTCTCCTCCCCCGCTATCTTCGTTCAATCGATCGTACCCCTTATCTGCGCCGAACGAGTACTCGCTTTTCTTCGCCAATTGCGCTCCGGAGACTCGCGTTTCGATGATGGTTCGCACTGAGGTTTACAATCTGGATGACGATGGGTCTCGGGACTACCTCTCTGCCGGTCTTACCCAGCTCCCTTCGCTGTTCTTCGTGTTCTCTGTTGCGTATCTAGGATTTTTTGGGTTATGGATTTACGTTTGCTACCTGAATAGGACACGGGTGCACCGTATCCATTTGTTGATGGGTGGTTTGTTGTTGATGAAAGCGCTCAATCTGATTTGTGCAGCTGAGGACAAGCATTTTGTCAAGGTCACCGGTACTCCTCATGGATGGGATGTGTTGTTCTACATATTTCAGTTTATTCGGGTGATCTTGCTTTTCACTGTCATTGTGCTGATTGGGACTGGCTGGTCGTTCCTGAAGCCATTTTTGCAAGACAAAGAGAAGAAAGTCCTCATGATTGTAATTCCTCTGCAAGTTTTAGCTAATATAGCTGCCGTTGTTATTGGGGAGACTGGACCCTTTATTAAGGACTGGGTAACGTGGAACCAGTTCTTCTTGTTGGTAGATATTATCTGCTGCTGTGCAATCATCTTCCCAATTGTGTGGTCGATTCGGGCACTCAGAGAGACATCCAAGACTGATGGAAAGGCTGCTCGAAACTTAGCAAAATTGCAACTTTTCAGGCAGTTTTACATTGTCGTCATTGGGTACCTGTATTTCACAAGAATCGTGGTCTTTGCACTTAAGACTATTGCTTCTTACAAGTATCAGTGGGTGAGTCATGCTGCTGAAGAGACTGCTAGTTTGGCCTTTTATTTGGTCATATTCTACATGTTCAGGCCCGTTGCAAAGAACGAGTATTTTGTCATTCATGAAGAGGACGAGGAGGCTGCTGAGTTGGCTTTACGTGATGAAGAATTTGAGCTTTAAATTGATATACTCAAAATTAGTGAGAATTCTCTGCAACAGGTTTGTCATTTTTACTGTTCATCTGATTTTTTCCTATTTTTTTAAAATTAAATAATCTCATTTATGATTTTTTTAATATTTTATTTAGTTTTTTTTTTTGTGATCTAAGAGCATCTCCAATAGTGATATCTAAAATAGCTACTCAAAATATATTAAAATATTATATTATCTATTTTAACTAACTAATTTTTCAAAGTAACTCTAACAACACTATCAATTTTAGCTATCTACTTCAACTAATTTTAATAATTTTCAATAATAAAATTTAAATAAATATATAGTATACTATGTCATCACATATTGATGACATCACATGTTGATATGCTAAACCTTGTCATCAAAATTTTAATTTTTTAAATTTTTTTAATAGTGATCTTATTTATACAATCATGAAATAAAAAATTTTTAAATTTGAACTTAGAGTAGCAATATGTTTTATTTTTTGTGCTATATACATTTATGCAAAAAAAAATATTTTAAAGGTTTTTTTAATGTTTAGTGTTCATGATTAGGAAAAATTTGAGAAAATATTTTTAAAATAATTAAATTGAAAATAGTTAGCATTTTTGTTCTAGCCAGAAATAGCTTACCAAATGATGCTAATGGGAAATAGTTAGCATGATAACTATCTCTTGGGGACAAAATTTAAGGGTTGCCTGTGTAAAATAGCTTCAAGGAAAGATTTAGATAGCCTCTTAGAGATGCTCTTAGATAAAATTGATGTTACTTTTCTATTTTTTTACTCTCTTATCATATATATATTGTGTGTGTGTGTGTGTTTATTTTTTTTATTTGTTCTCCATTAAAGTTAACTTATTTGTTTTCCATTAAAGTTATGTGCTTACAAATTAAAATAAACATTATTTTTTTAAAGTGTGGATTACAAAATTAATATTAGTTAGACAAAAATGGAGGAAATTGTTGTAGTCTTACATGAAAAAAATAAATATAAACCAAAAATAAAAATATTATAAAATTTTGAATTTTTACAATTGGGTATGCTTACATAGACAATAATATATAGAATTTCATAATAACTTTAAAATTAAATATGCTTGGACAATAATAGTATAGTGATAATTAATTACTTAGAAAGTTATTGTAGTGCATACATGTGTTAGAGGTCATACTCTTGTGTGACAAGTATCTTTGCCAAAGAGTGATAAATATCAAATTCTAGACTCATTAAACATAGTCTCTCTTATTTTTGAGGGATGAGGCTATCGTGATATTAATTTCTTTCAGATCTTGAGCTAAATCATGAGCATTGTGTATTGGGTATGATCTCTATTACATTATTATGTAATATGTTACTTGCTTAGCAATGTAAATAAGAGATTACTTAGAATTTTAATTAAAAATTATTTAAATTAATAGTTAATATAGAAAAAAAAACACACAAGCACACACACATGCATGCACACATGCACGCACACACACGCACACATGCACACACACGCACCCATGCACGCGCACACACGCACACACACACGCACTTACAACATGAATAGGTTAATTTGTATGATCATTTATAATTTGTGTGTTTAATTGTGAATTTCTTTTGGATTTTTATCAGAATTGGGCCTCTTTTCTTCCCAAGGCAAACAGCCACTCTTATTTCCTCATGCGGCAGTTCCTCTACTACTAATCAGCCCAATTTGCAAAACCCTCATATCAAAGCTCGTAATTCCTTTTTTTTTTTTTTTTTTGGGTGCTATGTAACTCTTATTTCACGATGCTTTTAGGGTATGTTTTTAATTTTGCTAATAATAACTTCTTGGAATGATTAGCTTCAACTTGTGATGGTGATGATGATGATGGCAAAATTATTGTCTCAATTGCTAAATGGGGGAGAAATTTGACTCAAATTTTGTTTATTTCTGATCATAAGTTGTGTTTTTTTTTTCAATAACTCTCTATGATATTTAATTTTGCTTGCTTTAGCATTTCTAGCGTATGTTATTGTTGATTAATGTGTGCTTGTTTTTGTTTCCATTATAGAATTTTAGGTATAAAAATGAAAATGTGATAGCTTAATTGGTTCTATAGATGAGTTTGTTGGGTAAATTTTTGTTTTTTTTTTTTTTTTGATCCAAAAACAAACATATTTTTTGTGAAGCCATGGTGGAAAATGGATTTTGTGCTAATTAAACAATGTGAACAATTTCTCCATTTTAAACGTGACTGTTTTTTTATTAAGGGAAGATGGTACTAGGGTACCCCCAACTTGAAAATATTTATAAAAGCCCTTCCCTTAAATTTTGATCCCCTAAAAAATAATGTTCATAAAAACCCTTCCTCCATGCTATTATTAAAAAAATAATAAAAACTACTTTTATTTTTGAAAAATTTTTTAGTTGTGTAGTTTTACCCTTAGATGTATGCGTTAATAAACATACATAGATGAATACTTTTGTACATGTGCTATGCCTATATATTTTTTATAGATATATTTATAAACAAAAAACTTGTACTTTAATAAACATGCATACTATAGACATGTATAGTATATGTATGTGTTTACACGTAAATATGTGTGCATAAAAATAGTGTATATTTTCAAAATGTATATGTATAAATATATACCTATTTATATGCTTATGCATAAACATAAAATGCGTAATACATTTATACAATATGAAAATATACACTTTTTTTGTATAAACATATTTATAAGTATAAATACATAGTATACTATATGTATATAGTATGCATGTTTGTACGTGTCTACTGTGCACATGCATGAATATAATACTTGTATTTGGAAAGTTGTATAAATGTATATGTTTCTATATTTATTTTACGTGTGTGTGTGTGTACTTGTTTATGTGTTTATAAACATGTGTGTGTGTGTGTGTACATATACTTGTTTATGTGTTTATAAACATGTATATATATGAAGAAAAAGTGTAATTTTTATTATTTTTTTAAAAAATATACAGAAGAATAAGGTTATTTGGGAGTTTTATTTTTCTAGGGAATCAAAAAATGGGTAAATTATATTTGTTATATTTGTTGTAAAAATTATAAGAGAAGAGAAGAGGACCATTTATAAAATATTTTCAAATTGGGGTCGCTTAGCATAATTTTCCCACCAGTGTACTACACTTGTGGTGAGTTTGTGCACATATATTTTTTTTACATGAAATAAAAAATTAGAAATAATGTTTTCTTTTATTATTTTTAATTTTTTATTAGTAAAGATTATGATGAGGTAGAGCATTCGGATCAAAATTTATTTGAAACCACAAAATATCAAAAATAATGTTTGATTATATAAATAATGTAACTAATAAATTAAAATGACCCAAAAAAAAAATAAATCACAATACATTATTTCTACATATCACATCATATAATTATGAAAAACTAATATGGTGAAAAATAATGTGAAAATTACAAAACTACCAAATCGAACAATATTTGCTTAATACTTCTTCACATGTATGAGATATCTTTAAGGCACATAATATTTAATATTTTTTTTGTCTAAAATATATATTTTATGAAATAAAATTTTAGATATATTAAATTTACTACAAACACATAAACTTGGGATGTTATGATGAATATTTCAGATATCTTTCTACCTTATTCTTTAGTTAATAGCATCAGTTTGTTAGATTCTCAGCTTAGAATTAAAAACATTGATGCATCCTCGCTGCTGGACAAAATAGGAGATTTTGTCCATAGTTTTTCATATTTTCAAATATTATCTAAACTCTAATTTTTCAAGTCACAATCTGCAAACAAACAATATTGCAATTTAAATATATGTATATAAATAAAACGCACACCAATATGTATATTGCACACACAACTTACGATTTAATTACATGCATATAAATAAATTGCAAAATTAAAACTAGAATGGGGACGAGAGAGGATAAATGCTTTGAGAGGAAAAGCCAATAAAAATATGATTTATTCTCGATAAAAAATATCTTCTGATAGCTTCTAAAACCCACAAAAAAATGCATGGTTCTTTTTTTTTATTTTGGATGGGGTACTCCACCTGACACGGCACAACACGTCACTTTCTAAAAATGAGAACATTCTCATTTTCACAACTATACTTTTTTTGAATATTTGAATGTGAGATTTTCCCCCATAAGCTTGATCTATCATACTCCAAACTTTCAAAAAAAAAAAAAAAAAAACTAGTCAATCTAATTTGAGTAGACTCAACAAATCTCCTCCTTTGTATTGGGGAGGAGACTTATACCAGCATACAACTTAAAGAAATTAAATTTTACTGATAATAATAATTTCATGAATATATCAGCAATATTTTTGTTCACGTATACCTTATAAATATAATTGACTTTTCATTTTATACATCTCATATCTGATACCACACATTGATGTGCTTCTACCTACTTTGTATGTATTCTATCACATATACAAGACCATAAGAAATCTAGTAATATCTACCTGAGTTTGAGAGAAATAGACTATTAATACCGACATGTGCTATGTCAAATTTAGTGTATATCATAACATATATAAGATTGTTGACTACTAAGGCATAAGAGACATAACTTATGTCTCTTTTTTACTGAACAAACTTGGGACAATGTTTCGTACTCATTTTAAAATATTTAGATGAGGAAGTTGACATCGGCTTAGCCTATTTTTAGAATATCTCTAAATTTGGGTAGCCCGACATGGCTTGTTGGCATGCCTTTTGATTGGGTCATGTTGAGTCATGCAAAATAGGGTTATTTCTGGCTTGGCTAGCCTGGTTCATTCTAGGCTAGCTTATGTTTAGGCTAGGCTAGTCTGAGTCATGTCCAAGCTACAATGGGTTATGACAAGGCTAACTTGTTTGGCTAGTCAAGTTTATGTGTTAAGATGTGCCATGCCTCATCTCTCATACCAAAAACTTTGGCCCAACGTGACTTGAGCCATATCATAGGCCAACTCGTGGCATGTCCAACCATAGCTTTGAACTGTGTTGTGCAATATCAGGCATGACTAAATTGTGTTGTGCCTTATGTCATGCCCGGGTTTCCCGACTTAGTTGATACCTTTAATCACATATGATATTCATAAAATCTAATTGACTGGATCTAAGTCTTTCATTTAAAAGACTTTTTCCATCTCCAAAAGTTTATCAATTTATGCTCTATTATGATTAATGATCAGTATGTCATCAACATATAGTAAAAGTATAAGTTTATTGTTATTCAATTGATAATTGACAAATACATAGTGGTCACAGGATGTGTGTTGAAAATCATAAAATTCTATGAATGAATAAAATTTATTATACCATTGCCTAGGAGCTTATTTAAGATTGTACAAGTTGATCCATATAGAGATTCTCATGATGATCACCATGAAGAAATATAATCTTCACAATAAGTTGATCAAAATCTAAGTTCAAGTTACAGCCAAACTCAACAATATTCAAATAGAACACATATTCATTACGTGAGAAAATATCTTATTAGAATCAATTCGTTTCTTTTGAATAAACTCTAACTTCTGATTGAGCCTTGTATATTAGTTGAGAATCATCATCACTAGGTTTTAATATAAAGAGTCATTTATTTTTCAAAGTCTGCTTTCCTTTTGGTAAGAGTACCAGATCATAGGTCTGGTTGATGTGAAGAGAATCCATCTCTTCCTATATAACATTAATTTATTCTTCTTTATTTTTAAGAGATATGGCCTCCTTAAAGGTCTCAAACTCATCTACATTCATGAGTAATGTGTAATCATTTCATCTAGGGGATATCTAGTGGGGCATAGATAATCTTTTTCATTTAGATTGAAATGTATCATCATGAATAATTGGGGCATACCCAGTTCTATCTGGAATATGGTCCCTCAATTTCTCAATAGGAATATCTTGGTGCTCAAAATCATATTGTGTATACTCAAATCCTCTTCCTTGATTAGATAAATCTCTAGAATGAATCGGCACCATATTTATGAAAATATGGGTGTTTATAGAATCACTCTTCTCTCTACTCAAATTAATGTCAATCACTAATTAGTCCTCTAGAAAGTTTACCTTTCTATTCTGAATAAGCCGTGGCAATTGGATCTCATAGTTTATTCTTGAACTCCTCATGTCCATAGTCAATGAAGATTCATGGACATGTTTTATCATTGAGGTTAGTTCATTCATCTTTTGGGATATGAACAAAGGCTTTGTAGCCAAAAAACTCATAAGTGATTATATGAGATATCTTTTCTAATCCCTCCATCCAATATTGTGGTAGAGACATTCTAATTATATCAATAGTTATATGCATAACTTCTCTCCTCAATATTTTAGTTTATCCTCTCAGCGATACCATTTAATTCTAGTATATTAGATAGTATCTTTTTATGTTTAATATCATGAGATTTACAATAGATATCATAATGACATTGATATTCTTCTTTGTTATTATATCATATGGTGATCAATTTTTTTACCAATATTTAACTCAATTCTAGCATGGAAATCTAAAAAGATATGAAAGATATGATATTTTGTTTCCACACTTTCCTATAATGATTATCAATGAATGTGATAAAAATAAGGGGCCTATTGAATATTCTATTTTGCATTTGATAGATATCGATATTTAAGATTGAAAATATTCAATCTCCTCGAGAAAGGACAATAGTGAAAAAGTGTTATATAATTTGTTGTCATCCATGCAGTCCATTCACTTGTTAAGAGAAGATCACTGATCAAATAACAAGATATTCATTCTAATTAAAAAGTTGATGGCCCTTTTCATTCATCTGACCAAGTCTTATATATCAGAGACTAATATTGCTATTTTGATAAACAACATATCTCTAATCTTGAAGTACACTTTCCCGAGTGACATATAAAGTGCTCTCATTATTCATCTTAATAACTAATGCATCATTGCTAGTTTCCATTGACTATTACTAAAATGACTGATATATGCCATGTTATATATCATGTTGACAAACATTGAGTTCACATAAATATCTAGTTTGTATCAAACATCTCTCAGCATCAATTGATATTATATCTGTATATGTAGACAATTGGCTCTCATGCCCTAAATATGTGATGTCCCACTATTGCTCATCTTTATTGTGCCATAATCACCAAGTGTGCAGACAATAAAGAATGTGTGGGGTAATATGAAATGATACTTCTGAGTCAATAAATCACCTTTTTAGGTATTGTCGGCCTTTCCCACAAGTCTATCTCTTCTCTTGTGATGTTGCTTCATTCTTTTCAAAAAAATAGCACAATTTTGAAAAACCAATACAAAAAAAACAATCTAGGTTGTAGAATTGACAAATCAAAAAATATTTACGAAGGATTTTTTCACTTTTATAAGTCACAAGAAGTTCGTAAAGTACATATTATCCAAAATTATATTTTTGACTAAAATATATTTTCTAGGATATAAAATCCTAGAAATATCAAATCTATTATAGACACATAAACTTTAGATTTTGGGGTGAATATTCTTCAAGTGATAGCATCGGTTTGTAGAATCCCAAATTCATCAAAAAATAGTTTCATCTTGATTACTAGACCAAAGAGATTATTATATCCATTGCTTTTTAAATCTTTAAATATTATCCAAACTCCAATTCCTCATGGTACAATCTATACATAAACAAAAGCAAACAATAACATACACATAATCACACTAAATTGTAAATAAATTGTGATTATATATATAATTTTCACACACAATGCAAACAAAATAAATCACATGTTAATATACATATTACACACACCATTTGCAATTTAAATAAATGAATATAAATAAACTTACAATTTCAAACCACTATGAGGAGGAAAGAGAAGAAATGTTTAGAGAGAAGAAGCCACCAAAAACTTAAATTGTTCTTGAAAAACAATCCTATGATAACTTTTGTAACACACTAAAATGACTTCTACATATGAGTGTGTATTGCAAAGGCACATAGAAAGTTGTTTGGGAAAATAAACATTAAAAATATATGAGTGGTTGAGACTTAGTGGTAACATGCTTTGTAGTTCCCATGGATGAGTTTGTCAAGGTTTAATTAGAGAGTGTGTGTTCTCACACACTCTCTTTATGTAATTATATTGTTCGCTCTCTTCATCTCTCTCTCTCTCTCTCTCTATGTATTTGTATTTTTTCTCTCTTCATCTCTCTCTATGAATTTGTATTTTTCTTCATCTCTTTCTCGCTCTCTCCATCTCTCTCTCTCCATCCTCTCTCTCTTTATCTCTTTCTATCTATCTATCTATTTATCTATTTATCTATCTATCTATCTATCTATCTTTCTCTCTCTATCCATTTCTCTCTATCTATCTATTTATATATCTATCTATCTATCTATCTCTCTCTCTATCCCTTTCTCTCACTCACTTACTCTTCCTCTAGGCTCCATGCACTTATTTTTAATTTTTTATTAAATTTTATGAGGGCTTGTTCCCTATTTTTTTAACTATATTTGAATGAGATAATGGAGGAGCTCTCCTCATATGATACTTCATTGAATTTGTGTAATTTATTAGAATTTTGTGTCAAATTCCTTGGAATTTTATTTGCATTATTTTAATTTTTTTTTGTTATATTTTCTTGCATTTCAATTTTAATGGGATGTGAAATTAAGTTGGGACCAAATTTTGGAAAATCACTATTTGCTATAAAAACTTGAGTTATATTATTGAATAGGTTTGAATGTAGTGGTTCCAAGAGGAATTAGGATTTATTTAATATTAAATTTGATTTTTCAATTTTTTTATAATCTTTACTAATTTCCCAATTGAGTAGTCTATTATTGAATCAAAAATAATAAGAAAAAGAATTAGATTTTCCACAGTGTAAATATTTACCCAAAATTAAAATGCACTTGCATCATTCACACTAATTTCACTACACAATTTCATTCTAGGAGAAAATATAGACTACAAGATGATACACTACACCCATGAAACAAAATGTTTTTCCACTTATTTTACACACCATAAATTCTAGAAATTGCACACTACAATGCAATTAACACTCCTTGCATGCATCAACATATGAAATCTCACATATAGGGCACACTACTTGTCCATTCTCACAACACTCACAACAATAAATGCAACCACAAGATATATTTCAATTTTACTATGGAAAATGCTTTCATAAGGATCATGAAAACTATGTTGACTCACAAATCTTCAACTATAAACTAAAATACAAAAAATGATCAAAGATGTTATCATCATTTCTAGGTAAAATTTGAGTTTCATCAATGTTAAGTGCAACATGATTGTAGGAGGAGCAATTAAAAATTTAAATCTCAAGAAGCAAATAAAGAATTCAATCTAATAATTCTTTTGCTCGTTTTTTTCTTGTGTGTTTCATGAAAATAACAACATTCTTTTTTTTTTGAAAGTGATCACTTGGGAAAACTCCTACAATCTTTTTTTATGCATTAAGTGACCAGTCTAAAGCCATTAAACTATGTGAATTCTGCCTGTAGGACTTTACCTTATGAGTCTAAAGCTAAATATCGATCCCAAAGAAATTGTTCGATAATTTGATTGATCAACAATGAATTAACTATTTTACGAGTTAAATAAATATACTTGGTATTAGAAAATATACTCAGACTTTAAGGTTAGCACACATGCATATGCATTAGGATATTTCTCAATATTTGGTTCATATTGTATTTGATTATAGGATAAATGGTAGATTAATATGAAAATACTCATGTACTCTCTTGGCATACAATGTGTTCGTCAACTATTTGATTATAACTACCAAGGATGATCTCCTCGTAGTTGTACCAATAGTATTTCAATATCAAAGTAAAATATATATTCATGCAACGGTAATTATCAAGTCTACTAATTTTATGCAATATGTCAGCTTACCATAATGATTACTTTGAGTATGAATTTTATTTCTAACATCTAATTATCTTAGTGACTTGAGATAATATGATTCTAAATTCATTTGTATTTTTAGCTTCGTTAGGGTCTTGTAATAATTAAATATATATCTTCTTAAAAATTTCATCCATAGAAATAATACAAATGAGAATGATTCAAAGGATTGTCACCACTATATGAGTCTCCCTCACTTGCATGTGCCCCGTGATATACCTGTCACAATCGATTATGACCAACACATTATAATAAAACTTATTGGTAAGATTTTCATATGTTCATGGTTTTGGTTTCTTGAGCATTATATTCTCGATGATTAGCACATCCAAACTTTAGATATTCATACATTAGTTTTTCTCACACATCATGATTGGAAAGACTGTCCCTTCTTTCTATTTGAACCATATCAGTTTGTCCCATTACAAAATTGTCATCATCTACCTTGATCAACATACATAAATTGACATTAATATGAAAATCCTAATTTTTAGTTCTCAAGTACATCTATACCCATCAATTTCCAAACACATTATAAACTTAATATAAACTCATTATTTCAGTTATCCATCATAATAAAAATTACATAACCAAGCATATACTTTTAATTTAACTTAACATTTGGGATAATAATCACTTGAGATATGTAAAAAGTTATCTCATGATTTTTATGATTTTTGTTGAATGCCTAAACTAATTTTCAAGAAGAAAACCTTAATTATAATTAATTTTGTTTGTTGTTCACTTTGTATTTGTCCTTAATTATAATTGAGATCACCATACACTGGCTTTGAATACTTTGTGATCCTTTTTTGCTTCTCCTTATTCTTTCTATTTTTTGTTCTTTTTTTTTGAGTATAGTTTTTATACTTTGAGAATCTATATGATATTTTATATTGAATGTTATGGCATAAAGTTGAAGTAATGTATAATGTCCAGAAAAAAAAACAAAAAAGAAAATAAATTTATTATTTTATTATTTTATTATTTCGTTATTTCGTTATTTCATTATTTGGTCAATACCAACATTGTTATGACTAAGTCAATTCTTCATGTATCATTTTGTCATAGTGCTAGGAATATATTTGTGTAAAACAAAGTCATATTATTGAGATTGGTATATATGTAACACAAAGTAATATTGTGACTAAGTTTGAATAAGTCATGACTATGGAATGTGTTGTAATTATTTGTACTAATAGGTTACTTGGTTGTCATGATATGAAATTAAAATCATATCTCACGACTATTAAGTAGTTTAAAGCTAATGTGGCTGTAACTTCAAACAATTATTATGGCCATGATGATAATATTGTATAGTAAAATGATTATGTCAATTCGACGGTAGAGTCATATCATACAAAAATATTCATGCCTATTTTGGTGGAGATATATTTTAGAAATGATACTATAATTGCTTTCCATTACTTCTCTCTCTTACAAGTACTTTCTCAATCGAGCCCACTAATTTCACTTAAATTGTATCCGATTTCACTGATATTCATTACTTCTTCTTCAAGATTAGATTTTAGTGATATCTTTTTACTAACCACTACTATTCATGTAAATACTCTATATTTTACTCTTCAACTAACACCAATTATTTGGTATTTTAAATAACAAACAGTGAATCCCTAATGATGGTCTCACCTCCCCTCTCATTTTCTTTTGAGTTGAGAACACTTGGAAAAGTTTTTTTTGCTTTATCTTACTATCTCATTTACTAGACTATTAGTAATGAAAATCATTATAAGGATGATATTCGAGACTAAAATGCTCTGGGATACAAATAATATTTTCCAACTATTAAGAAGTAAGCTAATAAGTAAAAATGCTTGAAGCTTGTCTTACCAATATATTTTTATTGATGCTAGCTAATTTACTAATATTTGAAAGCTATTCAAAAGCACAACTAGCATGTTTGTGCTAGTTAAAATTTATTCCAAATCTGACAAAATTTTTTCTAATGTTCCTCCACACATTATAATGAATAACTTGAGTGTTCCACATTCTAACACATTATAGATAATACCACTTGAAATTGAACAATGGAAAACTAAATTGAGCATATCCATAATGAACCAAACTCAAACAGAAATGACTATGTCAACATGAACCCTAAAAACAAGAAATTATTTCTTGTTTTCATATAATCATTCATAGTTTAGGAAAGCAAAAAACCCAAAACAATGTGAAAAGAAGATAATTTGTCCCCCCTGGTAGCTTCTTTGTTGTTTTTTTTTCATCTTCCATGATTTTCATAAAACATAGATTATTTATTTCTTTTTTTTTTGTTTCTCTTTGCCTCAGTCATGTGTCCATTCAACTTTAAATTTATTATTCCACTATATATTCATAACAACAAAAAATACACCGACAATATGTAATAAGATACAACATTAAATTAAACCCAAAAAATTAAACTAACATTAATTTTAACTAGTTTGATTCAACTATGTTTGCTCAACTAGGGCAAACCCAATATCTAGTTCTGTCATGCCTTAGAATTATCATGTAAATGATTTTATGTCTCAAGTAGGTTGTACATAGTTTGATAAAATTATTTATAATTATACCTATGATTAACAATTACTTTTCCAAATAGTTCTACATGTTAGAATCCTAAAAATCGTTCAAAATTCACCTTGATACATTGCCAGATTTCCCATATGCTATCACCTTCATATCGATGAATATATTAGTCTTCTTAATCATATTGGCAATATCTCATGGATGCGACTAATAAATGAGGTCATAATACTTTCCTACTCAATTCATTACACTTACACATACTTATGTTGCATTTTGCCTGTGCCTGATTATATCGTGCATTTGCTACATGCTCTCTCTATATTAGTTCTCACTAGTGTTTGCACCCGTCCATGTTTCTAAAAGGGATTTCAACCATCATTAGGTGCTAGAACCATCTTCATGAAGACTCGACAATACCTAGAAGCAGGGAATCATACACCATGACTTCTATATTTAGTAAGTAACACCCTCATACTCGACTAGAATAACAAATAACATTCATCAGTCTGAAGAAATTTCACAATCAATCATAAATCATATAAATGTAGCATTGTTGCTAAGAGGTTGCTACATTACAATGATCACCATAAGGGTAATCAAGTACAAATCAACTAATTATATTTTCTCCCATATTTTCTATCACGTGCCTAGAGTTTTTGTTCATAATTAGTTTTTATAAAAGAACATGCTTAAAAGAGAGATTTATACTTAATTATTAACTCTTCTAAGACAACATTATAGAATTAGTTGATTTGTATAATGAATTGAGTAGATAAGGCCCATGCTAACAGTATGATATATCAAACTGACAAACAATATGAGAAACACATCTAACACCCATGAAGATCAAACTCATGACATCGTAATAAGATTATCTATCCTTGTGACCTCAAGGATCAACATTTAGTTATTAATAATGCGAACTTAAAATTTTGAGTCAATGGGATAATTAATAGGACCATCCCACACACACACATACATATAATATATTTATATATATTTAAAATAACAAATTTAAATATATAAAAATATAAAAATATAAAAATATAAAAATATAAAAATATAAAAATATAAAAATATAAAAATATAAAAATATAAAAATATAAAAATATAAAAATATAAAAATATAAAAATATAAAAATATAAAAATATAAAAATATAAAAATATAAAAATATAAAAATATAAAAATATAAAAATATAAAATATAAAAATATAAAAATATAAAAATATAAAAATATAAAAATATAAAAATATAAAAATATAAAAATATAAAAATATAAAAATATAAAAATATAAAAATATAAAAATATAAAAATATAAAAATATAAAAATATAAAAATATAAAAATATAAATATATAAAAATATAAAAATATAAAAATATAAATATATATAAATATAAATATATATAAATATATAAATAAATAAATAAATAAATAAATAAATATATATATATATATTTATGTTTGTTTATATATTTATATATGTAAATGTTTATATATATATATATATATAAATACTTTTGTGGATCGTAGAAATTGTTTTATAGCTAGAGACAAAATTATGTTTTTAATTTTTTAGTGCACCAAAATATAATTATTTTGGATTTTGGCATAATTTTTTTTGCATTAAAATTTTTTTTTTAAAAAAATATTTTGTTTTTTGATACACAAAAAAATGCATATTTTTTTTTTCATCATTGACTTTATAAAATGTTCTTCGTATACTATTCCGGTAATCCAAATCTATTATCTACATCATATTTAAGTTAGAGAACCCTAAATACTCTGGAGAGGATTTACCCGTTCCCATTTTTGAGCTCGGGAAAGAGAAAGGCAAACAATGGTGTCGCTGAAACTTCAGAAGCGGCTCGCCGCAAGCGTTATGAAATGCGGTAGGAAGAAGGTCTGGCTTGACCCCAATGAGGTCACCGAAATATCTATGGCAAACTCGAGTAAGTATCCATATAATGCCCCATTTCCGTAAATTTTTGGATTTCTAAAACTTAGTCCTAAAGATTTTTTTTCCTTTCCACGCAAATGATTATAGTATTTCAAGCGAAATATTACTGTTAGTGCGATTATTCAGATCTAGAGTTTATGTAGAATGGTTTTCTAAGATTATTAGCTGCACCAGAAGAAACTAAACGTATGACGTGCTTATTTTTGTCTTTGCACCTCTTCGAGTCCTGTGATTGTCATGAAATTTAAGTCGAAGCTTTTGGAGAGACAACCCGGTTTCGAAATTCTTGTTTTGGATATTGTAGGTGTGATTTTTGTGTGAAATACAATAAAACATGGATCAACATTTTCCTTTTTTTAAAAAATATTGGGGGAATGCGCAGGTCCTTGTGATCCTTCCATTGGTGAAAATTTATATGATGAAAAAAGTATTTTCGACCCTCTGGTTATTTCTGGTTCTCCTCAAATATGATTGATCCTTTACTGCCAATTAATTTGAAAAACTTGCATTAAAAATGAAAGATGCTATAAGTTTGTTTGTGGTCATTGATTTTCAATCTTTAAACTTGGTGTCTTTCTAAAATTTGAATAATTGCTACTGGAATATGATTATGAATTTTGTTTGAAATTTTTGTTTCTAGATGTTTTTTTAATCTTAGAATATGGAATAATAATATTCATATATTTTTGATGGGAAAAAATTGAAGAATAACATTTAACATATCGACCATATCAGATATGTGCTTTGATAAGTATTACATAATTACATTTTTTATGCTTATTTTATAATTGAAAAATTCATTGGAGATATTCATACAAATTGTGAAATTTATTTGGCTCAATCAAAATTTATTTGTATGACTAAACTTTGTTAGCATATCTAATATAAATTATTATGAGGATAAAATTTATGTAAGTATGCAACACTGATTTCCATAAAGTTTTGATTTTGATCATAGTTTTTAGAGGCGCAAATAAGGTATGCCTTGAAATGTGCCTGGGGGCGAAGCGATCTTGAAATGTGTCGAGGCGTTTGAAAAAAAGTGAAATTTTAAAAATGCATTTATTACAATTTTATACAGGTTTTTTTTGAAAAAAATGGCTTTGCATTTTTGACTTTTTAATATAGTGTTTTGGCACTTTTAAATTTTTGGAAATCGGTGATTTCGGCTATTCGGGAATTTAGTATTTTGGGAATTCAAGAATTTGATATTCTGGGAATTCGGGAACTTGGTATTTCTGGGACTCGGGGGTTTTACTGTTTAATACAAGTTTGTTAACTGTGCCCTCCTCTTTGAGCTCTCACTCTTCTTTTCATCCTGTTTTTTCTCATTCTCCCAAGTCTTATCTCTCTAAGGGTTCAAGTTCTCTCTCTCTCTCTTAATATTTTAATATTGAAATAGACTTGAACATCAAAGGTTAAATGCTTTTATGTATGTAAAGTACAACACTAGATTGAGAGAACATAATCTACAAAGAAAATAAAATATTGATCTTATTTTGGTAGAGGTGATTGATTCAGATGATAAATGAATTGCGGAGAAAGAAGATCTTCTTCTTTCACTTGATCTTTGTTGGCTTCAAGATGATGAATTATTTAATATTGATGCTATTAGAGTTGTGTTATCTAACTCCCAACATACTCAAGAATCATCGGATCACATGATTTCTTCATATTCTTATAAAAGAAAACATAATAAAGTAGCAAGTAAGTACTCAAAAATTTAAGTTATATATTTGTTTAAAATTAATAAAAAAATTTATAATATTTACACATAATTAATAATTTATATTAGGTACAAGTAGAGGCAGAGACAAAGAGAATGAGTTCAATTTGACATCAATTGATAAAGATGAAGATTTATATGAAATAAGAATACATGATAGTGGAAATTTGTATTTTTTTTGATATATTGGATGAGGATGATGATGCAATTGATAAGGAAATTTTAAATTAAAATAATTTACTCTTTCATATTTTATGAATTTATTATGATTTTTTGTTAAAGTTTGAACTAATGTCTTTTTTTTAATTATATTGAAATCTTTGCATGTTTTAATTTATGTTATTTTATATATTTTAAATAATAAATTAATTATATATTGTGAGGATCAAAAAACTTATGCCTCAATGTCTTGAGGCCTACGCCTCATCTCACGAATACAAAAATATATTGCCTAACATTTTTTGCCTTTTAAAACATTGATTTTGATTGATATGTTTTATTTAACCTAGAATATCAAGAAACTTACTCACTTTATCAATTTCCAATTGGGTTTCCTTGGTAATAAAGCTATCATCAATGCATGTGAGAAAAAAAAATAATCTCAATTTCATCATAAAAGTTTTGCATTTAGTTCTTGTAAAATTTTTATTGCTATCTTTATTTTATACTATTATCACTTGTGGATGAAAATAGATGATTGCTTCATATATATCTTTTTATTTGAATCTTAATAAAAAAGATATTTTTCATTTCTAACTTACTAGTCAATTATTTGGTATAAATATCTATGGGGAACATCTTCTTGATTGAGATCTTTTTGGGGTAACATTTCATACATAATTTTTTGATAAGTTCAAAACTAGTTTTCAAGGCCAATCAAAATGAAAAATCTTTTCTTCAACATGGATTATTTACCATTTTAGATAAGAATTCTTTTTGAAGATGTGGAAAAAGATTATTATAATATGATATTTTTAAAATTGTTTGGTTAGTATAATTTTATTTTTTATGTCAAGTGTTGTGATTTTAATTTTTGAAATTAAGTTTGCCAAAGCCAATTTCATAATTATATGACTTTCCAAGATACTGATTAGTGACTTGATTGAAATGTTATGATTAATTTTATTTAATTTTTTTTATTAATTTATGTGTTCTAGGGGAGCACCTAATTTATGAGATGCCCATAATTATTTTTGTTTTTATTTATAGACTTAAATTTATCTTATATTATGATTGAGAGTTTTTATGTTGTTTGGTTTGATTTTTTCTTTTATCATTATGTGGTATTAGAGATATAGTATGTGGATAGAGGTGTCCACCGGGCAGGTTGGACTGATCCCAACCTGTTCCACAGATTGAATAACCTGTGTTGGGCATGACTCAAAGAATATGTCCCAGGAAAAATGGCATGGGTGATGATGCATGGCATGGAAAATGCCTTTCAGCATTACAAGCACGACAAACATGATGTGTGCATTGCATGTGCTTGTCTATGCTGTTTTTTAAAATAACTAGCATGGGATGCCCCTATGTCTTAAAATAACATTGTATTACATGGGATGTGTCCCATTACAAAAAAAGGCTTTAATGAATATGACAACGACTGACTTCTCACATGTCAACCGGGAGGACATCGATGTATATCAAATATCTCTTGGTTAAGTAATAGAATTTTATCTGAAAAAAAAATATGCATTAACATAAGCTGTTGGATTTCTTCCCAAAAAAAAAAATAAAGAATATAAAAAAAATATATTTTTACTTAAAATTTGTGTAAATAAGAATTTTAGGTGAGATGTGGACATGTAGTGTCTCATCTTTAGATTAAAGTGAGTTGGGTCTGAATTTTTATAAGATAAAAATGATTTTTTATTTTAATTATTTTTTGTATGTTAATTTATAATTAAAAAAAACAAATCTATCTTCTAATTTTTTTTAATTTGTAAAAAATTAAAAATACTAATAATTATTATGAAAATGAGATCTATATTAAGTTATATGATAATAATGTAAATATATGTAGTATAAACTTATTTTAAGATTATTAAAAATAAAAATATAAGGAAATCAAAGAATATTTAGTCGAATGTATTTTTTATAAAAAATATAAACTTATAAAAACATTAGTGAGATTGGATATCTTAGGTGATATTGAATGATGTTAAAAAAATATAGTATATTAGATTACAGTTCAATTCAATTAAGGTGATGGTCATTGAGTTTGATTTATTTTAGAATCAGTAATTTTATTTATTTATCATCGTAATTTTGTGTTGAGAATCTGATATATCTGGCATATTTTTTTCATATCAAATATGAGAATTAGTTAATTTAGGAAGAGAATACTCAGATAAAATACACACAACATATGAGAGAATACGTGGGGAGAAGAGAGACATGTAGAATTTATAAAATAAAAATTTAATATATTTTTAACAATATACATTCTCTCTTGTATCATTTTGATTTATATTTATAAATATTTATATAATAATAGCAAAAATTTTTAGATCTTAAGATTAAAGTTATGATATAATGTTCGTGTTGTGATTTTATTTGTGTCATGACATCAGAGAAAAATCTCGTAACTCGAATTCTTATATCTTTCAATCACAATAATATAAAATATATTTTGATTTTGTTTAAGTTGTGATTTCACAAGTTGGTCGTGACATAAATAATGTTGTGATTTTGTAATTTTAGGTTGTGATAAGAATACACATCATGATTTTATTTAAGGTCATAATTTTATAATTTAGGTCATAATATCTAATACATTGTGATTTTGTTTGAGGTTGTGACTTTACAATTCATGTCGTGATATTGAACATAATTTATTTGTCGTAACAACATAAAATACTTAGTGACTTTATTTATGTTGAGACTTTATAATTAAAGTAGCGACATTGAACATAAGTGATTCCAGTTGCAGCAATATAAAACATGTTGTGACTCTGTTTAGATCTTAATTTGATATCTAGGTTGTGGCACACTGCACACGTGTTGCAACTTTAGGTGACTTGATCAATTTTAATATTTTTTTAAATGGTAAATATTTATTTTTTATTCTAGTATTAGTTCTACATAACTAGAATTTTGTTGCACTAACTGTTTTTGTTAAGTAATCAAATTAGTTCTTCAAATTGATTTTTTTCAATTGAATCATTCTTTTGATCAAGTTGTTCTCTATTAAATTGATATTGAATATTAATATAGTTTGTCCTAGTATGAAATGTTAGTTGTTTTACTAAATGAATAATACATTAACTATCACATATGAGTCTCAGTTCTTTTTGCTTGAAGTTAATCTTTGCATAGTCTTCTTATTTAGACATTTTGGTTACTTGTATGAATAAACATCATGTAGTTGCCTCAATGGATAAAAGAATGATACAATTTACTTGTGCTTAATTAGCATGCATATTCATCATGTGTTAACACATACTTTCTCATAGATCTTTTGATGTTCATATCTTCATCTTGGTATGCATCAATTATTTTAGTAGTTTTAAAAGTTTCTTTGTTGTTGTTATTACCACAAACTACAACATAAAATCAAAGATTTTACATAGATACTTGAGTATCTTTTTATTGGTATTCAAATGGTCATTTACTTGGTTTGATATGTACATATTTAATATTTTCATAATATGCAAAATATTGAGCTTGATACTTGTTATAATATATATCAAACTTTCTATAGTATTGGCATACAAAATGAAAGTTGTATTCTCTTTCTTTTATAGAGTAGTTTGACATTGCTTTGATATTAATTTCATATTAGGCATCATATTTATTGTCAAATGGGCTGTGCCATGCTATCAAGATCCAAAATATGGTAGCTAAGTCAAGCCATTCTGTTGTGTCGGACGTGACATGTAAAGGGTGCTTGTGTCGGACATGGTACGCCAAGGGTGTCAGTACTATGCTGTGTTAGCACCATCAAATTTTGTCTTAGTCTGGCATATCCAAATGACAATGCCCTATGAATTAGCAATGTCCATTATGCTGGGTCATGCCTGTAGTGCCATGGCAAGGCACTTATAGATGGATTGATAATTCTTGGTTGATTGGCCTGACCATCTAGGTTCAAGTGTCATTCGGTAGTTCCCATTGGACACGGCCCATTGCGATGGACCCAATGGACTTGTAGGTTGTGGCTTCTGGGGGGTGGATTGTGTTCTATGGGATGTGGATAGTCGGTAATGCCTAGTGAGCTGTGCTTTGGTTGTAATGACATTGTAATTTAGATTGATTTATAAATAACAAAAAATTTAAATAACATTTAAATATCAAAAATTTAAGTAAACTTTTAATATTAAAATTTGTTTGTACTTTGCTTCAATATAAATTAAAATGAATATTATCAATAAAGATTAAAGATTATGAGTCAATACTCAATAATTGAATATATATATATATATATGTGTGTGTGTGTGTGTGTGTGTATTTTATTTTCGAACATCATTGCATAAACACCGTATGACAAATAATAATAAAATATTAATTGAAAAAGTTTAAATAAAAAGAATACATTATCAAAATAAATATACATAAAAAATGAGATGTGATCATTATGGTAATCATTATTTTGTCTATATTTATAATTTAGTTTGTAATGTCATGTTTGATTCTGATGCTGACACTATATTTAGTATTCTCTATGTCATCATTTGAGTTGTTATTCACTAGTAGCTATTTCTCTTTATTCTAAATACTTATCTTTGAATATTTTTAGTTATTACATAAAAGTATTTTTATGATAATTGATTATAGTTTGGATCTATTATTTGTAATAATCTTTATAGTCATAGAAAAATAGACTTTGATGTTATATTAGATACTGAGAAGTATATTAAGTATCCTCTTAAATAGTATGAGATAACTAGATTTATATGATTTCTACAAATTTATTATATTAAAAATATTAATATTATTATGTGATATGATTGAATAATAATAATTATTTAACTAATAAGATAATTTGTTCTATTTAGATAGATCACCTATTTGTTTATCTCTTGCTAATTGCATAGAAAATGTATTGTCTCATCTATATTTATACTTGGAGATTCACTACAAATATTATATATAATATCATAAAATATAAATATGTTAGTTAATTTTTCTTGAATTAAATCTTTAAGTTTGTTTGCTTAGTTTAGAGGTGTCAAACGGGGCATGCTGGGCTCGTCCGGTCTATTTTTAGCTGGTCCAACCGTGCTTTCGTGTCATGCCTACGGTTATTGTACTGTGCCATGCCTGGCCTGGCTCTGTGAAGGTTAGCCCGGCATGGGCCCGTGTCACGAATCCACCGGGTTCGGCCCGGTCCGGCGGAACCCTAATTAAAAAAAATTAGGGTTTGGCAGCGCGCCACAACACAGCCCTCTAGTGGAGATTTTTTTTTACTATCGTGGCGCGACGGGCCTCGCCCGTCGGGCTCAACTTCTTTCGTTGGGGCAGTTTCTCAGCTCGTGATGAGATACCGTACCAATGAGCCATGGTACCAGGCCAGGCAAGGCTTGAAGTTTGGTTGGCCTTGGCACGACACACACGGGCATAAGCACGGGAAATTCCCATGCCGTGTCGGTCTAGGCACGACCAAATCGTGGTGTGCTCATGCTGGACCTGGCTGGCCCAGCCTTGTTGATACCTCTAGCTTAGTTCTTCCAAGTGGATATATATCTTAATATGTTTTAAATTAATTTTATCTTAACTCTAAGATATATATAAGTATCTAAATAATAAAAAGATAGAATGAATAATTATTATTTTAAATACTTAGTTTTTTTCTTGATAATATTAAAATTATGTTGTCCTTTATACATAAGCATACTAATAAAATTGCACGTGTACTCAAGTATAATCTAAGTGATGAATATATATAGATGAATATATGTTATCATATAATAAAATAGCTATAGGAATTTAAAAAAAAATGATTTTTTTATCTCTTAGAGTGAATCATTAATAATAAATTTCTAACTTTTATGATTAATTGTTAAATATTATAAATTGATAGCCAATATATAATTCTAATTTCAAGTATAATTTCAATGGTATTTCATATTTATTTGAAATTTTTTTTAGGTTTGTTAACAAAAATAAAGCGTAAAGATCATGTTATATGCTAGATATTCTAAGGGATTTTAATAAATTATTTATCTTTTCTAATACGAGAGTCTATTTCTATTTCTGCTTGTATTATTTGTTTAATTATATGTCATATATATTTAATTAAAAAATATTTGCAGGGGCTCATATTTAATAGTCTTAATAAATTTGTTAATGATAATATTGTTATTTGAAGTTTTATTAAATATAATATTAAATTTTTTTGAATATTATATTTCATAAAGATCTTCATCATATACTTTTATATGATGGGGTCATAATGATAAGGAAGGATCTCATAAAATATTAAATTTTTTTTAATTAGTTTTTGCTTAGAATCAATATTATAGGTGATGAGGATCATAAATAATGTGTTATTATGATTAGTTCAAATATTGGATGTTGCTTATATTATTCAATTATATTTCTTAAGTTTTTATTTATTAATTATTAATTATTTTTTTAAATAGGCTAGAAGCATATTTGTATACTATTAACTATCTTATGATTTTTAAAAATCTAATTGGATGATTTATTATAATAATTAATTTGATCATGTTTTTTTTTCTAGGTTATTGGAATAAATAAAGTGGGTTAATAAATTTAAAGTTGATCTAATTTTAAAAGTATTGTTGCTCAATTAAGTTTGTTTATGATCTAATATATTATATTTTTTGGTGTATCAATTATTATATTTCGTAAGATGCTCATTATCATTAGTTCTCTTACATATATATATATCATGATAATTTTTTTTGATATAATTAGTATTAAATTTTTAATTATATTAAAATATATTTAGATTACTGAATTTATTTATTTTTAGATTTTTTGGGAAATTAGTCAAGACTATGAGAGATAATTTAATTTTGGCTTAGGATTTTTTAGTTGGGTTATTGTTATGATCAATATGTATTTTTAATTTATTTTATTAAATTCATCAAGTATAATTCTTTATTATTTTATATTTTTACTTAATTTTTTTATTAATTTAATAATTTAATATTTTAATTAAATAAGAATACCAATAATAAATTATAATGTATATTTTATTTTTTGTGTATATGATAATTTGAATGTTGTACTTGTACCTTGTATTCTTATGCTTATATGTTGCTTTTCATGAAATGACAATATACTAGCAATATTTTGCTTTGCAAAAAATAATAATAATTATTTTAAAATAAATTAAAAATAAGTACAAGTTTTATTTATTATGATATAAAAAATGAATAAAAAACTGCATTGAGAGGAGATGCGAGGAAAATAATTATAGATCAATTGTTAAAACTATAATATAAGTTATATTTATTATGATTTTTTGAATAAAAAATGAATTTTTTATTTTTTATTTTTAATTAAAGAAAGACAAAAATCTGATAGCAGTCTGATTTCTGCCTAAAAACTATTGGAAGTAATTTGATGGTTCATACTTTTTTTATTTTTATTTTTATTTTTTTTCACTGACATGACATTGATAGTGGTTGTCTTTTTCATGCCACGTTGGGACCGAATAATCAAAAAAGAAAAATGACCTGTTTATGGAGTAGGTCTTTATTTTGGTTGCATGGCTGATTTTTTAAAAATCAATCATGTGGCCATGCCAAATACCTGACATGCGAGTATCGTCCACGACATGAGATGTGATAAGTGTTAGCCTAGCATGACATGAGATGTGTTGTGGGCTGCATGACTCACTTGACATATATAAGTATTCATCAACATATTTTTGCTGCTCAAGATAAAATATTATTCTTTTTTGATCTCTATGAATATGTATGTCTAGTATATAGTTTGTTATCCTGACATCATTTATATAATTTTTCTTTGTTAGCAAATATTGTATTGTTTTGATTTTTTTTTTTTTTGTTATTTTTAATCAATAGTATATCATTCATATATATAATTAGAATAATAATTTTTATTTAATTTTTTATTATGTATATAGTTTTCAAATGGGCCGGGCAACTTGGGCATGACCCATGGTTTGGCTTGGTTTAGTAGTGCCTAGCCCAGCACGGGCACGATATGCTCCAAAATTGTGCTTCATGCCAATCCAGGCGGTCCCATGGCATGTTTTGTGTTGTGCTTGGCAAACAAGAGCTGTGCCTCATGCCCTGTAAGGCACGATTTGTATGCTTGGCCCGGTGGCACAGTAAGTCGGCCTTGGTGACTGCTTATCGGGGTCCCTTTGGGCGTGATGGGTGTGGTGGGAATTTTTTTTAAAAATTGACCCTGAATCCGTGCCTGAGATAGTGTGGGGTAAAAAATTAGACCTCCCCATCGCATGACACTCTAATTATCATAAAAAAATATGCCACGTAGCTGACAGGATTCTTTTGCAGCATGCAAAAGAATTCAGTTCTCTTTTGTATGGCCTCACAGTGCCTTGAAAAAATAGGGCATGCTGACATGACACAACCTATATAATACCTATATGTATTCATAGCGGTCAGTTGTATCTACTAAAATTTATTTATAGATTTATCAGTCAAACTTTTGATATAATATCTTTCGTGATTCCTTACTTTTCACCTTGATATATGGTTTTATCATGTAAATTTTTTTTTAGGCCTTCTTGATGAAAGTTATTTTTATATTCAGTTGCTTAACTTTAGGTCATACCTTATTGCAGTAATTAATACTACTCTGGTTAAGGTCATTTTTATTATTAGTGCAAATATCTTATCGTAGTTAATATTTTCAACTTTAGAGTATTTGACTCAATATTTTTATTTACTTTTAGCCACTAGCACTTGTACTTCTCAATGTTTTTCAATCTTTTTATATTGTTTGAATATCTATTTACTTCCAATTGCTTTCTAATCAAATAACAATTTCACAAGGTTTCAAGTAATATTCTTCTTAATGGACTATAATTTCTATTTAGAAATCCTCATATTTTTGTATTTTTATAGTAGCTGGTTCATCCTTTATGATATGAAGATTATGGTATGCACTGTCAACATACCTAATAAAAGGGTTTCTAATTTGTGTAGACCTTCTCATTGCAAGTATAGTATTGGCTCATCTTTTATAACATGAAGATTATGGTATATTCTGTCAACAGACCTTATTGAGGTTTTCTAATATGTGTAGTCCTCCTCAAAGGAGATATAGTTTTGGTTGATTTTTTTTCAATAGAATCTTTAAACTCTGTCTGCATTGCTTATTTGTGAAGAGCTTCTTTGCTATTAGAGACATGGTGTTGCGACAAGTTTTGTGATGGCTTAGGTGAAAGATGTGACATGTATTGTAATGTAGTGATGCAAAGATGTTGTGCTTATTTTATAATGTTATGATAAGAAGATATCACAACTCACTTTTTTTAGTAGGATTACCCATGTCATGGTTTGTTAGAACTTATCGACTCTTACACTCTAAACTTTGATGCTTCAACATGATTTCATGTTGTGAGTATATGTTTATATGTTGTGATACTATGTTCTCCATGGTTTTATTCTTCTCAAAAACAAATGGCATACTGCCTGTAGACATGATGATGCTTTTCAATAACTTGTATAACAATTCATACCTTGTTTGCCAATTAATTATTATTATTTATTGAGTCATCTTGTAATACTTGTGGTCATAGCTAAATGAACAATGATACTAGTCATTATATTAACTGAAATTACATGTATATACAAGTATGGAATATGTATTACATTCAAAATAAATTTGAAAATTGGTTCATGCAGCTTTATTTTCGTATTTTCATTACTAATTTTTATTGTTGAGCTGTTTTCTATAGTCACATCTCATTCGCATAAGATTCATTTTGGGTGAACTAATTTCAATGAGTTATGTGACATAATTGTTGAGCTGTTTTCATTACCTCCTCAAACGTTGATATATTAGTGCTAACATAATTGTTTTATAGGATAACTTTGTACTACTACTAATGATGATAATCAAGTTATCTCATAAATATGGTAATGAATGAATAAGGATTATAACTTTGTAATAATCATTGATCTCACAACTAATAGATGATAATTGACTAGTCAATGCATGAAACTCATATAAGTATGAAGTAAAAGTTTTTGTCTTCTCCATGTACAACTTGTATAATTTTGTTTTCAAAAATAACTTGTTGATCATTGACTTGTTATGATAGATCATTTCAAATTTCTTCCACAAATTCTTAGCCTTTCTTTTATGAAAAATATTTAATAAGATCTCATCTAGAGGTGTCAAACAGGATGTGCCGGGCCGGAACGACCCATTTTTAGCCAGCTCAACCGTGCTTTCGTGCTGGTCAAGCACGGCACGGTTTTGTGGAGGTCAGCCCGGCACGGGCCCGCAGCACATTCTGCCGGGTTCGGCCTGGTAGGGCCAACCTCTAATATAAAAAAAAATTAGGGGTTCGGCTATTCGCCGTCCACCAAACCCCTAATAAAAAAAATTAGGGTTTCGATGTCATGCAATCCTAATTTAAAAAAAAAATTGGTTTCTCGGTTCGTGCCAATGTACCGTGCTAACGGGTCATGGTATCATGTCGGGCCAGGCAAGCACGAGGCCCGATGGGCCTCGGCACAACACGACATGATTGTGCCGTGGTCAAGCATGTCACGAGCCCAGGCACGGGAAATTTTCGTGCCTGGCCGGCCCAGGCATAATAGAATTGTGCCGTGCCTCGTGCCGGGCCGGCCCGGCCCGGTTGACACCTCCAATTTCATCAGCCAAATACTATCATATCAAGTTTTATGCTTTTTGATTTAGCTTATATCATTTGACAATCTTGATAGATATCATTTTTAATTTTTGATTGTTTGTAGTTAGTTTAAGATCTTTCAAAAATTTTCAATCCAAATTCTAAATGTTGTCAAATTTCTCATTCTCAGTTTCACACTCAAATGATGCTTTGTAACTAAATCATGAATTTGATACTAAATATTGGGAATTTGAGATATATGACATATCCTTTTGATGCTAAAGGTAAGGATTTGTGGTGTTTCTTGTGGTTTTAGGAAGGGGTAATAGAACACTCAAAGATGAAGCACACACAACATATAAAAGAATAGATTGAATGAAAAGAGAAAATGTAGAATTAATAAAAGGGATATTTCACTATACTTTTAACAATACATACTCTTTCACATTATTATCATTTATATATTTAAATATTTTTTTAGTAAAATAAAAAAACATCTTTAAATATACATTCTAAGTCATGTTGTTTGTTATGTGATTTCATATATGCTGTGATACTAGAGTACAGGATTATAGCTTAATTTTTTTAAGTCTTCTAATCGTAACAATACAAGCCATGTGGCTACTTCATAATTTAGGTTGTGATTTTTGTTTAAGTTGCGACTTCACAATTTCATGTTGTGATATTGGACATTTGTTATGACTTTGTTCAAGGTTGTGATTTTATAATTTAGGTCGCTACACTGAATACATGTGATTTCATTCATGACTACGACTTCACAATTCAGGTTGTGTTAACGAGCAGATAATCTTTTTGTCACATTAATACAAAATTAGGTGTGATTTTAATTCAAGTTGTGATGTTTTTTATCTATTCTTCTGTCGAATCTATTTAAGTTGTGATATTTTTTACCTATTCTTTCTGTTGCATCTATTTAAGTTGTGATGTTTTTTACCTATTTGACGCTGGCCCTAAATCTCTTTAGTTGTTTTATTGTCATTGTTACTAGTCTTAAAGATCTTACGAAAGATAACCTAAAAGTATTTAAAATTAAATAAACTAGCTTATGATATTATAAAAATTTAAGATGAAGATCCATGCTAATAATGAAGCTAGCTAAATGTTTTTATTTGCAAATAGATATAATTAGCTTATATTTCTAAAATTACAACATAAATGTAATATCACAATTTGAATTGTGAAGATGTGATCGAAATAGAGTTGCAATATGTTTTGTGTTGAGTGAAAAAACATATTAACTAGTATGAATCAATCACAAAAATTAGATTATAGGATTTATGAATTATTGAATGATATATTTAAATATTACAATAATAAGTTAGTTTTAGAAAGTTCATGAGCATAAAGATTGATATCATATTTAAAAGTGATGATTTTTTTATTTAGTTAGCTAAAGATAAATGACAAAGAGATTGGTTGAATATGAGTGAGTTATTAATGTACTTAAATATCAATTAATATTTAATCTAGTCTCATATTAACATGAAAAATATTAACATATTGAGCTAATAGAAATGATATAAATCTTTCTTTTGTATTTTCTAAAATAATATATGATTTATTAATCTTTCTAGCCTTTAGTGTTATATTAGTTTAATTTTTTGTGATTGAATATTATTTTAGATAGGTTGAGCATACTAAATTTAGATATTATTGAATAAAATAATATCTAAATTGTTAAATTGTTTTTTAGTCACAACATAGTTGTTAAATTGAGATTCGAATCAATAATTAAAATATTTGATTGGTGAATTGAGAATCGAATTAAATTATGAATTGAATTTTTTGTGATTTTTTTACGTTAATTAATTCCTATTTCTTATAGTTGTCAATTTTTTTTTTTGGTATTTTAGTTTTATTTTTATGATTTTTTTGATATTTTATTATTTTTTCACGTTAAATTCGTAATATCAAATATTGAAGTTATTTTTTTTACGTTAATTAATTTTTATAGTTAATTTTTTTTAGTATTTTAGTTTTTACTTTTGTGATTTTTTGATGATCTTGGTTTTTTGAGAATCAGTATTAAATCTATTTATGTAAATTGATTCGTGATTCAGCAATTCAGTCTTCGATTCGTGTATATATTTAATTTTTTTAAAGAGTCGGATCATTTACCTCCTAAATTATAAATTGAATCATGAATTACATCGTGAATCGTACAATTTCGATAATAGTATATAAATCCAAATTGAATATTTTTTTTTCTCAATTATCTTATTTTATGATATAATACTGATACAAGAAGTCTAATTATATTATTTTTCTTCATGTTAATAAAAGGTAAACTTACAAAAGTATTTTCCAAATATTAGCATATTTTTAATATTTTATAATGACAATCATATTAACTTTTTTTTTTGTTATGGAAATACATAAAATAGTAAAGTCTTTTATCAAATAACATGATTATCAATGACCCTAATAATATATTTAAAATTCTAATGAATTTTTCATGAACTAGGTTTTTTAAAATGTATATGTTAATTATAATATGATTCCTTTGTTGATTTGTCTCACATTTAATAAATAAAATTGTTTTAATGCTTTGATTCCTAAATCTTATATCGAGTGTAAATAAATACAATTAAAATAGTCAAACATTTTTTAGGTTTTCTCCTAATATAATAAAACATGTAAAGGCTATCATGTTTTAATCTTTAATAAATTATTGATGATATTAGGGGTGTGTCAGTGTGCATCACATGAACTGTGTGTGATGTGTGTGAAGAATGGCAGCATGTATCAAAATCAATGTGCATGGTATTTGTTAAGTTGCAGCGTGAGGAATGAAATGTTTGTTTAATGTAATGCAATACCAACTCATTGTTGGTATCAATTAGTGTGGCATGGGGGGGTGTCAGTGGAGGTTTGGATGATGAGATAATGAAGTCTATGTGTTGATAAGGTTCACATATGATTGTTCAACTAGGAGAAGCTTGACCATCTAATAAAGAAGTTTCTTAATGATGAGATAATTGTCTCCTAAATGTGTTGCTTGGTTACTAAAATACTAATTGATTTTTGATTATTGCTTATTATGTGATAATCTATTGAGATAAATGCATCCTATTTGTTTATATCATGCATGATATGCAAGATGTTATATGAGTTCACAACATTATATTTGTTACAAACTACATAAATATATGATATAATTTCTTAGCTTATGAGATTGAGATTGGAGATCTTAACTAGATGAGTCTCAAGACTTGAAATAAATTATAATTTATTTTGTTCTTTTCATATAGCTAGTTATGTAGTTTTTTTGGGTATTCTCCATTGAGATAAATGTGGTTGTGAAAGTGAGATAGAGGGAGCAACTTATTGGCATGGTGTTACTGTACTCAATACTTAATAATTTTATATGTTTTTGTAGTTATATTCAGAATGATTGTTTCTTTCTAATTAGATCAGAGATTTATTATCGGATAGTTTAATATTTGTGAGGCAGACAATGATTTCATAAAAAAATATTATGAAAAGAAATTTATGCTATCTTTCTTCGTAGATCAGAAATTTATTATTAGACAATTTAATATTTATGAGACAGACAAAAACCTAATGAAAAGACATCTTAAACAATATATATTGGAAGTAAAAAGAATATAAATCATAGAAGGGACAGACATGAGATCAGTACAATGTACTCATTATAGAAAGAATAGTCATACTAGGAAAAGTTGTTAGAAGTTATTTTTGGAAAAGAGAGAGCATTATATGTTGTTCAAGGAGATAGATCGACTACTAGAGTCATTTAGGGGTGCCCACATAGTTGCTTCATTATCTAGTGGTGCTCATAGAGTTTCTCCATCATCTAAGGGTTCTCATAGAGTTATTTCATCATTCAGGGTGCTCAGAGTTCCTTCGTCAACTATGAGTGCTCACAGAGTTCATCTTGGGGCGCTCACAGAGTTTCTCCGTCTTGTTGGGGTGCTCATAGAGTTCCTCTACCATCTTGAGATTCTCATAGAGTTCCTCCATCATCTGGAGATTCCCATAGAGTTCCTCCATCATATTGGGGTGCTCATAATGTTTCTCTATTGTCTAGGGATGCTCGTAGAGTTTTTCTATTCTCTAGGGATGCTCGTAGAGTTTTTCTATTGTCTAGGGGTGTTCATAGAGTTCATCCATCATCTAGGGGTGCTCACATAGTTCATCTATTACCTAGGGATGCTCACATAGTTCATTCGTTACCTAAGGGTGCTCACAAAGTTTATATGTCATATAGGGGTGTTAACATAGTTTCTCTATCATCTGGGGGTGCTCACAGAGTTCCTATGTCATCTAGGGGTGCTCACAGAGTTCCTATGTCATCTAGGGGTGCTCACAGAGTTCCTATGTCATCTAGGGGTGCTCACAGAGTTCCTTTATCATTTAGGGGTGCTTACAGAGTTCCTATGTCATTTAGGTGTGCTCACAGGGTTCTTTTGTTATTTAGGGGTGCCTAGAGTTTTTCTGTCATCTAGGGGTGCTTAGAGTTTCTCTGTCATCTAGGGGTGCTCATAGAGTTTCTCTGTCATCTAGGGGTGCTCAAAGAGTTTCTCCATCATTTAGGGGTGCTCAAAGAGTTTTTTAGTCATATATGGGTGCTCACAAATGAGGTGTTAGCTTGTAGTTGAAATGATTGATGAGTTAGGTGTGGACTTGATGTGATTGTCTTAACAAGATGAGTTATTAATCTAGAAAAAAAGATTATTACTAAATATTAAATTAGGTAAAATATTATTTTTTTAGTTTTGATATTTAAATGGAAAAATAAAAATGATTTATTTTTTTTAATGTTTTTTTTAACTAAATTGGAAATTGGGTCTTGAAGCCAACCACATGTATCCTATGGGGTGCTCAAAGAGTTCTTCCATTATCTAGTAGTGCTCAAAGAGTTCTTCCATCATCTAGGGGTGCTCAGGGAGTTTCTTGGTCATCCATGAGTGCTCACAAATGAGGTGCTTGCTTGTAGTTTAGATGCTTGATGTGCTAGGTGTGGACTAGATGTGTTTTTCTGAGCAAGATGAGTTATTGATTGGGAAAAATGATTATTACTAAATATTTATTTAGGTAAAATATTGCTTTTTTAATTTTGATATTTACACGGAATAATAAAAATGATGTATAATTTTTTTATGAATTATTCGAAGTGAATATTATTTATAATTTTTTTATTTTTATTTTTGATTGGGGTGGGAAAAATATTTTTCAATTTTTTGACAATTAGCTGAAATAATTTTTACAATTAACCACTCTAGCCAAGTGATATTATTTTTATTGAAATAATTTCTATATTTTTAAATTTCTAAATTAATTGTGATGTGTTATTGTTCTGAATTATTTTTTGTTTTTTATGTTTTATTGATGATGTTACTCATCGTGTGGGCTATTTAATTTTTTTTTCTTATTTACAAGTTAGGATTGTGTTTGTCTATGGCATGAGATTTTGCTATTTAATATTTACACTTTTCATGATATCAATAGCAAGATAGGGGCCGTGAAAACCCTAATCGAAATAGGGTCACATGCATAGTAAGTGCATGCATGTAATGTGTGTGCAAGCTAGGTGTTGTAGTGTGAAAAAAAACCTACAATGGTGTGTATGTGTGTGTTTGTGATTGTGGTGAAAATGAATGCACATTAGTGCTTGTGCAATGTTGCATAGTTTGATGGTTAAAAAAGACACGCATATTTATGCATGTATTGTGGTAGATATTTGATGAGTTAGGTGTGAAACTCAAGTGATTAATGTTTTGATAAGATGGGTTATTATTCTAGAGGAGCTACATGTTTTAAGTTTACAATTAATTATCCAATTCATGTCATTAAGAAAAATATTAATTTGTGATTTTTCATTTTTTATTTTATATTTTAGAAACTCTTTCTATATTATTTATTTGCTATTGTGGTTTCATATAATATTATAATTCTTAATTTTATACTTTATGAATGGGAGTTCTCATAATATGAGTTGTCAAATTCCTTTTTTTTTATAAATTAGGATTGGGTTTGCATATGGTGTGATATTTTATTATTTAATATTTATAATTATCATTGATATTAGTGGTAGGTTAGGGATTTGAAAACCCTAAGTTGAGATGTGGGATTTGTGCTTGCAATGTATGGTAGTATGAAAAATACACCTACATTTGGTGTGTGTGTGTGTGTATATATATATATATATTTTATAGTGAGCTACTAAAATTGACTTAGTTTTTTGGTGATGGAAGTAATGTGAACTAATAAGCAAGCATAGTTGTGAAATGTGTGCATAAGGCGCGTCTAGGCTCAAAGCACAACTACTCCCTACCAATAGCGTCTTGCCTTCCAAGGCATGTGCCTTACTGAAGAGGCGCGCCTTATATACTATAGTTTTTTAAAAAATATATTTATTCTCAAAATTTTTAATTATATATTGAAATGTATATAATTTCATTTATTTTTTTCATCAAAAGTTATTTAAATATTAGGAATATTTATTTTTTTATCAATAGAATCATATTTAATAAAAATTTATGTACATCAAAAATTATATTTTTTTTCACAAAAGCCCGTACCTTAGGTGCACTTTGCGCCTCGAGTCTCCAAGAAACCTTTGTGCCTTAGTGTGCCTTGGTGTGCCTTGTGCTTTTTAAAACTATGCAAGTAAGCATTTGGTAGTGAGATAAAAAAGACATAGTTGTAACTCGCAAAGAAACTCTTTACTATGTGATAATCAATGGAGTTAGAGATGGTATTTATTTTCTCATCTTGCATGATATGCAAGATATTGTGTGAGTTAACAACAATGATGTTCATCCCAAATCATACACATATTTGATATCGTTTCACAACTTATGAGATTTAGACTATATGAGCTTAGTTTTTAGAGGTATTTCTTGTAGAGATGGATGTAAGTGAGAATTAGACAATTGGAGCGACTTCTTTGCATGCTTTATTTGTATCAATACCATATAATTTTTATTTATATTTGGGGTCGATACAAATAATTGTAAGTTTCCCACTATACTAGAGATGTATTACCAGCTAGTTCGGTATAAATGAGGTAGGCTCAGACCTACTAGAGAGTACATCATTCATCATGTACTAGTAGAAGAAGGAATATCAGTCGTAGTAGAGATAAAGATTGAAGAAATTTATTGCATATATAGAAGGATGAGTGGTCATGCTAGGGAGTTTTTCGGAGGTCATCGCAATGTTTCCCTTTGTGACTCTTGAAAGAATATACAAAATTCATTCCCATTATGATATGCTACCTCTGTTCTGAAATAATAGTTTGATATTGAGCAAATATTTGTTTCAAAATGATAATCCAATATGATAAAGTAAAGTTTAATTTATTTGTAAGGTCAGTTTTACTGTATTGATGGCTTCCTAGTTACAACTGACAATCACATGAAGACTCATTGATCCAGTTATTTATCATTGATGGGTTTCATGTATTTTTGAAATATCAAAAAGATCTCATTAGACTTCTCCAAAGGTTACTGCCGGAAAGAATTTTTTACTGCAGCAATGTATTCATCGATGTCCTCAGTTGCCTGCTGATGCTGAAGGGATTGGATGACATTGAAGAAATCAAGTATTGGTTATTTATCATTGAAGTTTATTGTTTATATTTAATTTAATTGGTTTTGAGATCTAGTTAGTGAATCATGTATGTAACATAACATGATCAAATTATACACCAATCGAAAATTCTCGAAAAGATCTTTGTAAAAAAAACAATCATGGGGGTTTTCTTGTTATTTGGCTTTTTATTTTTAAAGAAGCGTGTAAATTAGACTATTATCTTGGAATAGAAATAGTAGATATTTTCTATATTTTAGATATAAAATTTTTGTGATTTGTTTTTTTTTTTTTTTACTTTCATAGGTTATCGATTCACATTCTAACAATTATATTATATGTAATTATTTATTTTTAATTTTTTAATATAGATTGTTAAAGATATCATTCAAATTTTATGTTTATGATAATATTTACTTTGATATTTTATTTCTCGTTATTGTTGATTGTCATATTAGTTTTCTTTCTGAGTTTACTTTCAAGTTATTTTAATTTTAATTTTATTTATTTATTTTGTTTTGCATAATTGAAAATTTAAAATAAAGAAATTAGACTCGTAATGATTTAAACATTTTGTAATTTTTATGAATTATTGCATGTGTTTTACTTGCTTGTTTTTTTTTTGTCTCATTTTTTTATTTAATAAAAAATATAAATATAATTTAATAAATGCATAAAAAATTTTCATAAATAAGAACTAATAATGTATTAGAATATATATATGATAAAGTTATTTTTATTTATTAAATTCTTATAGTGGAGATGCCTCTCCATTAAAGTATGAGATATTAATTAAGAAAAAATGTTAGAAGTTCTTATTATGCTTATCAAACTTGTATGAAAATTATTTGATTTTATTTACTTATGCATATTAAAACCTTGTAAAAATTAGACTTGATTATTTTATATATTTTGTAATATTTATCAATTATTATATATATTTTATTTGGTTGGCTTTTTTTTTGTCTCGGGTCATAGTCTTTTTAGTTGTTTAATAAAAAAAAATATAAATTGATTTATTAAATGCATAAAAATCATTAAGAATGATATTTTATTATATTATATATGTAATGGAATTTAGACATTAATTAGGAAGGCTCATCTGTGCTTCTTATCATGTTTGGCATACATGTATGAAAAATCTCTAATTTGATTACATACACTAAATTGTATCATGACTTTGTATATAAAATTAGACTCGAATTAAATTTAAATATTGTATACTATTTATCAATTATTGTATGTATAGTACATGGTTTTTATTTTCTCATGTCATGCATTTTTTATTTTTTAATAATTAAATAAAAAAAATCCAATTTAATAAATGTATAAAAAGCATCATGAATGATAATGAACTCAATTATATATATGATAAAATATTTTTCAATTATTTAATCCTTATATGTATTAGAATTTTTAATAAAATATGAGATGTTAATTAGAAAAATATTTTAGAATTTTTTATCTTGCTTATCATATATGTATTATGATTTAATAATAATTGGATTTGTGATGAATTTAAATATTTTATAATATTTATTAATTATTGTATATATTTTACATGATTTGTTTTTATCATCTCGTCATACATTTTTTTATTATTCAATAAAAAAAATACAAAATTCATTTAATAAATCTATAAAATATTTAATAAAAAAATACATTTTTTTTTTATTGAATGATAATGAACTAGAGTGTATATTTAATAAAATATTTTTTAATTATTTAATCCTATTAGTAGTAAAATCTCTTCTCTAAAGTATGAGACATAATCAGGAAAATATTTTATAGTTTTTTATTGTGCCTATTAGATATGTGAAAAATAACTCATTAGATCTTATACTCTAAGACGTATTGATACCTATTAGTAATTATACTCGATGAATTTAGATATTGTTTAATATTTATTAATATTTATATTTGTTTCACCTGATTGATTTTTTTTGTCTTGTGTCATTTTTTTGTTTTATAAATAATATAAAATTATTTGATAAATACATAAAAATTATTGAGAGTAATATTGTATTAGAATATGTGTGTGTGTGTGTGTATATATATATATATATATAAAGTAATTTACAGCTATTTAATCCTAGTGGTAGAGATGTCTCTCTCCATTCTATCATGTGAGATATTTGTTATGAAAGATTATCAGTATTTTTTATTTTGTTTGTCGGACGTGTGTGAAAAATTACTCATTAAATCGTATACAGTAAAATATATTGAGATCTAGTAGAAATTAGACTCGAGATAAATTTAGATATTTTATAATATTTATTAATTATTATAAATATTTTATTTTATTTTCATCTTGGGTCAGTTTTTTTTTTATTTTTAGTTATTAAATAAAAAAATAAATAATCAATTTAATAAATGCATAAATATTATCAAAAGTAACAATACATTATTAAAATGTTGTCTGATAGAGTATTTTTTTTAATAATTTAATTCTAGTGGTAGATATGTCTTTTTTATTTTTTATACACTAGGACATATTAGGATCTAGTAGAAATCAGGCTCAAGATGGATTCGACTATTTTGTAATATTTATCAATTATTATATGTATTTTATGTGGTTGGCTTATTTTGTCTCACATCATAAATTTTTATTTATTTTTTAATTATTTAATAAAAAAATACAAAATCAATTTAATAAGTGCTTAAAAATCATCATGAATGATAACACACTAGAGTATGTTTCTTGTAAAATGTTTTTTAGTTATTAAATTCTAATATTAGTGATGTGAATAATGACTCATTCGATCTTATATGCTAAGACATTGGAATCTAGTAAAAATTAACTTGATGAATTTAGATATTGTATAATATTTATTAATTATTGTATGTATTTTATCTTGTTGGTTTTTTTATTCTCAAATCATAGATTTTTTTAAAAAGTTATTTATAGTTTGAGACCCACAAATTAGTTATATATATACTGAATATACAGTCTCTCTACCAGTCTGTATAGTATGTATCTATGCTACATTACAGTGCTTATATATTGTTTATGCAGTGTATAGACAGTGTATAAACTTTGTATATACCCACAAATTCTTAGTTTGAGACCCACTTTTTTTATATATACTGTATATACAGTGTCTATACCAATCTATGTCGTAGGTATCTATGGTACATATATATTGTGTATAGAAAGTGTATATACTGTTTATATACTCAAATTTATGGTTTGAGACAATTTTTTATGTATACTGTCTATATAGTGTCTATACCAATCTATATAGTATATATACATGGTACAGTGTATAGACAGTGTATATACCTTGTATATACACTTTACACGTGGTTGTTAAAATTGGTGTTAGATGCCATCCTTCTCCATTAAATATGTTTTTTAGTTATCTTAATTGGGAAGGAAATACTTGCATAATATCATTTTTAAAAGATATAAATAAAATTGAGATTTTTTTTTTTTAATTGATTCAGAAGCAAATTTATTAATGGAAAATTATGTTTGGGTAATTTAAACTGAAATATTATTTTTATTTTTTGTGTTTTATTTAGGTATAATATATGTTGCTAGCATTATTAATTAATTACTCTTTCCCCCTCTTTTTCTCTCTTCACCCTCTCCCTTTCTCCTTCTCTCTTCTTTCTTCTCTCCCCCCCTCTCTTTCTCTTCTCTCTCTCTCCCGCTCTCTTTCTCTATTCACACTCTCCCCCTCTTTTTCTCTATTCACACTCTCCCCCTCTCTTTCTCTATTCACACTCTCCCCATCTCTTTCTCTATTCACACTCTCCCCCTCTCTTTCTCTTCTCTTCCCCCTCTCTCTTTCTCTTCTCTTCCCCCTCTCTCTTCTCTCTCCCCCTTTCTTTCTCTTCTTTCCCCCCTCTTTATCTCTTCTCTCTCTCTCTCCCTCTCTCTTTCTCTCTCCTCTCACTCCCTCACTCTCTCACTCACACACACACTCTCTCCTCTCTCTCTCTCTCTTCATCTCGATCCATTTTCTTCACTAGCCTTTACGTGTCGATCATGATCTTCAATTTTCAAGATTATATACCATTTGCTAATTATTGTAGCTTCTATATCTCCGTCTACTATTGATTGGTGAAACGCAAACTTTTCATAAGTTTTTTTTTTTTTTGAAATTTTAATTTTACCCTACAGAAGAGAAATCGATCTTTTAATCAAAATTCATCTTTATATTCACAATCAATCTAGATTGTACTATAATATAATTTCTTCATTTTAATTTAAATATTATATATATATATATGTATGTATGTATGTATATTGTTCGTTTAATTTTTTTTGTTATATTTTTTATTGTTTCTGTTAGTACTAGACACCTGGGATGTCTTAGCATGAGTATATTTGTATTGTGTTATCTTTTTTTTTATAATTCAACATGAGTATATATGTGTATATATGTTCCTGAAACACTAATAACTATCAACATATATATACATATATATATATATATATGTATGTAAGCATGTGTATGTGTATGTCTGTACCACTTGAGGATGATCATCTGGACTATTGTGCAGTTGGTGTAGATATGTGTGTGTGTGTGCATCGTTTTATCAAAAAGTTGAGGGTTTTAGTTATCCAAATTATCTTTACAAATATAGTGAGCTGTGGGGTAGAGCTTGTGAATGGTAGAGATGACGTGTCTTATAAACTGTGAGTGCAGGACAAAATGTTAGGAGGCTGGTTAAAGATGGTTTCATAATCAAGAAACCCCCGCAGATCCACTCCCGTGCTCGTGCCCGCAGAAGGATGGAGGCCAAGAGAAAGGGCCGCCACTCGGGAATTGGTTTGTCTTCCGTCCCTTTTTTTTTCCTCTCCCAATCTAACCATGCAAGATAATAAAACCTTTCATCTCTCTCTCTCGTGGGTGCGCACCGCGGCTGCTGCGGGTCCTGGCTGTGCTGGGCTCTCCTTCAGGTAAGCGGAAAGGAACCCGAGAAGCCCGAATGCCATCCAAGGTTCTCTGGATGAGGAGAATGCGAATCCTGAGGCGCCTGCTGAAGAAGTACCGTGAGATGAAAAAAATCGACAAGCACATCTACCATGAGATGTACATGAAAGTCAAGGGCAACGTCTTTAAGAACAAGCGTGTGCTGATGGAACACATTCACAAGCTCAAGTCCGAGAAGCTCAGAGAGAAGACCCTCTCCGACCAATTTGAAGCCAAGCGTGCCAAGAACAAGGCTACCCGTGAGCGAAAACTTGCCCGCCGTGAAGAACGGCTGGCTCAGGTCAGTTGTATGCCCCTTCTGCACATGCATGTCTGTTTCTGTTCTTGTTTGTGCACCTGTTCGTGCATCTGCATGCCTGCGTGATGCTCTTGTATGTGCGCGTGCATCTGCATGCCTGCGTGATGCTCTTGTATGTGCTCGTGCATCTGCATGCCTGCGTGATGATCTTGTATGTGCCCGTGCATCTGCATGCCTGCATGATGCTCTTGTATGTGCGCGTGCATCTGCATGCCTGCGTGATGCTCTTGTATGTGCTCGTGCTTCTGCATGCCTGCGTGATGCTCTTGTATGTGCTCGTGCATCTGCATGCCTGCGTGATGATCTTGTATGTGCCCGTGCATCTGCATGCCTGCATGATGCTCTTGTATGTGCGCGTGCATCTGCATGCCTGCGTGATGCTCTTGTATGTGCGCGTGCATCTGCATGCCTACGTGATGATCTTGTATGTGCGCGTGCATCTGCATGCCTGCGTGATGCTCTTGTATGTGCTCGTGCATCTGCATGCCTGCGTGATGATCTTGTATGTGCCCGTGCATCTGCATGCCTGCATGATGCTCTTGTATGTGCGCGTGCATCTGCATGCCTGCGTGATGCTCTTGTATGTGCTCGTGCTTCTGCATGCCTGCGTGATGCTCTTGTATGTGCTCGTGCATCTGCATGCCTGCGTGATGATCTTGTATGTGCCCGTGCATCTGCATGCCTGCATGATGCTCTTGTATGTGCGCGTGCATCTGCATGCCTGCGTGATGCTCTTGTATGTGCTCGTGCTTCTGCATGCCTGCGTGATGCTCTTGTATGTGCGCGTGCATCTGCATGCCTACGTGATGATCTTGTATGTGCGCGTGCATCTGCATGCCTGCGTGATGGTCTTGTATGCGCGTGCATCTGCATGCCTGCGTGATGCTCTTGTATGTGCGCATGCATCTGCATGCCTGTGTGCTGCCCTTGTATGTGCGCATGCATCTGCATGCCCGTGTGCTGCTCTTGTATGTGCGCGTGCATCTGCATGTCTGTGTCTCTTGTATGTGTGCGTGCATCTGCATGTCTGTGCCTGTTGTATGTGCACCTGCATCTGACTGTCCATGTGTCTGATGTATGTGCGCTTTCATATGAATGCCTTTGTCTGTTGTAGGCGCACGTGCATCTTCCTCTCATTTTTGCATCCTTGCGTCCTTCTGTATGTCTCTTGTATGTGCACGTGCATCTGCATGTGTGTGTGTGTGTGTGTCCTTTGTTACAAATCTGACATGGTGATGGTGAACCACAGGGCCTAATGGATGTGACCGAAGCTCAGCCCGAATGAGAACCGATCAGAGATGCTGTTTATGGATGACTGCCATGAGTGTGCCCTTGTATCTTGTACAGAGGCTGGCCAAGTGGCCCTTCTTTTGCTGCAAAAAAAATTAAAAAAAAAAGTCTCTTTCCAAGTTCCTTATTACTGCTTTATTGGATATTTCTGTGTTTAACTTATACCTTGTTGCTTTTTTATTATATTAAGTGCTACAATTTTAGTTCCCTTCATTTTTATGTAATTTTTTCTTTTCTAAAATTATCTCGTGTGTTTTTTTTTGATTATTTTACTTAATTTTTTTTACCTTGATATTTTGTGCATAACCTTTTTTTTTTTTTTGTATATAATTGTATTATTTTATCATCTATTTATTTTATAACTTTTTTTATTATTCGTGAACAGGAAAATTCTATGTAATTAATGCTTCTGGCTTGGGACTTTTTATGATTATAAAATCAATTTATTAATTAGATTAGAATAAAAAATAGAATACGTATTTTTTTTTTGTTTTATTTGAGATTATGTAATTAATATTTAAGATTGATTATTTTTATTCAAGCTGATACTTATAAAAAACAAAAGAATTACAACTTCAAATGTTTTTATTAACTAGATCAGACACACACACACACACACACACACACATATATATATATATGTGTGTGTGTGTGTGTGTATATATATATACATACATGTATATTAATAATTGGTAACGAATACTAATAATTAATGGAATTTTTATTTTAATTTATAGTGGTGATAATCATATTTAATCGATGACCATCTTAAAATTATATGTTGAAATAGAAATCGGAATCGGAATCGGAATCGGAATCGGAATCGGAATCGGAATCGCTCATCTGAAGCAGTTGAGATACGATTGTCTATTTTACGAACTGCTAGGAACTTACACAGGAAGCATAATTCAGGAAGCTGTTAAAAACGGAGGATAGGAACTTGCAAGATCTCCGCTTCGCTTCTGTGATTCTGAAACGCTTATTTCTCGTACTCGCAGATATCGACTGTTCTTTGCCCCCACTGCTCTTCTTCTTCTTCTTCTTCGTGTTACCGCCATTAGTCGTCGGCATCTTCGTTTTTATCTGTCGGCCTAAGCGTCTAGCCCGCTCGGGAAAGCTCTCTCTCTTGGAAAACTGGTAGCTCCTCAGATACATCTCTCTCCGGTATACTCTCCTCGCACTCCTTGGATGCCGATGTAAAACCGGTCTCGGCGGATCGACGGTCTTCGCATACGCATCGCTTGGAGACCACATCGGGCTCGTTTCTTCTGATCTACGAACTTGCTATTTGTGTCTGCTTTTTGGGTATTTATTCAAGTGTTGCTGTGATTCGAGGGAGGATCGAAGAATAGTTTATATTTCAACGGTGCCATGGTGGTGATGAAGAAGATGGAAATTTATGCAATGGTGGGTTGGGCGGATCTGGCTCGTGATTCTAGAAATGGTGGAAGAGAGTGGTTGTTCTGCTTCAAAGTAGTCTTTTATCTTTGACTCTGCTCAACTGCACACGGCGAGGATCATCCCAGTCCTCGTGATTCTAGATAAAGCTGCGGTCTTTTTTAAGCTAGAATTTTAAATTTTTAATTTTTAATTTTTAATTTTTAATTTTTAATTTTTAATTTTTAATTTTTTTTTACCCCCCCAGGGGGGAATTTGTGAGTGAGGGTGTATGTATGTGTGTGTGTGTCTATATAAACCCAAGCCCTCCACCATTGATGAAACGCCAACGAACAACGACAACAATTTAATTAGTACTTTAATAAACAAAATCACACACACACACACACACCTATATAAACATATAATAATATATGTATGTGTGTGTATCTCTCTCTCTCTCTCTCTATGTATATATACTTGTTTATATGTACACACACATAATTATATATGTACACACACACACACATATTTATATATCTACATATATTTATATATAATTATATATGTAATTCTGTACATATATGTTTATATCTATATATAATTAATTTTATTTATCAATCATGATCAATCTTTTGCCCATGTGACAGGGTGGCATTTCATGTGGAATTGACATCGAGTGTGTATGAATAGGAATTTTTGTGGGTTCAAGCTCTTTATTACTTTGATGAATTGTGTTGCTAAGAATCTATGTTATGACTTTGAACAAGCTTAAGGACTGAAGGGCTCCATTATTTGTATTTGAATTCCTCATATCCATATAAGTTTTATCTCTCATAGTTTGAGATGTGAATGAATACTTAACTCTTGAAGTATTTTAGGCAATCATAGAAAATATTCTTCTCAATCTAAAGTTTATTAGGAACATCACCATTAATGATGATAGAAAGACACATGTTGATTAAATCAATAACTATAAGCATAGCTCAATCCTAAAACTAAGATATATTAGCTGACATCCTTTCAAATATGATACCATGTGATATGTAATATCTTTCTAACTAACACATATACTCTCACATTATCAGAGCATACAAAGATCATCTTCATATTATTCAATCTCATTTATAGTATATAAATATTTAAATATCATAAAGGTATATTCTTTGGTCTTCATGATAATAGCTCTTTATTCGGCATTCAAACTACTAAATATTTTTATATATTTTTGTAATTTATGATAATGTATATGCATAAAAATGAGAAATTATTGATTAATTTAATGACTTTAGAGTTTTGATAAGTTTTGATGAATAATTATGAAATCGATAGGTTTTCATATATGTTTTGTGGGGGGGGTAAAATATGAAAATTTGCATAGTTTTAATATTTAATCTTGTCTGAAACTCTATCTAATTAATTATGATAATCTTTGTACGGTATTATTCTACTAACTCATTAGCATAATCATTCTACTGTATGATATATTTGTGTGGCTGCAATCTTTTCACGAAGTCATACTCATAATTATCTCATAAAATATTTATGACTGTGATATTAATTCTATGTTGTAGTAACCAAGTACCCAATTGGTGTTAAAGGTCCCATCTTAGTCTAAGTGTTACAACTTTATATGTAATATGGCTCAACAATCTCAAATCAGAGTCTCGATCTTTTTGCAAAGTCATAATTTTTAAGCTAAAAAAAGTTATAGAGCCAAAATTTCTCAAGGCAAAGCCATGATAATTATTTAGTATTATGACTTTTGGAACACTCAATATTACAAATGATATTAACTAAGTATGACTATTTCCCAAAGTTATGACTCTTATCCTCAAATGAAGACAAATGCAACTTTTACATATAAGCTAATTGCCAGTGTAACATCATCCTTGCAACACCATGATGATAGGATATATAATTGAAGTAAAGTCTAGTACCACAAACACTTATAATATATTAAGAGTAAATTTTATGTTGTGACTATTTTTCAGTGTCATGGTCATATAATAATTAATAAACACCAATGTCATGGCTATTTTATAGCATCATGGTAATATAACAAAATGAGAGACCATTAACCATGCCACAACATTTCTAGCATCGTGGTCCCTTTATGAAGAACAAGAAGATTAACTCAGAGTGTCATGGCTTCTTCATGTTGCCATGACTTTGTGCTATAGAGACATTAAACCCAAGTCATGACCATTGTCCAATGCTGTGATTTTATGTTATAGAATAATTGAGATGTATTCTAGATTCATAGTTATTTTTTAGAGTCATGGCCTCAAGCTCAAGAGATAAAGGCGAGAGTATTGATTTTTTTCTGAAAGTCATGACTTCTAACTTAAAGTAATATAGAATCATGTGATCATAAAACTAAAGATGGAGAAATTCAAAAAAAATAATTTTTTTCTCTCTCCCTCCATACAACAAGCAAAACTATAATGCAATTACAAACCTCAATGGGTGAATTTCATACTTCTTAGGTGTTTAACAAGCAAACAAAGGATACAAGATTTAATACAATTTCTATGGTTCGAAAGCACTAGTCTCAAACTACCCATCTCTAGGATAGATTCATGAATTTTAACCAAAATTATATGTGATTTAGGATTTGTATAAATTAATTTTTGATATGATAATGATATTTTATATTAATGAATATGTTTGATTTATAATGTGTTATGAATGTTGATGGATGAGTGATTAAAGAGAACTTGAAATGGGCTTTTGACTATTAGTAAGTTTATGTGAGATTATTTTGGTAAATGATAACAAATAAACCATAATGATCACTTATTTGTAAGGTATGAAGGGAGTGATAGCTCATTGAACTATAATAAGTGAGATAAACTTGTATGTTAAAACCCAAAATATAGCAATGTTAATCATGGTAAGTAAGATGCTTATAAAGCTAAAAGTGTAAATACTTTTATATGCCAATCTATTATACATGAGTAAGATATGACTCTCAAGGTGGTGAGAACCTTATGAGTTACTTTTACTCAATAGTTCCTAGTGGTAAAACTTGAAGAAATTATATAGTAATTATGTGAGTATGACACTTATGAAGTTGAAATACAAATACTTACAAATTATGCTAATCTTTAACTTTTATGATACGCGAGGCATGAGAATAAGAGTATTTATATGTAGAAACCATAAATGATAGTTGACATGTAGTTATTTAAAATATATGAGACTATGAATGACTTACACATAAATAATTTATTATCTTTGTAGCGATGTGAGAACTACGAAGGGGATGGGTATAAGGGAATCAACATTGGGATGGGCTCAATGGTGATAACCACCTTATACCATTAGGACCTTGAGTCATTAAATAATATCTCAACCTTCATTCTATGTTTAGATATAATATAAGTCAAGTTAATATAAATACACATCATATAATTAAATGACTAAACATGTGGAACAGAGATTGTCAAATAATTTGAATATTCATTTTACTAGAAATGAGTTATCTTTGTTGAATAACCAAATTACCAATACAGTCCATGTGAGATTAAAATATAGATGATAGTTCTTTTTACTACACGTATGACTCATATACTTGTGGATCTCTATTGATATTATATTCTTATTGATAAGCTTTAGGAATATTGCCTAACCAAAAGAATTAGGTTGCATTATAAAGTCAAATACTTACACTTTCCTAGAATGATCATAAATAAATATCACAAAATAAAGGGTTCCACGAGTGTTCTGCCCTACATAGAGAAGACATTGAAATGCACAAGATCGAGAATGTTCGATCTCTTCAAAGGAGGACAAGAGTATGCATTTGTCCTATTATTTTTTCCAACCATACAATATATGCATTCATTAACATAACATCCATGATCAAAAGACAAGATAGTTCTTCTATCTTGTAGTTGAAAGTCAATCTCATTCATATGACTATGTCTCTTATGTGAGAAATAAGTGTTATTCATTTGATGAACAATAGTGAGATACTATTTAATGTCTATATTATAATAGTCATGCGCATACTCAACAAAAAAAGAGTGATGAGAGATAATTACATGAATTATTAAAAAAAATTTGTGCACAAACATCTTATTGAGAAGCTTTGAAATGTGATAAAATATTGTTATTGTTTGTAATATGCTAAGAACATAACAAAAACTAAAATTGCATATGGAAATGAATAATAAATGAAAAGTTGTCTCATGTTAGAAATAAATATTCAAATGATAAAATGAATAATAAATGTGATGCTTGTTGTGTCCCCACAAGTAAATGTGTCAAATAGGATGGCCCGGCCCGGCCCAATTTTAGGTTGCCCAAACGAGCAATTGTGCCGGGCCCGACATGGGCCCGTAGCCTGAAACTCGTCGGGTTTGGACTGGTTTGGATCAAACAAAAACAAAACCATAATTTTTCAAAAAATTAGGGTTTCGATGACGCACACGTCTTCGCCCTTTCAGGGCTCGGCGAGCCTTGCCTATCAGGCATCGGCTTGTATTGACCACGTACGATGCATGGTCACACGTGCCATGCCCATGTGCATGGCACGACATGATGGGCCGAGGCATGGCACTATAGCATGCTATACCGGGCCCAGGCCAGCTTGGTCCGTTCAACACCTCTACCCACAAGTATATGAGTCATATATGTAGTAAAATAAATATGAATCTAGATATCAATCCTATAAATATTCAGTTGATAATTCAAGCAATTAATTATGAATTAACTACTACTCAAGTTAAGTTAGTAAATTTGAGTTTTTGATGAGATACTTACAATATGGGATTAGCTCATTTCATTGTTTGTGATGATAATTCTCTAGTATTTGGTCATTATTATATTTGATCATTAAATAAATGATAGATTAATATGAAATGCCAAAGTATTCACTTAGCATGTAAGGTGGCTATTATCCTTTGACTGTCACTACTAAGAATAATCTCATCATAATTTTCATTATCAAGGTGATATGTAATTTTATTAATGGATCATCCACACGTCTAATCCTCTTAAGCAAATTATCAAATATCCTTGATGATACTTCGAATATGCAATTCTATTATTTGATCTTTAATATTTTAAAGACATGAGATAATGCGACAATAAATATGTTTGTGTTTTTAGATTTATAAACATCACACTCATAGTAATTAACATACGTCTTTATTTGAATTTCATAGATAAAAATCATCATATAAGAGAATTTGACTCACACAGAAGTCACTATCATATGAGTTGCTTCTTATTTCATGTGCCTCATACTTACCTATCACCATTCATCATGGCTGACATATGACTCCCACATTATGATAAAACTTATAGATTAAATATTCTACTTAACTCCATATATTACTCAAGATAAGTTCTTCTAGAATATACATAATGAATTGGTCGTAAGTGCATTTAATGTTTTGATTTCTTGAACATCATACTCGCAATGATTAAAGTTACTTTGATCTCTAATTTTCATACATATTTATTTCATGCAATAAAGTTAGAAGGATTGTTAAATCATTCTTAATATACAGTGTGAAAGTGTGTCATGGCATATATCATAATCTGTTATGATCGATACATATAAAATTATGATATAGCAAAAACTTTAAATATTAGTTTTAAAATACATTCATATCCATTAATGTTTCATAATATAGTATCAACATAAATATTCAATGAAATAAAAATAATATATCATTCATACAAGTACATAACCGAATCCTATATGTTAATTTAGCATAAGTTTGAAAAAGATTTTGTACAAGATATGTTGAGAAATATCTCATATGAATTGATTGTTCCTAGTATAAACCCAAATATGAATCTAAATATCAAAACCTTAAACTTAATCAAATATTACTTAGTTTGCCTTGAATTTACCCCTTAGTGGGTGTCAGCATAGCACGCTCAAGGTTTATAGTGGCTCTCAGACCAAAATCCAATTCTTCTTTCTCTTTTTTTTTTTCAAAGTGTTACTTAGATACTTTGAGATATTCATGTGATGCTTTTAGTTAGAAGTAATGCCACTAGCTTCGGATCATAATTTTTATTTGTCATTGGATCTTTTATGGAGTATCAAGGTCATACTAGTGATGCATATTGTGATTCAGGTAACTCACCTTTGGAACATAATATCATAGTATTGGGAAGGGTCATGACTGAGATAATTTCTCTTTCGAACAAAATGTTATGATATTAGGAATGATTATGATTGATATATTTACTCTTTGTAACTCAAAATCTTAGTGCTAGGAATGACTATTACTTTCGTAATTTTTCTCTAGAGCATAAGATTATAATAATTGAAAAGGATGTAACTAGAGTAAATACTCTTTGACATGAAATATCACAGTGAAAAATAATACAATAACTTAAAATATTTAGTATTTTGGCTTCATAATGAATAAATCATAGCATTGGAATTTGTCACGACTAATTATATTTAGTATCTTCGAATCATAATTGATACATTTTATTGAGTACTTAGTTGTTATGACATAGAAATAACTTATGACTGTTAAATTATTTTAGAGATAGTGTTGTCTTGGTTTTGAAAACTATGTTGCATAGTGGAAAATCATATTGATTTGATGATATAGTTGGGATACACAAAGATTTTAACAACTAATATGGTAGAGTTGTAACCAATAAATGATAGCGTGACTACTCAATAAGATGGTAGAAAGTGCAATTAAGTCATGACATGATAAATGTCATGATTTTTTATCTATTTCCCTCTCTCATCCAAGCTTTTGTTTTGTCAAGTCTAATATTTTATATCCAAATGGATATAATTTCAGTAACATTCATCAAAATTTACAAAAATATAATATAGTTAAATCTCTCTAAAAAAACATATATATGTGCAAACATACCAAGAAAATACATTCTAAACTACCCAAAAAATCTGTGCATTGAGTGCCAAATAATGTTTTTCCATGATATATGTTTAGTGGTTGGTTAATAATTTTAAAAAGGTCTAGATTTTTTTTATTGTTGATTTAGAAGTGATAATTAATTAGTCAAAATAAATAATAATGTTCATTATGATCTATGAATTTGTTATTCCTTTATTTGATGAGCGAAACATTTAGTGAGCATGTGAGACCAAGTTTTTATGATATATGAGTTACTAATATTAAAAATATAGTTCTTCCTAAAAGCATGATAAGCAAACCACAAGTTGATTTCAAAAGTGGAGTATTTATCATATCAGATGAATAGAGTGTGATTAGAGCATCTCCAACGGACTCGCTAAAAATGCTTCTTTTAAATATTTTGTTGAGTGTGGTTAGAAAATTAGGGCTCCAACATGCTCGCTATCCCGCTCACGTTTTTTGCTCCCCCGACTTCTCGCTCAACAAATGTAGCGAGTGTTTATCGCTCGACAAATCATTTTTTCCCTTAAAAAATTCTTGGCCGTCTTCAATATCCACTGGTTCCAGCGACACCGGCAGCAACAAAAACCAACTTTTCACCACACCTCCGGTATTTTGCCGAGCTTGGTTGGAGTAAATTTTGAAGTGTTTTGCTGGCTAAAATACTGAATTGAATATTTAAATATATTTTAATCAGTTATTTTGTTGAGTGTGGTTGGAGATGCTCTTAGGGATAAAAGAAACTAGTTAATTTTCCTAGTATGTTATTTCAAAAAAAAAAAAGTCTATGTACTTTGATTGATTATTTTATTTTATGATTGAAAGAAAGAAAATTTAATTTTTTAATTACTTTACAAACAAAGGAAACAAGTGCAAAAAAATGGCATTGCTAAATCATTAAGATCATTCAACCAATCTATGTGACCACATCCATAATGTTATATTTTTAATATCTTCTAATTACTTTGTAAGTTAATTGTGCACAATACAATTTGCTAAGTTTTCTTTGGCAGTCTATTGATATTACAGATAAATGATTGGTAGAAAAAAAAATGAAGATGAATGATCTCATTTAAAAAAAAAAACAAAATTTTAATGTTTCTTTCTATCCCTTCACCCCTCTCTCCCCAAACACAATCAATGATATCTTCTTGCTCAAATATAGGGCTTTGGGCCCTAGTGTCGAAGCAAAAAGACCCTCATTTTAATAGCATGATAGGTGACATGGCAAACATTATGCTTCACATATCTTACATCCTTGAGGATCAAACTCTTGTCCTCAAGGTTAAAGCATCTATCATTTGATTATATAGCATACCCTAATTACATATCGATCAGACTAGTATGCCATTGGTAAAGTAAGTTTTAAAGTTGACACTGCTTAATTTGAAATACTAAAATTCATATAGCACATCCTGATTATACTAAAATTCATATAACACACCCGGATATATTTTTGATAATGATAATTGAAATAAGATTCGAAATGCTAGGCATGATTGGTTTCATTCAATTAATATGAATAGCTTTTTTAAAATTTCATCTTCATGCAAGTCTCATAGTTTACTATGACCAACAATGCTCATAGTTTACTGCAAAAAGGTTTTAAAATTGAGATTTCACAATGCTAAAAACTCATTTTTATATGTTTTTCATGATTTTTTTTTATGACTATGAGTGTCTAAGGTAGCTTGCATGTGGATTGACTTATCCCACTAGATGTTGGTCCTTCCCCTTGATTCCACCCTCAAGTGCTATCCATTATTTTTGGTGTCAAATTGGATGCATGCAATAATTTACCAAAATATAAAGTAATTGTTTTTATCTAAGTACCATCACTTCATTATTAAAACAATGCTATTTCAATTGTTTTCTATTTTTTTTAATTGTAAATATTTATAAAAAAATGATGAAAATAATTTAATTTGGATATAAAATTCAATTTCTTTTTTTTTTGTCAAAAATATTTTCAATATAATTACATTTGTTTTTACACACGCGCGCGCATGCACACACACACACAACAATCTAATTTATATTTTTTAATGATTTTTTATATTTGTTTGAATGAATGGAAAATTTGACATGACATGATATTGATATTTTAGATAATTTATTATCTAAATATTTTTTGATTAATATTTTAAATTTACATATTTAATTATTGACAGCGTCATGTTTTATTTTGGAAATTTAAATTTTGATGCGCATTAATATTTATGATACTTAGTTTTTATGATTTAAATTCTTTATTTTTTATTATCTCGATAAAAATTTTGAATAATATTTGAATATATATAGATATATATATAATGCCTCAGTTTATTAAATCCAATACTTTAGGTGCATCTTGTGACTCATTTTTTTAAACTATGAGATGGGTAATTTGATGTATTTTATTACACTAAAATGTCAATATTTTTTTTTTTGTTTGATGTAACAAATTATGAAAAAAATGTTGGGTTCTAAAATAAAAATAATTTAAATTTGTGACAAATAAACATAATTTTCATTTATTTAATTTTTATAATTATACTCAACTTCAATTCAAAGATTATTTTTTTCTTTATTTAGTAGTACCGAACTAGGCCAGGACAAGTAGGCATAATTATTTCAACAATCTTCAATTTTTGTTTCCGTTCGTCTCATCGCCTGCGTTGGAACAGAGATCCAGAATTTTTTTTTGGCGCCGGACATCGTTAAGGTGCGAATCTCTGGAACACTAGCTGTCAGGCATCATGAAAGCATCCTCCGAGGATCGATTTATCTCTCACTCTCTCTGCCTCTCTATCTCTCTCAATCGGGCTCAAGATTTCTCTAGCAAAACGTTTTTTTTTTCTTCTGTCTTAATTAGATACGTTCAAAATGTGTAGACGAAGTCGAGCGGAAGATGTGAAATTTAGGGTTCGCAAGTGTCTATCGAATTAGGAGTCCCATCTTGTTCCCGACCTTCTTCATATGGTAGACACTTAGCTGTCTGTACCTGCACGATACTTAATCTAGATGCATGGATAGTGAGCGCGGGTATTATAGCTGAGGTCAATAATTTACCAGATTCAACAATGATTCAATGCGATTTCATTTGAAAATTGTTTACGAGGGGCGAGGGCTTAGCTCTACATTCTCAATCTTCGTTTTTTGTATACTTTTCGTCTGTGGTATTTTGTTTTATTTCGTTTTCACAGGATTATGTCGCTTTTATTTTCTGTTCTTGATCACTTCTGGTATACAGGCGATGGATTGCATTATTATTGCTTTTTTTTGGTGCTTCTATATCAGTAAACTAGCACATCGCACATATCACATAGATATTACATATGGTCTCGCAGAGCCACAGCTATCTGCAGAAGGGTATCCATGCCAATATGTTAGGATCTTTACGGATTAGATGTGGAGGGTGGACATGAAAAGCAGATTTGGATATAAAAATTGTTTATATATAGTGAAGTATCCCGTAGAAGATGTTCTTGCTACGTCTGTTATTGCTTTCTGGTCCATCATCTCTGTGTTCTATGGTTAACCATAGTTGCTGAGATTTATTATTAATGGGCTAAACACAATTGTGAAGGCGCACCTTACTGGTATCTACGGTGAGGTGAGGTGCTTTGGGAAGAGAGGCAAGCTTTGTTCCTCTACTTGTTCCATTCAAAAAAAAAAACACATGCTTTTTTTAAATATGTTTTATTTAATTAAAAAAAAACGTAATATTTTATTGAATATGATATTTTTTACTAATATAAATAATTGATATTTTAGTTGTTACAAACTATTCATTTATTTTTTTTTTAAATATTTTTTTAAAACATAAAAGAAATTAAATATTAAAGTAGAATTTAGTTCTGATCAAAATAAAATTGGAAAATTTGAATTTTTCATGTGATAAATGTTGCTAATTCGACATCATGCATGTTTCATAAAAAATTGTCTGATATGATATATGTAAATTGAAACATTATTTAGTTGGATGATTAAATAATATTAGAAAATATTTTAAATATTTTTGTATATTTTAGAGAAACTTTTATTGCTAATTTGAATTCAAATAAAATCAAAAATTAAAATAAACACGAAGAGAAGATGAAGCTAATGGTGAAGTATGTTCAACTAGAAAATGTGATAGAACTAGTAACAAATGAGGTAGCATTAGGATCATCTCACTTCCAAAGAAGTTGAGTAAAATGAACTAATGAATTGTTTTTTCATGCTTGATCTAAAAGTGATTTTTTTTGTTTAGATTAAAATAATCATAAATGACACATAGAAAAGAATATATAGACCTAATGAATATTATTTGTATTTTTTTTAATGTGATAAAATATTCAAGTTCAGCTTATGATTTATAATATTGGACAACAATATAGTGTTTGAGTGAAGGGTCCTAGATTACCCATTGTTGAAGTGCTGAACCTAAAGAAAACATTAATGGTACATGGTTTTTTGATAAAATATTTGTATATGAATGGAAAAAAATAATTATTTTATTAAATATGATGAATAAACTAATAAAATAGATTGAAAATTTTAATAAAATTTAGTATAATATTTATCTTTTTGATTTTAAATAAATAAAAAAAAGAGTTTAGTTTCTTGATAACCTGATAGAATGGTTTGAGAAAAAAATATAATTTAAGTTATCTTCTAGAAAATATATGATGTATAATTTTTATTTTTGTATATATTAATTATCAAAGTCTAAATTTTTTAATTTTTTGTAATATGCAATATACATAATTTGATATTAGAAAATTAATAAAAGTGAAGTGATCATGGAAATTATACTCAATATACATGGCTCTTATTTTGGTATCGAACTTATGAGAGGTTGACTTCTCAATAATTTGATAATTATTGAAAATGAGATTTATTATCCTGGTATGAATGAATATATTTGTCACTGTATCAACATGTGTCTTTTATTAATTCCTTATAATATAATAATTTTTCAAGTGATCAGCATTATAGTATTATTTTGGTTCAAATATATTTAATTTTGGAATTTTTATGAGATTCAATTTATTAATATTTGTGTAATCACATATAAATAAAGTAATCATACATCTTTTAAATTTTGTGTATTGTATTTGTCTTGATTTGTTATTATTGAGGATTGATTTATTTTTTATAGTTTATTTTATTTATTTTTTATTGTTTGGGTGTATTTGATATGTGGGTTACCTTAATTTTGATATGTGATACATGTTGAATTATTAAATACTAGTTTTTTTAATTAACAAAAATTTTATTATTTTTTAAAATTTTTCTTCTCTCCTCTCTTCTTGTTCTCGACTTTTTTGTGATTACTGTGGGAGAGGTCCTATTGTGGTCGCAATATAATATAGGAGGCAGGGGCTTGCAATGTAAGTGGTGTTGTTGGATTGCATAGTTAATGGTGCATCTTCTGGTTGTACCGAAAATAATAATTGCTGCAATTTTGGTGATATCTACTGTACTGCTATTGTATTGTTGGATTTTTGATGGTGTGCTTATAGTGGTCTTGGAATCATTTTTGGCGAACAATGGTGGACTCCACTTTGCTTGGTATGCTAGTGGTGGTTCAAAATTGTTTCAGTAAGTCTGTGTTTTTTAGTGTTGGGATCTTTTATTTTTTGCAAGTTTCACATAAAATCATGGGAATTCGTGTAAGTTGTCTTTGTTTGATATCAATCTAATGTCAATGTTTACATATTTTATATGTATTATAATTTTATTTTAATTTATTTTTTATCAATTATTTTATTAAGAAATAAGATTATAATTTTATTTTTTTGGTGTTTATATGCAAGATTAGTAGATCATACAAATGATTTTTCTAGGGATTGGTGAGGTAAGTTATACCTGTTTTTTTTATATACATGGGTTCTTTTTCTAGATATATGTTAATTATTGATCTATTAGTAATATATTTTTAGTTAGGACAAAATTATTGGATAAGGTAAATTTTTTAGATTTGAATATCAAAGAAATGATATTTCTTAATTGTAAGTCGTGTTAGCTAGAAAAATATATTCAAGTTTTCTATCAGTATGTCAATATGATACTAAGAGGAACATATAATCTTATTTACTTAAATATTTGAGAATCTCATTGAATGATTATTTATTATAACTTGATGTATTTTATTATCTTTGTTATTTATTATATTTAATATTTATATGTATTAATATTTAAGAAAAAAATTTTTTTTTTTTTTTACTTTTATAGTGATATTAAGATGTTAGAAGTGATAATATTATATAATATATATATTTATTATTTTTTTTGTTTTGGTTTGATGGGCACTAGATAATTAATGAGACATCTTATATCAGTATTGATGCATAGAATAAGATAGTTAAGGAAAAATGATTTCTAGGTGAGATAATTAGAATACTCATGCTTCATAAGTATGCTTAAATATTTTTGAGAAAATATAATATTAATTACTAGCTTCCTAATTAAATTTTATTTTATCTTTTGATTTCTTTGTTAGTATCATGTAGGTGTCATTAAGTATATCTTCTTTGAGTACTCTAGTATTAAGAGATATGTTGAATAAAGTAGTAGAAATCTATTTTTTGTAGAAGATGTAGATATACTTAACAGATATGTTGGACATTGTATTTTGAGTTATGATTGATTTTTTGAAGTGCATTGGCTATTTAATAGATTATTAGATTTACTTAGAGGTGTCAAAAGGGACGTGCCGGGCTGGCCCGACTCATTTTTTGTGAGCACGACCATGCTTTCATGCCTAGCCAGGCACGACATGTTTACTGTACAGTGTCATGTCGGGTCAGGCCTGTATGGGCCTGGTTAAATTTTTTTTTATTTTTTTAAAAATTTAAAGTTTCGTATTAAATTATATATAAAAATTAAAATATATATTATATTATATTTAGATAATGTTTAAAAATTTTAAATTTGTAAATTAAAAATTATTGAATATAAAATATTAATAAAGTTTAAAATTTTTATTAATTTTTAATAAATTTAGATTATAATTTATTAAAATTAAATTATAAAGTTTAAATAATAAATTTAAACATAAAAATAAATTAAACAAAAAATTTCGTTAAAAAAAGTTATAAAGTCAAAAACAAAAGCATTTTCCCTATCTGAATGGCACTGTGCTGGCGATGGGGTGGGTGCGGGACATGTTCTGTGCCGGCGAACCTTGCCACGGGCCACCGAATCATGCTGGGTCAGGCACGAACGAGGCCTAGTTGGCCTCGGCACGACACGACATGATTTGTGCCATGGCATGGCACAACACTGGCCCGGGCATGGGAAATTCACGTGCTGGGCCAACTCAGGCATGGCCGAATCGTGCTGGACTGGGCTGGCCTGGCCCAATTGACACCTAGATTTACTCAAATTAGTTATTTTATGATTGTGTTTAGTGGCTTTGTTACCCTCATGTTTCCTCATGAGGAACATGCAATATTTTTTTTTTGGGTATGATTGGCTTGAACTGTGTCACGTCTACACTTAGCATACTTTGTGCACTACTTGACTTTAAATTTTTGGTGATGGATTTGAGATTGAATACTTGTGAAATATGTAACAATATTTTATTTATTTATTTTTATTAAGTTTATTTTTTGATATTGTTATGATCAATGATATAATTGTATGAGTTAAGAAGCATGATAATGTTAATATTGATTTACTTTTATATATGTTTCATATGTATTATAATTTAATTATAATTTATTTTTTAGTAGTTGATTTATTAAGTAACAATGTTGTAATATTGTTTTTTATTTCTCTGATATTTATATGCATGATTAGTAGATTAGTCATATGGTTTTATTGGGAATTACGTAAGATAAATTATACATGTTTTACAAGAGTTATTTTGAATGCATGTATTTTTGTTTGATTTGTTAGTAATAATTTATTGATTATGATATTAATTATTAGACAACCTAAGGATTTTAGAGTCAAACACTAGATGAGAAATATCTATTGACTGTGAAACATGTCATTTAGAAAAATATATTAAAATTTTATATATGATACATTATGAGGGAATTAGGAGACTTTTAGACAAGCTAAGGATTTACTTAGACATTCGAGGTTTGTATTGGATGATTATATGTGTTGACTTAAGATTTTGTATTATTTTTATTGATATTTATACTTGATATGCATATTTATTAGTATTTAAAAAAGATTATAATGTTTTTTTTGTGAAATTTATAAAAATATAAAAATTAATATTAAGATGCTGAGAAGTGATGTTTTAAAATATATTTTTAATTAGCTTTCTTGTTTCAGTTTGATGAGTTCATGATATTTCATCAGACACTTTATAATGATATTCTTGCATATAATGACATAGTTGAGATGAATAATTAATATATGGTTGAGATAACAAGGACGCTTCTACTTAACAAAAGTGTGCCCTAAGTATTTTTTAAGAATAAAAAGTATGAACCACGAGCTTCTTAATTCATTCAATTGTATTTTCTCTACTTTTATCGCATATCCATTTATATATCTAATCTAAGAATGAGATTAATTTAGCTTGTATATTTCATGAGGTGTAATAAATTTGTTCAGGATCTTCCTTAGACAAGAAAAATATAATTAAGAATACTATCAAGTGCATCTTACTTGGGGTTTTTGGGACTCATAATGAATGTAGATAGTAGAGATTGTTTTTTTGTGAGAGGTTGGTTGGTTTCTCTTTGTTTGAATCTATCAGTCTTGTTACATTCATGTTTACTCAAAAGGAACACACCAATTTTTTTTTTTGGATGTTACTATTTTAGATTGAGATATGCTTATATCTATTGTATTTTTTGCTCATCATCTTATTTATAATTTTTAAGCGGTAGATTTATGGCTGAATATTCATGTCATAGATAATTGTAATTTTTTAATAAAATCGTGTCGTGAATTTTGATGTGATATTTTCCAATGAAAAGTCCTTATTAAAGACCTTGATCAAAGAGTATATTTTTGAATATTATAATAATATGTTCACTATCATGTGTAGTTGTTATTCATGTATAGGTAGTCATTCTTGCTCTTGCATGTACACACATGATATCATAGTTATTAAATTGATATTCGAATTAAAAATTGAAATATTTGATTAGTGAATCGAGAATCAAATCGAATCACATCGCAAATTGAATTTTTTGTTACTCTTTTTTTATATTAATTAATTCCTATTTTCTACTATTATTATTTTTTTTTTTTGGTATTTTATTGTTTTTTCATGTTAATTAATTTTTATAATTGATAATTTTTTTTTCTTATTTTAGTTTTTATTTTTATGATTTTTTAAGGATCTTTGGTTCTTGAGAATTGATTTTAAATTGATTCATGTGAATTGATTCGCGATTCAGTCTTTGACTCATATATATTTTTGATTCTTATAAAGAGTTGGATCGTTTACCCCATTAATCATATGATTTTGATAACAGTGCACGATAATTTTAGCACAATAAATCTTGAGAATGATAGAGACAAATTTCTTTGGATATTGTGCAATGGAGAGGAGGCTGGTGTGAGTATTCTACTGGACACGCGATGTGAGTTTCTTTTAGTGAGAGAGAATGTTTGAAAGATTTGATGATTCTAATCTAAAAGATACATTGTAGATAGATACGTTCGTAATCATTCTCAAATAACTTCTCTCTCATATCAATTTGTTCTATTCTAATTAATGGATTTAAACTTTTTGATTCTAATTTAGACTCTTTATCTCTAGTGAATTCTTATTTTTATTTTTGTACTTGATATCTTGGTCTTTTATTTTTACTTGATAATTGCAGGTGTTCACATGCTTATTTAAATGTGCTTAGTCATCTAGGATGGTGACATGCTATGTCATGTCATACTTGTGATTTTATTTTTAATTTTTTAGATAACCAATAATGTGATGTGGACAGGTATATACGATGAAAATAAGGCTTGAAGAAAAAGTTGATTAACTAATAGCCATGTTGGTAGCGAGATGATTTATATAGATGGGTAGTGTTGACTATAAGGATGCTTTTTTCCTATAGTCAATATAATCACTTTTAAATTGTTATTCTCTACTGTTGTATCCCATAAGTGGACTTTGTGTTGGCTATATGTGAGTAGTGCATACTTTCATGTATGGTGTATAAATTGCAAAATTCTCTTTGTGGCCTTGATCAATTTCCTATTACATGATATTATATATATATATATGTGTGTGTGTGTGTGTATTTGTGTGTGTGTGTGTGTGTGTGTGTGTGTGGTTTCATCATTGGTTTGTTTATTTATTGCAGGTGGTATACAAAACAAAAATGCCGCGTTATGATGATCCTTACATGAATACGCGCCTATATGTTGGCCACCTTGCATGTAAAACAAGGTCTCACGATCTCGACTACATCTTCAGTAAATTTGGAAGGTAAATCCTCTGGTTTTATCTGCGGAAGCGAAGCTCTCAATCTTGATTTGATTTTGATTTTGATTTTTTTTTTTTGCTTGTTTGGTTTGGCATAGTGGAACCACAGCGAGAATGCTTGTTTGTGTTAGCATGTGAACAAATAACAAGTGCTGGTTGGGCCTGTAGTTTTGCTCGTAATGAATGAATAGCTAGTTGGTGTGGTGTGGTGCGGTGTGGTGTGGTGTGGTGTGTGGTGTGTGGTGTGGTGTGTGGTGTGTGGTGTGGTGTGTGGTGGCTCATGGGTTTGTGTGGGCCATGCGTGGAATGGAAAGCGTTGTGTTTTGTTTAACTCGAATGATCTTTTGAAGGTTTCTGGGCAATTGCCTGCCCTGGAGGGGGAGGTCTGTGGTGGTGAGGGTGTTGCCATTGATGGAAATTCCTGCCTTGCCGTGATACACCAGAGACCAGACCTTGGGCGATGTCTTTCTTTATGTTTTGCTTGTTTTTATGGAAATTCGCCACAAATCTCTCAAACTGCTGGTGTTTAGTTCCTCTCTGAGTAATGACGCCCTTACTCTTTGTGGCACCCATTTCGCAGAATACGAGATGTCGACATGAAGCGTGACTATGCATTTGTCGTAAGCATGTTGCTATGCTCCTCTCTCTCTCTCTCTCTCTCCATCTCTCCTCCTCTCTCTCTCTCTCCCTTCTCTCTTCTTCCATATCTGCTCTGCTCTGCTCTGGCAGGAATTTAATGACGCACGAGATGCTGATGATGCAAGGTATCACCTGGATGGAAAGGACGTTCATGGCAGCCGTATCATTGTTGAATTTGCCAAAGGAGTAAGCCCATCCAATCCAATTTGAGTGTGTGAGTGTGATCATGCGAGTGTGAAAGAGTGCGTGGGTGGGTTGCATGTGCTATCATGTGAGTGTGAATGAGTGATGGTGCGTGTGTGTGCCCATGTGTGTGTGCTTCAATCTTGAATGGAAGCATATTTATAAACTGCTGTGCCAATTGGGGTCGCACTAGGTTCCTCGTGGTTCGCGAGAATACTTGGGAAGAGGTCCTCCCCCTGGCTCTGGCAGGTGTTTTAACTGTGGCATAGATGGCCATTGGGCTAGAGATTGCAAAGCTGGTGACTGGAAGAACAAGTGCTATCGCTGCGGAGAAAGGGGCCACATTGAAAGAAACTGCAAAAACAGCCCCAAAAAACTAAGGCATCCTCTCCCTTGCCCTGCCATAATGCCCTAGGGAGTGTCGGCTAGAGCTGCCCCCACTTTCATCTTTTGACATGTGAATGATTTTTCAGGCGTGGGAGCAGCTACTCTCGGTCGCCAGACAGGTCGCGATCTCCTCGCCGTGGCAGAAGCCGCAGCCCAAGCTATCGCCGCAGCTACAGGTTGCTTCAGCCCCCCCGCTCATCAAGTAAGTGCCCATTTTGCGGGCTGTGCTCATTAGCTTACTTCCCTGTTTCTGCAGCCATTCAAGATCCCCGCCACCCAAGAGACATCGTGGGTTCGATTACGAACGATCTCTAAGCCCTGAACCAGAGAATCATCTGCGATCCAAGGGCAGGAGGCACAGCTATTCTCCTGAAGATGATGCTCGAGCTCGCAGGATCAGCCCTGAGCCATATGGCTCAGGCCGCAGCCCAGGCAGCCCAAGAGCTATCAGCCCTAGCCCTGAGAGGGATGCCCCTCCTGATAGCTATGCCAGCCCCCAACAAAATGGCCGCAGCCCATCTCCCAGAGACTGCAGGAGATCCTCCCCCCTTCTTGCTCATGATGATGATGGCTTTTCCCACAGAGACGGTGAGAGAGATGGTGACAGAGATGGTGACAGATGCAGAGAGAGCCCTTCTCCATTATTGGGTAATGGCAGATTCTCCCCTAGGGATGAAGAGGCCTCATCTCTTCCTGGAGATGACAGGAGCCCTAATGCCTCCCACAAAGTAGAACAAGATGATGATGATGGGTCTCTCTCCCCTCGACACACGAGTCATGTTCTTCACTCCAGCCCCCCTCACAGAGGAGACACAAGCAGCCATAGCCCTAGGGTTGATGATAAGAGCTCAATTGAGGATGATTATGGCAACAACAACAACAACAATGGGCAGGATTCAACCCTAGGCAATGAGTCACCATAATTATCATCGTTTCCTGTCATATTAATTACCGTTGAACTCTGCCTGCACCTTATTACTGTTTCTTCTTTATGTTGGGACTTTGTCTGTTGCTGATTACCAGCTTTGGTTGGGTCTGTGGTTCTTGATCACAGATTCAGAAGCAAGATTGATAAAATGGAGGAACAAATTAATGAATTTTTTTTTCATTTTTTTACTGAAAACTTTCATTCATTCAACGTGCTGATTTGGGGGAAGGTTTGGTTGTTATTGTGGAGAAGCTAAAGGGCCAAGCCTAGTTCATCCTCGAGGTCGTCCCCATCTTCAAACAACCTCATGAACCTTGCTTGATCCTGGGCCCTCTTCTTCTTCTCCCACTGCCGGTGTGCAACCAATGCCACGGCGCCCAACAGGATTGAAACTGCAGCAATTACGCATATCAGTAGTGCCAGATGCATCTTCTTGTGCCTTTTTATCTGCTTGCTCCCCACGCCCTGAGGGCTTGAATTTGAATCTGCGCGCAATCCCACCATCACAAGTTGAGTTTTATGGCTTGTCGTAGTCTACTAGCATTACACTTTACATATACAAATAAGAAAAAAAGTGATATATAGGTGCGTAGAGGTTGAGAAAGTAAGGCCCCAATCCCACAATATGATAGTGCAATCCTCCTAACCAGGAAGTATTAATAAATCTTGGAGAGGCCAATATTTTTTTTAGCCACAAATAATATGCCTAAAGAATACATACAAGAAAATTATGTTTGTTTACTTTGTAAGGATTGTCACGAGGGCAATCCTTAAAAAAAAAAGAGTAAAATAATTAAAATGTAAAATTAACATTAATTGACGTAAAAAACAGAGAGAAATACTATCAAAGAAAGCATGGATTCAATGTAAATTATTTTGACTAGTTCAATGACTATAGGGGAAAAAACATGCAAGTACACCTTCATCCACATGTGAATGAGATTATTTTATTCTATTTCAAATTAATGAAAATATAAGCGGGAAAATTATAAAATATAAATGTTATTTTAAATCAACAAGTAACCATTCCTTTGTTAATAAATCGAGATTTGAATTGAGAATTGAAATGTCTGATTTATGAATCGAGAATCGAATTTCGAATAGAAATTTTGTGATTTTTTTTCCATATTAATTAATTCTTATTTCCTATAATTTATAATTTTTTTTTGGTATTTTATTTTTTTGTGACTTTTTTAGTAATTGTTTATTTTTTCACATTAGATTCATAATACCAAAGAATAGAATTTCTTTTCCACTTAATTAATTCACACATCAGACAAATTTTTTTTTTAAATTTTTATTTTTATTTTTGTGACTTTTTAAGGATCTTAGTCCCTTGAGAATCGATATTAAATTAATTTATGTATATTTTCGATTCTTTTAAAGAATTAGATCATTTATTTTTAAAATAATAAATTAAATCATAAACCATACGATTTTGATAACAGTGGACCATTCTAGGAAACGCAACATTAAATTATGCATGAAAATAAATAAAATTTTAAAAAATTAAAAAAAAAAACAATTTAAAAAAAGATTAGTGCATATAAATGCTGACATTTTACCATGCCTCCTCATTGATCTGAATCCCCTATTTATAAGAGTTAGAAAATAAACGTCAGGATTAAATACACAATATTTAATTTTATGGGCAACTATAATGTTATTTATAATTATCCGTATTATTTATATAATCCCCCATAAATGATCATTACTGGAGAAAAGAATTATCAGAATTACCTCGCTAAAAACTTTGCCTATAAAACCCTACATGATAAAACTTGAAGGATGAAAAAAATAGTATAGTATTCAAATATCCTACGATGATGTTCCTCATAGAATATCTCAATGAGGAAGAATCATATATCTTCAAGTATAAATAAAAAAAAAAAAGAAATTTCATGAGAAATAACATATATCACAATAAAAATATATGTATTCAAATGAGGATAACATAATAAAATAATAATAAAATATTTAATCATAACAAATATTTGCATCACCAATTAGATGATCAATTTTTATACTAAGATCCTCAAAAGAAGAATAGAATATATAAATGAGACAAGAGTCATCATCAGTTTTCAATGAAGTCTGAGTTGTAATCACTAATAGATTCGAAATCTCATGATCTCAATCACAACCAATCAAAGACAAAGATGAGTTCCCTTATCAATTCTTTAGATTCTTGCATTTTAATTTCGAAGAAATACTACAACTCCTGCACAATCATGTGTATTATGAGATCTTTAACTATAAGAGTATTTATAATATTCATTATATCTAAGTGAATTTCAACATTCAGAACCCAAAATTAATTTTTAACTGAAATATTATGGATAATAAACTCAAACTCTGTCAAATTTGACATTAATTGGTAATTATATATACAATAATTTCATTAAAAAAATATTTCAATTTATCAAAAAATAAATAAATTATCAATATCTAATTAGGTAAATAATATTTGATGAAATTAAATAAATAATTAAAAATCTTTAGAATATATCATTTTCCAATATCAATAATAAATTTGAGAGCTAACTATATATATTTACACACACACACACACACACACACATACATATATATATTAAAACTACATGCTATGATTATTTTGTCAAAAAAAGTAAATAAATTTGTATATAGTTTTAGGTTTTGGCAATGCATTTATATTTTTGTAATTTAATAAGCTATCTTTTAATTATGAGTATGCATAATTTTTGGCTGTGTTTGTATTTCTATCTCATATCATCGAGTTTTGAGAATCATAATTTTTGATTATTTATTTATATTTTTATTTTTATCCCACAATTCTTCATAACTTCACATTTTGAGAAATGACATTTTTTTCAATAATTTATGATAGAACTAAATCTTAATCATATTTGCATATATTTATACATTCAAATGAGATAAATAAGGTAAAAAAAACAAAATATTAAATAAAAATATAAATTCATTACTTTCATTAGAACCAAGTCGTAATGTCAATGTGTTATCCGAGAAAGAAAAATAGAAAAACATAACTATTATAGAAGAGTTTTGAATTCTTTTTCCATAGATCTCGACATCCTATTTATGAGAGTTAGTAAACTATAAAATTAAATATAATATTTATTTCTATACAAATAAATATCAAAATTAATATAATATTTAATTCATGGGTTATAACTTAAATATTATAACACAACTATTTTGATTAATCTGACAATGATTTTATACGAGTCTTTTTATTATGATGATTATATAAAAGAATTAGTTTGTACTAAATATTAAAAAAAGTTAACATATTATTAAAAGTGACTCAATAAAATTAGTTTATTGTGCGTTATTATGATTACTTATGAGTGTCATTGTATATTATTTTCACAAAGAAAATTTAATTCAAAAACATATTTTACAATTTAATTAAATGATAATAAATTATAATTGAGAAAATAATATTTAACATATTATTGATGCTTTAAAAGAGTACGTCATTAATCAACTGCATGACATACATATGTTCATTAATAATATCATTTAAAACATAACAATGTATCATAATAAAATACAATATTATATTATATTATAATAATTATCTAGAAAAATTTCTAAATTCATTAATAAAATTATTTTGAATATAATAATATTTATAATATTCTAAATATTTTTATTATTTATATTTTCAAACATGTTCAGTTTATCTTACACCATGATGCATTACATCTACGGCACAAGATTTTCATCATTATTTCTTGGAAATCTAAAGCTAAGCTTTAGATTTTTTTTTAAAAAAAAAATTTTAAAAAAAATACACTAAAATGCTAAATAATTATATTTTTGTGCACTTAAAATCAAAATTTTAATTCTATCCCCAACTGACATGTCAATGGTTAAAAATAATAATAATAAATTTAATATATATGTGTGTGTGTGTGTGTGTATATATATATATATATATATATATATTATTTATTTATTTATTTATAAGGTTGACCCAAAGGAAAAAACTTACAAAAAAGAGAGAAAAAAAGAGAGGCAAGATAACACATTGCTAACCTATTGATAAGGTTGAACATTCCGAGCATAAAAATTCTGCGGTGAATTCTTTATCTTTGTTTCTTCTATATTTTCCATCAGAATTTCGGAAATCCGAAGGACAAATTTCCCATTCATCAAACACGTCATCCGGGGAGAAGACATCCGCCTCGTAAAATCCACACCGCTTACATTTTATGCTTGCAAACTCTGTCAGAGGCTGCCCTTTAAGAAAATATAAAATGCAAAACAATGAGGGCATGCCAACCAAAAATCAAACATGGAAGCCAGTCAGCATCATATTCTGTCATATTATGTTATGATACGCGCTCAATCTTTGCAATCCTATCACTACACTAACCATAAGACTTCCAATCTTTTCATTATTCATTGATTTTGATAAAAAGTATCTTTTATGGCTCATAAGAACTTAGAAATTAACAATATTTGACAAAAATAATACTGAAATGTATGATCACCCAAGCAGTATTAGTTTGATGCGTTGATGCAATGTCGCGATGACAATTAATTTCATCCAAGAATAATAAATCATAGATTTTAGGCTCAACAGGCACAATCTCTCTAACTTTCAGAGCTAAAATTATCAAGATATTAATCTTATGTATTGAATTAGAAAAATTTAAACCATCACTAATACAGTAGAACCTCCCTAAATTGATCCTCTATAAATTAATAATCTTCATTATTTAATGAAAAATCAATCCACGACTCCATGGAATGTGTATAATTTAATAATTCTACTATATATTATTTAATGCAAAATAAAAAATACCCTATGTAAAAATATTAATTTAAGGAATCAATATTCCTTATAAATCTAAAAATATTATACATCATAGATAAAATATATTGCTTGGTAAAATTAATATTCCTTATAAAAATACCTATCTAAAGTAGTTTATTTTTTTTCAATAGTCCGTATATTAAATTGTATGTTTCTAAGTACCTTATGAGCTATAACATAATTTGGATTTGAAAGATCAAGAAATAAAATACAAGAATGAAAAACATTTAATTTTTAATTTGTTGACATGAGAGGATTTTCATCCATAACTTCACCATATTTCTCTTTTTCTTGATCTTGAGACGATGAAATTTTTATTAAATCTTCATTTGAAATTTTCTCATGGGCAACTTATTGCTTTTCCTCGGGATTTATAAGCTCGTGAACAGACATTGGGTGACTAATTGGCAGTTGATTAATAGCATCTTTAAGTTCATTTTCTATATCTTGTTCTTCGAACCCACTTCATTTTTTTGAGTTTCTCTTTCAAAGAGATCTGTGTGCTTACAACAATTGGCTATTGTCTTGCTAGAAATGTCATTCTATACTGCCTTAGCCCATTTCATGGCTATCAATTGATCAACCTTATAGATGTCTACCTTTTGTTGTTCATCTCTATCAATTGCATCTTAGAGTTGAAAACACATATATCACCTCTTGAATGCTGCTATTATTCCAGCATCCATTGGTTGAATTTTAGAAGTTGTATTAGCTGGAAAAAGAAAAACTTGAACATTTGTAAGAGGCAAATCACTCACCACACGTGAAGGAGCATTATTTAACAAAAGTAAGACTTTTCTATTAACATTTTGTATTTGTTGATCCATCTTTTGTAGTCATTCCCTGAAAATGAGTCCATTCATCCAAGCTTTTGCATTACTACGATAATAGAAACACAATTGCTCTCCAATTTTTCTATTAAAAGCATGTGACCTTTGTGCATTACCAATGATGAGAGGTTCCATTTTGTGAGACCCATCTGCATTTGTAGCAAAGACAAAAGTTAGACATATTTTATCTTTCTTAGAACCTTCAATTTGACATGTTCAATTATTCGATTAGGAGCCATGCAATAAAAGAATCCTGTTTCATCGATGTTGTATATGTCTTGAAGTGAATAGCTTTGAAATTTTTCTTTTATTATTGGCATATTTCTGTCAAATGCATCTAAATCAGCAGAGCCACTTTCTCCATATGATTTTTGAGCTTTGAATCCATGGCGAATACTGAACTTTGCAATTCATCCATTTGAAAATTCTGGTATTCTCTCTCCAAGTTCAAGTTGTCTAGCAAATTGACGAGTCTTTTCCTTGATTAAATCACCTGATAATGCCACTCGACGTGCTTGTCATTGTAAAATCTAATTTACTAAAACATTATCAAGTTCAGGATGCTTCACAGCTCTTTGACGCTTAGATGTAAGTTCAATTGAGACCATGCTTTCATATTGTTGATGCTTAACAAGGATGTTGCTGATGGTTCTTTGTGTTGAAACTTTTGAAAGCTTGAATTCTTGCATTGCCCAATTTGTAAGAGTTGATTGTTTGATGGATGAATTTGCTACTTTATGATGATAAATTTTAAGTTTTTGATCATTACTCAAAGAAGATGAAGACTTCATTTTGAAAGAAAAAAGAAATAAAAAAAAGGACAAACTATAACTCAACTGTTGTATGCATTAGCCTTTATAATTCAAGTGAGGAACTTTTGATATTCCACACCTGGAAAACTTTTTTGGAAATATGGCCACGACCTTTGGTATTTTAAAATTTAAGTTGATTAATTTAAGCACAACTTTTGACTTTGAAAATTGACGTTAAATTTATTAAGGCTTACATGGATTAATCATGTCATATCTTTGATATATTTTCTGATTTTTTTAGATGAAGGTTCTATAAATTAATAACCTCCATTAATTAATAATTTTTTGTGCTACGGATCATATTAATTTAGAAAGATTCCACTGTATATTGGATCTCATAAGAACTCAAAAGTAAAATATGTTTGATCGCTATTACTATTGAGACGATTGACCAATATGAAAGTTTGTCATATGCAGCTACCCTAAGGTTTGTAAAAATAATTTTGAGGGAAGGAAAAATTTTTTTTTTAAAAAAAAAAACATAAGCATTGGGTATGACATCTATTAATTTTGAAGAGAAAATCCTTATAAATAAGCCTCCGGTGTAGATAACTTGTCACTGCAAGAATAAAACTGCCAGTTTTTAGGCCTAGAACTTAAAAATTGATACCTATTTAATCATATGTTTTTGCATTTTTAGATCTCATCATTCAATTTTCAAATTCAAAGATTAAGCACTAATTTGGAGTTTTTTGGACCATTAGATCAATAGATCATCAATTATTGATGATGCAAGCTATTATCTTCTTTCTTTCAGTAATTAAGTTCAACATAAAATATACACACACATAAATCTAGCATTGTGGGCGATATAACATTTCATATAAATAAAATAGCTAATATAAAATATGATTTGAAAAAATAAATGTTCAAAAATATCCAATTACAAACAAAAAGTCATTAAGTAAAAGTGTAAAATACTTAATTCATCAAAAATAGCAATCTTATAAAATCCTCAAGCATGAAATGAGTCTCAACTAAACATGGGTATTACTTGTAACATGTGATTGGTTACCCACAACATGCTTGTTACTCCTAATGCAACAGAGCAAAAATCTAGAGTAAGCTTACCTATTAACCCTTGCACGATTAAATGAGCAAGCAGTGTCAGAGGCAAGAAATACAACACATTTTCATTGAAAATAAAAATGAACTTGACAGATATACTCTGTGAAGACCCCTGTGTAGTGTAAGTAGAATCAATAGACTGCTACAAAATCTATGACATCTAAAATACTCTTCCATAACTTGCATATAAGCTCCAATCATAGTCTCGAGCATATTATCTCTATCGGCTAAAACTAAAGAGGATGATAAAACTAGAACTTTCATGTATATAATTAAGTTAATCTAAACAATAACTTAATTGGGTACTTTCGTGTACAAAATAAATAGATCAAATATCAAATTGTTATTCTTGTGCAACAATAGACTTCCACTGAGTAATTCTATGTGGCAAAACATCCAATGGGAAAACATCACTCCTCATCTTTGCATAATTATATCATTACCATTGTTAATCACTCCTCAAAATTATATTATTTTCAAACACTAAATCAATTTTTGCGCATCCATAGAAATCTAGATATTTATATTATATTCTTCTCGTCAATCACTAGACATTATTATTAATATCCGTCAATAAAATAGAATTAAAATGTTATTACATAAATATTCACATTATGGACCTCATAAGAACTCTAAAATTAAAAGTAATAGGGCAAAATAGTACTTTGATAATTGATTACGGTGGAGGTCAATCATCATGTTACATGCTTGTATTGGAGAACATGCCTTATTGCAATGATAAATATCTTCGTCCAATGGCAGTTAATATTCAGATTCAATACACATCAAATATAATCTCTCTAATTTTTGGAAGTAAGACTGCTGAGATATTAAGTTCTCTCAGATCCTGTGCGATTTCGTACTAATCTCTATATAACTTAAATTATCAACTATTTTTAAACAAATCAAGGGATCAAAATGATAACTATCCACTATATATTCAAGGCACATCAAAATATCAAACAAACAAAAAATGAAAAATTCAAGAATTTAAACTATTTAGTACTCTTGTATTATTTTGGCACAATTGGAAATTACAATTATAGATTTTATATTAATTGAATGTTTTATATATTAATTTGTTGTGCAATTTCATTTATAATATTTTTGGATGCATTTTAATTTCTATAGTAAATGTGCATTTTTGTTAACATGTTTATTTTTTACCGCAACCTACTTGTAAGATATAATCAGTGAATTTAGAATAGATTCTGAATGTTTTTAAGTGTTTCATTTACCACAACTTGGATAAATGTTAATGTTCCAAAGAAAAAAATATATTTTAGAAAGATACTATGCCTCTGTCTTGTCACTTTTTTTTTTGTATAAATCATTGTTAGATATTAAAATAATATTTAATAATTATCTATTAGTCTTAAAAACATATATTAATTTAAATTTAAATAAAATATATTTCATAAATTTTCATCTCAAGTATTATATTTTATGTTTATTTTTTTATTTCCAATTTTCTTTTATCTTTATTAACAAGAGCACCCAACTTGTGATAATAGTATGCACAAGGTGAGTGCGCCTATACAAGACCCGTGGGAGCATTGTATATGTGCAAGTGCAAATGTACGTAGTGCAACAATAGACTCATGTTGAGCATCAACTAATAGTACAGTAAACAAAGAGCAAATGATATATTATTTTTTCTTAGTATATGGAATCCCACTTGGATCTCAAGTTAAGAGGAAGAGCTATAACTCAATTACATATGACTTGTTGGATTATGTTATTATGTATCAATAAATACAAAATAAATTGAATTAGATGAAAGTAAAATTTGTATGAAAATGAATTCATCCTTGATTAGAGGTGTCAAATGGGCCCGATCCAATACGGCCCAGTATGGCCCAGCATGGCATGGCACAACCAGTATGATTTTGAGCAGACTCGTGCCTAATGTGTTGGGTCGTCTCAGGTCATGTCGGATCGTGCCGATTTTGTGAGCAGCCAATTTTTGAAATGGATATTTCATTCTTTTATGTGGCTTGCGGAAGTTCTAGCACCCCGATTGGACATCACATGTTGATGTTCTATCTAGTCTAATAAATTAAACAAATTTGAAGAATTTTTTGAGCCGTTGCATTGCATCCGACGATTGTCAAATTTATGCCCTAAATAATATTTAAAAAATAAAAAAATATTTTTAATAAAAAAATATATAAATAACATGTTAATATATTTTATTTTTCATAATTAATTTGTAAACTCTCATTCTCTCCTCGCCTAAAAATTGATTGTGTGCTATTTTTGGCAATTTTTTAATAATTTATATTTTCAATATTATGGAATATCAGTATTAATTTGATAACAAGCATTAACTACAAGGGGCAAGAAAACTAGATAAAACATCAAAGTGTGCTGCATACATAAAATAACGACACACATTATAATTATATTAGAATTAGTTTTGTATTTAATAATATTATATTAATAAATAAATTAAAAATTAAATAACAAATTTAAAAAATACTTACCTACTTATCTTTCTAGGTCTATTTTATAAATTAAAAAATAATAATAAAAAATTAATTAGACCTAGATATTGATAATAATAACTTGACCAAAATATCCAAGACTAAAACTAAGTTATTTTCGTGATCACCACTCATTTACTTAAAAAATCTAAAAATAATCAAACTTGAGTAGTCTAGATATACTTTAATATAGTTAAAAAATATTAGAAATATCAAAAAAAAATTTAACATAATATATATATTATAAAAAATATATATACATGTAGGAATACTGATAATACTTATCAACTTAGAGACATGATAATGAATATACAAAAAAACATGATAATTAGATTTTGGTCAGACTTAATTTAGTAGCGGAGTCTTTTTCATTATTTCAACTTCGAGTTCATTGATCCCTTTTATTTACCATTATGAGTATGGAAAAAAAAATATGATAAAATTAATTACAAAATTAATCTTCTAATTAGATTTTAGGAAGATCCTAAATAATTAATATCATGCAAGCTTAATTCTAATTTGAATATTATAGAATTTCTAGGTCAAAAATAAGAATGACATAATAAAATATTTTAAATCTAAAAAATAATTAATAATTATTGATTTCAATAAATATAGTTAAATGATGTCTATGAAATCTAATATTTGGACTTGTCACAATAATACTTCATTTGTATGTATCACCCTCCACTATATTCATTTCAAGTAAAAACTAAATAAAAAAATTTAAAATTTTCTATGATCTTTCATTCTCATGATAATCCCATCATATATTGGTGTCTCATGAAGATTTTTATAAAATGACATTCAAAATAAATTTTTTAATATTATATTCAATAAAACTTCAAAAAATAGTATCATCAATAATATGGTTATCAGAAACTTTAAAAATTAGCCCTTAGGTGATATTTTTCATATCAAGTATATGTGTAACGAAATTAACCTAATAATATAAGTAAAAATTAAATTATTTTTCCCACATTTAAAAACATAAAAAATTCACTAAAATATCTTAAAATATCTATAAAAAATAAAAAATTTATATTCTATATTTATTAGCATATCTAAAAAAATTTAAAATAATATCACTAAAATATTTCTATGTTTTATATTCTATATTTATTAGCAGAACAAATAGTTCTATGTTCTTCCACATAGAATTACTCAGTGAAAGTCAAAAGCAAGAAATACAAACATGAGTATTATTATTGTGCAACAATTTGATATTATATTTATAAAAATTCACTAAAATATCTTTAAATAAGAGTTTTATATTCTATATTCTATATTTGCATAATTAAATTCATGAAATTTACCTAATAATTTAGTCTGTTGTTGAAAAAGAGTTTACCTATGAACCTTTGCACAATTAAATTCACTAAAATATCTTAATATAAGTAGAATTAAAATTATTTCTCCTATTTTTGAAAATATAAAAAATTCACTAAAATACTTAACAGAAAAAATAAGAGTGTTATATTCTATATTTGTCAACATGCCTAAAAAAAATTCAAATAATATCACACATTATAAGAATTATACCTACATGATATTATAATTATTTATTTAGTACCAACATATAATATTCGACCACGTCAATAATAAGCATAACAAACTTATTATTTATGATTCAAACTAAGATACACAGGTGCATATATAATAATAGTAGTATATTTAGCAAATACAGAATATATTTTCATTTTAATATCAAAGCTATTAAGATAAAAATCAAATATTTATAATATTAATCTTTCATTCTATCTATTTATTATTTGACTGCCTGTATAAATCATAGAATTAAGGCGAAATGGTTAAAAAATATATTAAAATACATGTTCACCTATATATTTCAAGCAGAATAAATAGATTAATAAAAAAAATTAAAATAATATATTTACATATTATTATACAATATATGATAATTTTAAGATGACTCCGAGTACGAAAATGAATATCATATTCAGATATAATAACTATGTCATTCAGTTAACTAGGAAAAAATAATGAAATGATTCGGAATTGAAGCAAGCTATCTCAATACTTAAATAATAATTATTGTTTCATCCTGTCATATGATAATAATAAAAATTAAAATATATTAAATTAATAAAAATTATATATATATATATATATATATATATATATATCTCATATTATCTAAAATACATAATTTATTGACTCCTTCGTGCATATCATAATATCAAAGTTTATTTTTTCTATGACTAAATAATTATTTTAGATAAAAAATCAAGACTGTGACTAAATATCATAAAAATAATTTCATACCTAAAATACAAAATTTTAGAATAAATATCAAGACTACAACTAAATATTGAGGCTGTCACTATTACTGGCTTCAAAATTAGAAGTGACAATCTAAATCATATAATAGATACAAATTGATCACGAAATTAGAGAATTGGCATGTAATACATATTTATTTTGCTAATGTATTGATGTTGTGCAATTTTAAAGGTTTATAATGTATTTATCTAAATCATACATATTGCAAGGTAAGACTGAAATATATGTATGTTTTTATTAAGCTATGAATTATATTCATTTTAATTTATAGTACATTGCAATGAAATATTGATATTTATATTTTTAAAAATTAAAATTTTACTTAAAAATAAAAGCCAACACTACACTCAGCAATGTTGGTGCACACTACCCACTACGATTGCTCGCTAGCCATTGTGGTGTGGTGTGGTGTTTGGTTTGGCACTACATTACTACAATAGTGGCACTTGGAAGTACCATTGCACTGCCACTATCCACTAAGCATTGGCCAATGCCCAATGAGCACTAGGCTAGGCATTGGGAGTGGCTAGTGGGTCATGAAGTCTTAGGGATTGGGTCACTAGGGTGGTTAGTCTATTTAGTGGAGAGTCATGCCACTGTTGGCTAGACCCAATTCAGAAAGGCAAGTCATCAGGTCATGCCAGGTTTGACACCTTTATCTCAGAATAAGTGCATTCATTCTTTTTGCCAATTAAACTACTTTTTGTTAGAAATTTGGTTTACATAATTATGTTACAATTAGTCACTTTTTCTTTAGAAGTTCGGATATTAGGTTTATCTTGCTAAATCTTGCACATAGATGGAACTATTATTAAGTAAAAAAGATTAATTAAAAATCATCTCTAACTCTAAAAAAATCTTATAGTCACAATTTCAAACATAATTTTAGAAGACTTACACTTTCTTGTAATTTTAAGTTGATTACTCCGACATGCATTTGATGTTATCACACATAATGCGTGTAATTAATACTTACACTAACATAGGTCTTCTAGGTTGTGCTCTGATCAATACTCCAATTTAGCATGATATAAATTTTCTATTCAATCTGATTCCTTCAATTGGATCTATAACATGTAAGAAAATTATTAAAAAATTAATTATTTAACTATAATCAGATCAGATATGATTTATACTATTAATATAACTAGTCGTTTCTTAAATTTTTCATGTCATTTTCACTTAGATGCACTAATACAGGCATATAATTTTTTGCATATTAAAGTATGTGAAAAAATTTGAGTGTTGGATTTTTTTCAGTAATCACATGCACATACAGTTAGATTCATTTTGGGCACCACCTTTTTCCAAGAGGATATCTATTATAAATTTTTATACTTTTCTTTGATAAAATTTTATCTCCTAAAAAAAGAATTAAATTATATTTCAAGATCTAATACATATATATAATTCATTGTGGTTGTTATGGTCAAATACGAGATGCTTTAAAATATGCACCTTCTTAGATTAGGTATCTTCCTACATCTACTATTTCTTATTATCATAGTCATGTAGTAAGATAAACAATTTCCAATTCAATATTTTACAAATGAACGAAATACACGGATGAATTACTTTTTTGAATTTTTTTCTCATAGAGAAAATTTAGGATAATCTATTGCTATGACTTATATTCTTAAAGAAAATTAGTTAGTTGACATCTTCACGAATAGATTAAAGATGTAACAACTCAATTCTTTTTCCAAGTTTAATATTCAAAATATTTACAAATCATATTGAAAAAATATTATATTTTTGTATATTTTTCTATTTAATTTTTGTTTTTAATTCTATGAATTGGAGCACACAATATGTAGACTATCTCTATCCAAGTTAGAAGCTATTCATAACCTCTTGTATATTTCATTTACATTTTGAGAGTTTTACATTTCCTCATTTTTCAACATCAAGCATATCTACACATCATGATATAATAATAATTAAATATAAAAAATTACATAAATAAATATTATAAATAATAATGAAGATCGAGATCGTACCTAGTATATAATGCTCCCATGTAAAAATATACAATCTCACCCTCAAAATTTAGAAAAGCAACATCTGATGAGTGTCGAACCTGATAACTACCACCCTTGGACGAAATAACTTATCATTATGTCAAGACATAACCTCTAATAGATACATGTAATACAAGAACTTCCAAGATGATCAGTCATCTTAATATTATTTTTATCCAAATATATTATATTTCAAAATTCTTATGAGATATGATATGTTTGTATTTATATAATAACACACAAACTATAAATAATAATGAAATGTACAAAATAAATATAAATGACATAATAAAATACAAATAATAAATATGATATATAGCTCATTTAAATCTACAAAATCATTATAAGTATCAATGCTAGTATTATAGTAGCCTATCATATCTTTATTCTTTGTTGAATTATTCATATCATTATGATTATTTTAATCATCGATAAAATAGAAGATATGATCTTGAAGTTGAAAGTTCTCTTATAGTGTGAGCATGATCCTTGATCTTAAACTGTCTCAAATATAAAATACATTCTCCTTTGCTCCAATAGCTTTGTCATATTATCTCACATCATTGTATTGTCATCCTCAAATACAAAATTTTCTAAACCATTGTGGATTTGTATCTTTATTTTTCATTCTTTCTATCAACCACTCAATATTATTATTTATATGTCAAAAAAATAAGATTGATACTTCATTGGTTGTATCTTCTCAACTATACTTATATAAAATAATACTTATAGTATTCTACATGTTTTTGTCACTTATATTTTAAACATTGTTTCATTTTTTATATTATAATGCATTATATATAAAGCTACACACTTTTAATAAAAAATAAATGCAAAACCAAAGTTAAAGTTTTATATGAAATATGCTATGCAGCTACATCATAAATATAAAAAATACAATGAATTTTTCAAATAATTATATTTTATTAAAAATATATAATTACATAGATTAAATTAAACAAAATAACTAACAAGATGATCGATAGTTTGAATGGAAATTATTATGCAAATTACAAATAATCATTTAATTATTCAAATTGTATGTTGGCCAATATATTTTTTTAATTTTTTATATTTTACAACTTTTAAGTTCTTTAAGTTCGATTTATTTTTTAAATTATAATATATATAATCTCACATAAGATGATTGTTTGAATTGAAATAATCACATTGACTCCTTGTGAGATTTGATATTAGAAAATATTAAAAATTATTTCAATATATATAATATATGAAAAAATGTCATTACACTTGATGAATATTTATACTTATATACATATATATATTAAAAATAGTTTTATTTTTTTAAATTCAAATTATACATATATGAATAGATATTTTCTATCTTATGTAATCATACTACTAATATTATATACATCTAATTGTAATACAATATGTAAGAATATATATAGACATACATATACATCATATTATAACAATCTTATAATTTTTTTTAAAAAAATTATTTCATTCATATTTAATTATTATAGCTTTACTAGTTGTAGTAATCACAAAATAAAATATAATATATTAATAATCAAGACATAAATTTAATATGTTAAATTCTAATGAATTATAAAATTTTTATAATTTACTAGATATATTAATAAATTTTATCAAATTTTAAATACACTCCAATAATTAAAAAACTAATTTTATGATACGACACATATATCTAACATGAAATATCTTAAGCTCTTAGCTAGGTGATCCTCTCTAATAATTCGTATGAATAAAATTATTATGATATTATTATTTCTAGTATTATTAAATGTAATGATATATATTTTATTTTATATTTCATTATTGTTAAAAATGCTCGTCAGACAATCATATAAGACAGAATCATCATTAAGATATAAAATATGACAAAATCCTAATATTTTTGTCGTGAATTTTTAATTAAAATTAATATAAGGAATGACAATACATGAAAAGACATGGTATTTTGAATAGTTCATAAATCAAACATCAAATAGAATTTTTTTTGACTTCTCTAACATTTTTCTTTTAAATTATATTGAAGTGAGTTCATACAATAAAAATTTATATATTAAACTTATTTTTTTTATGTGCATGAAAAAATATAGGACTAGAAGATAAACTAATTTCGAATATTTATGTTGAGTTATCATTAAATAAATCAAAATTATATAAAATATTATTTCTATATTTACTATATTCAGTATAATATATTTTATTAAAATAAGTAAATATAGAAAAAGTAAAAGAATAATATATTATTATTTCTTTATAACTTTATTAAATAAAAGTAAAACATAAAAAAAAACATGTAATGTGCATATACCTTAAAAAATTAAATAACATCCAACACTAAATTATATTTAATTAACTATTGCAATTTTGTTATTTGCTGGATTTTATCATCAATTACTAATAAATTTACATAAAATTATAATTTATATAATAAATATTTAATTTTAAATCTTTGATAATCATAAACAATCAAACAGATAAAATTATAATTTAACGAAAAAAGCATATATATTTATCTATTTAGTACACATTTTAGTTTTTTTTTAATTGGGCATTAAGTAGATAAAATCCATACAACTATTTGATTCTATCTAAAAGTCAATTGTCAGGCGTGTCATGTCATGACATGACACATGGTATTGTAGCATGCTAGTCAACCCTCCTGGTCCAACCCAACCCATTTGCCTCATCTATATGCAGACCAATCTTCTAGGCCCAATAGAGCTCATGCTATTTCCACGCATGATTTTAGGCAAGTCAAGTCGTGTCAGACCTAATTTTCCCAAGGTCATACCATAGGAATTAGAGAAAGCCTTGCCACCCGACACATCTACCTTCTACACGAGTCTCCCAGTTCTCATCGATTCAATAAAGGTTGTTGTAGAAGGAGAGATGGAAGAGATAGTGGCAAAATAATACATATCTCATATTAGCAAATCTCTATTTCTTTCCATTAACAATTAATTATTTCTTCATGATATCTTTCACATTCCCAATAAAAAAACATAATTTGTTATCTATTCATTGTTTTACTCGATCTAATTATGTTTCTATATAATTTTTTCATGATCATTTTTTCATTAAAGATTTAGCAATGCAGGCAATTCTACACCGAGGAAAGAGTGATGGCGGAATCTATTCCTTTGAATCCATTTCTATTCATTCTTCTATACAATCATATTCTACTTCCCTCTTTACATGGCATGCCAGGCTAAGATGCACAAATGCATCCACAATTCGAAGAACAATTGATAACAATTTGATTTTGAATTCTACTAATGTTGAGTCTTTGTGTCAATCTTGTTTTTATGGGCAATGATCCTTTGAAACAACTATTTACCCTATTAATTTCTTACTTACTCTTGCCTTGACTCATGTATCTTCATAAGAAAAATTAATTCAACCAAAACTAAATTATAAAGCTCTTCTAACATTTGGCTGCTTATGCTATCCTTGGCTACGCGCTCACTCAAAATAAATACATTGATAATTTATTAGACAATACAAAATGGTAACTAGCAAAGCCATTGGCACTCATACGTCTGTCTCTGCCAGGCTCAATGCTAAGGATGGTAAATCATTTCATGACACCACATTGTTTCGTAGCATTGTTGGTAGTTTGTAATATTTCACTTTTATATGCTCTAATATTATCTATGCTTAGAAATGTCAAATGAGTTGGGCAGCTTGGACACGGCACAAGGCACAACCTGGCTGAGTCTTGTATGGCCGACACGACACGATCTAAAAGAATGTCTGGATATGAGTCATGTCAACCCTAGGTATGGATCATGTCGTGCTTGACCAAAAATTATCATGCTTCGTGTCGGCCCATGCATGACCCGCGTGCCTAGACCATTGACAAGATCCATCAACACGAAGACATTGACCCAGAATCGAGAACGGATCATGAATCACATATAACCATGTAATAAATTTTATGTGGTGACAGTGCGAGATGGTAGTGGCAACGACAACGACAGTGACCAATGGATGCTGCAAGTAATGGCACTGCTCACAAAACCAACACGACCCAAGATGATCCGACACGAGTCTACCCAAGATCATGCTGATCGTTCCATTGCAAGCCGGGCAAACTATCAATCGTGCAGTATCAGGCACAACATGACACGATGACCCAACTAGGCCACTCAAAAATGGATCATATCATCACAACATGACCCATTTAACACCTCTACATATGCTATCAATAAGGTGTCACAATATATGCATTATCTGACTAATGTGCATTGGGGTGCTACCAAACATATCTTGCATTATCTTCAAAACTCTACTAGTCATGACTTGTTTTTAGCTAAGCAATCAAAAGTTCTTGGTGTATGGTTATGATGAAATGGATTGGAGTGACTCTCTAGATGATAAGAAATCAACCACTAGCTTGATAATTTTTTGGGTTCGAATTTAATATCTTAGGTCTATCACAAGCAACATTTTGTTTCTCATTTCTCTACTAAAGCTGAATATAGGATAATCACCACCACTGCTTCGAAGATTACATGGTATTATTTATTGATGCATTAGATTAGTTTACCATTGCAATCTTCCCCTTTTTGTGGTGTGATAATTTTAGTGTTACTTAACTAATGGCGAATCTAATCTTTCATCATCATACTAAACATATAGAAATTTACGTTCACTTTGTCCGTGACCAATTGAAGTACAAATTGTTGCAAGTTAAATATATAATTTTTCATGATCAACTAGCTCATGTTTTTACTAGGGCTTTACCTATGAATCATTTTAATTAATTACGTGACAAGTTGACCATGAAGTCTCTTCTATCTCAAGTTGTGGGGGAGAGATGGGGAATATAATTTTATTCTAAATGTATATTGGGAATGTACAGCTGTAGTCGTATAAGTATTCTACATTCATCATAACATTATTGTATAAATACCCATTAAAATTTATATTATTAATTAAGTCTTCCATTATAACATAATCTAAGAAAGTATTAGCAAATACACGCTTGCTAGAAAAATGGATACTTGCATGATGTACGAAAATGCATAATGTAAGAACATGCACACGTGCACTTCCAAAAATTGCATGCCCATGTTACATGTTGAAACATGATAGCATGGCTTCGGTGATGAAACGGACATAGATATCCGTGGCATGATCATGCATGCATACAACGTGTTTGTGTTTATGCTCAGTATCAATGAAGAGCTTGTATGATAAAATTGCTGACAGCTCGGGAGTTCAAACACAAGCATATCCATGCCATTCTGGACCCTCGATGTGCTCGTAATCCCGTCTCCTGCACGCTCTTCGAGCGGAGTACGCTTGCACGTTCAGGAGATCGTAATGGCACGTAAAACCTTGTTAAGTAGAGACCTCGCCAAGTATCCGCCACGTTAACTCAAGATGTAAACAACAAAAGTAAATGTACCTGCCATGATTCGTGTCCATTAAAGGCATATGATACATTGATCTGCTTCACATCAGGCAATTCTGTCTTGTTCCCTCCTTGACAAATAAAATACACAGTTGGCGTCACATTCGGTAACTCATGCGTATTGTAGATTTTAATCGAATCAAGCGTGACTGCTGCCGGCATTACCAGTCCTGCCATAATAGAACAATCAATCGACCAGACAGGTTATGATCTAATAACTCACAGATTTAACATCGAGTAAATGTTTTCGCGGGCAAGACATTTAAAGTTACTTCATAAATATTGAAGGATGCAGAGCTTACCTAAAAAAAACGTTATGAGAATATATATAACAAGAACAATGGAGGCCACACATTTTGGCACCTGCCGATTCGTCATCGCGGAGCTAATCGATGGAATGCGAGCTTGGCATCACGTCGGTGTCGGTCAATCAGTTTTGACGTACTTACTCGTTTCCCATGGGCCTCACTATGTGCATTATATATATATATATTGAATATTGTATATACATTGTATACGTACTATATATTTGTATGCTACTGTATATTTGTATGCTACTGTATACATACATATTGTATATATACGTACTATATAAAGATAAACTATATCTATATACATATATGTATACTATAAAAATATATACATTTATATTGTATATTACATTATATATATATATATATATATCTATCTATCTATCTATACATAATGTATATGTGTGTGTGTGTGTATTTTGTATATACCATGTATATAAATGGTGTGCTATATATAAATGTATAATATATATAACTATATATACACATATGTACTATATATACAATGTGTGTACTATTATTGTTTGTATATATATAATAATTATGTTGTATATAAACATATATAATACATGTATATATATAGACATAGATATATTGTTTGCATATATACGTATAATGTGTATGTATATATGTATACTATATATGGTGTGTATATGTATACATACTACACTAATGTTTATATATATATTGTATATGTAAATATACATATATATATATATATAGTATATTCACACACACACACACATATATATATAATATATAGTAAATGTATATAATATATACATATAGATAGCAAATACAATACACTATTTTTTTTTTGAAAGAACTTTTATTTTTTTGATGTGAGTATGAGTATTTTATGTTCTCGTTTTGTTGGGTTTGGGTACCACTATCACAGCCAAAACATAATTCATAAATATATATTTTTTTAGGATATTTTTTTAAAAATGAAAATTTGAATAAATATTTTTTTAAATATTTTCATTTTGTACTCACTGAACATTATTTTTTTAATAAATAATTAGCAGGGCATAAACTTGAGTTGTGTATGGAAATAATACATTTAAAATAAAAAAATTAAAATCTAATCATAGTTTCAAAAATATAATTACAATGAGCATCACATGTTAGATCCCACTACCCACAAGGTTATTATTAGTAAAGTTATAATCTTTGTATAAAATTAATTATAAAGAATAAATGAGGATGATAGCATGTCAAAAAATATTTCAGACACTACAACTATACAAATGGAACATAATCAGACACAAAAAAAACTCTAGTTTTTATAGAGGAAACACCCAAGCATGATGTATGAAAAAATGTTAAGTATGAGGCTCTAGAAGTTAGTCGACTAACTTATAATAGATGTTATCATATTTGCACTTGGAATATGTTATAGGGAACAATATTATATGAATGACTTTATTCCTTCATTATTAGCCTTGCGTCTAATAGACTTATTTCAATCTATTGTATGTACTATGAGAGGTTTAAAAATGAAAATGACTTCATCATTTTATTATTATATGTTGATGATATGTTGATAACATATTTTAGCAAAGATTGAATCAAATAATTGAAAACTTAGCTAGTTAAGGAGTTGATATAAAGACCTATCTTAACAAACAATATATCGTAATGCTTGATAGCTAAGGAGTTTGATATAAAGAACTATATAAACATAGTTAGCTAAGAACTTGGGACTAACAAATAAGATTTAAGGGATCTAAATTTTACCGAGATAGAAATAATATGAAGTTTTAACTTTCTTAAAAGAACTATTTTAACAAAATCTCATAATGCTTCAACATGCTAAGTCAATTTCTATCTTACTTCGTGTTAACATAAAGACATCCTTAAGTATGTGTATTAGCACCAAAGAAGATAAGAGAAATATATTTCAAGTACCACGTATATCAATAGTGGAAATTTTGATGTTTGTTATGATTTATACCAGACAATACATTACACAAGTATTAAGAGTAGTTAGTCAATATATAACAAATTTTGATAAAGAGTATTGGAGTACTGTGAAAGTGGTTCTCATATATATTAGAAAAATCTCAAATGTTACATTATGTTATAAAAATTAAGACTTTATTATCATAGGCTATATTAATATAGAATATACTAGTGATATTAATAATAGCAAGTCCACTAGAGTAGATGTGTCAAATGGGCTGGGCTGGGCTGGGCTAGGCCGGTCCAGTTTTAGGTGGCCCAGCTTGGCCACCAGGCCGTGCCTAGCCCGACACAGTTTCATTAGGCCATGCCCAACATGGCCCGTTGGACCGGCAGGTGATGAAACCGTGCAGGTCGGGCCCGTACGGGCTAGAACCAATTTTAAATTTTAATAAATTATTTTTATTTCAGATTAGTTAATGTTTATATATTTTTAATACTTAAAATTTTTTTTTATTGTTTTTAGTGATTAATTATTGTTATTTATTAACTATAAATAAATTAATTAAATTTTTATTTTATTAAATTTAATAAAACATTGTTTATTTATTATAATAAACAACTTAAATTTTAAAACTAAATGTGTATCAGTATAAGTGTATGTATTAATAAAATATTAAAACTTAAATATACATAAAAATTTAAAACTAATGCAAAATGAAAATTTTTAAAAAAATTAATATATAAGCATCAAGAATTAATCCACAAAGGCACAAACTTAAAGTTTTATCACAATCAAAATTTAAACAAACACAAATACAATATAAATAAATAAATCAAAATCAAATATCAGACATTAGTGTCTCACTTATCAATCATCAATCATCAACATCATCATATCATCCTCAATATCAATATCACACGGATCATTATCAAAGATCAAATCCTCCACTTTTGCCTTAGTCTCAGTATGATCCTGAATGCCCAAGCTCAAATTCTTTATGCAATAGAAAAAATAGACTCTGATGCTATGCTCGACACCCGAGGAGTTAGTAAATCACGTGTCATCTTAGATAGTATGGAAAATGTGGACTCATATGATTTCCACTACTATTATATATCAAGATTATTAGTATCAGAATATGATAGGATTAAGTAGTAATCTGTATCAAAGTACCGAGACAGCTTGCTCCTATTTGACTTTCCGCCCCGTAGTTTCCCCTTCACCAACTAAATAGAAAAGCTATCATCTCTGAACATGGTATCCATGTACGTGCTTAGAGTCTAACTAGTACTACCACTATACCTAATATCATAGTATGTAAAGAGCTCTGTCAACTTCTCGTGATTGAACCCTTCAGGTGGGTCTTCCAGGTTCATGTGTGAAGAAATATAAGTCAAAATATTCTCTAGCCATTCCACCTTAAACCTGGGGTACATGTAGGCAGCCAGATAATAAAGAGATGAAATGATGGATTAGTACTTTAAGTACTTTGTTTCCATCTCTACAACCATATCACTAAGTGTCGAGTCATCTCGAAACTTCCTAAACATGCTATTAATGTTGCATATGCACCTGAGTGTAATGAAAGTCATTGAAGTATAAACAGATGAACACATATTCATCGTATCATTAAAAAATCTTTATGAATTTCATGAATGAAATTCTTGTAGCCCGGTCAATATCATTTATACCAATTTTGTCACTCTTACTATTGACATAGTTGGATATCATGTGTTCGTATCCAAATTACTCAAATATCAGGTATGTGTAATTTCAATGGTGTCTCACATCTGATTAGAATTTTTTCTTTTTAAGATTCACAGACAAATAGAGACTACCAAACTCTTGTTGTCTACAAGGCATGCGAATATATTTTAGTGAGTTACGTATATTTTCTAAAGTAGGAACACACACCTTCATCCATACTTGTATTATCAGGTTAATGACGTGACACATGTATTTAACATGGAAAATCTCTTCTAATAGTTCATCTCTAATATTCCTAACAAATATGTTAATCACTACTTCATTATTAGATACATTATCCAATGTGATACTAAAAAATTTATATTAAATTTTATATTCTCTAAAGATTTTCATCGTGCATTAAAAAATGGCCGAGCCATCGTGAGGATAGGGAATCTCAGAGAATCCTAAAATTTTTTTTATTTAATATCCATTTTAAATTTACATTATAGGCGGTGAGGTATGCATATGAAGCATCATCGTGACTAGTCCAAATATTAGATGTTCCGAATACCACTCCACTATATTCCCTAAATTCATTAATTATTTTTTATTTTTTTAACTTATAATATTTAAATATGTTGTTCCTAGATACGAACTTAGGAATCCTACAATATGCAGGCTGAAAATATATCTGCATGATACTAATTAACCTTGGATCCTCTGAAAATCTAATCGAAAGACTCATGGTGATGATTAGTTTGGCTATGTTTTCCCTTCCCAACTCGTTGTGGTATATGAAGAGGGTAAACTTTGAGACTGGATTGGATTCAGCCTCAAAAAAATTATTACTAAGCTAGGTTTACATAGTATCTAATGCATTATGTTTTTTGGTGCATAGTTCGGCATGCCTCTTAAGGTATCCAGCCTCACATGAACTCTTACATGTCAATATTTTTTATAATATTTGCACTGTGCCGATTCTTTTTCGGTACTCCTAATATTTTTTTCGTATTATTACATTAAAGTGAGTTCAAACTATTGAAGTTCTAGTTTTTTATTATTTAGATGTTTAGGTCGAGGTGACTGGAGAAACTAATGTTTTTGCAGCCTCGAACCTTTTCGTAGAATTTGTATTATCTAAAATATAATTCATTTCATTTTCGTTATTTAAATAACTATTTGTTATTTTTTTTATTTTTTAGACTAGAGAGAGACAGACTAGACTGGAGAGAAGAAGCATAATATTTAATTTTTAGATTTAAATTTTAAAACTTTAAAATTTAAAAATAAAAAAAATACTCGTAAGGTCATAATCCATAATGCATAAACTTTAACTTTTTTATGTTCACACCGCATGCGCACCATACCAAAATTCATACTAAAGCTAAGTCCCGAAATACAAAATTCCAAAATCCTTAGAGAGAGAAAATTAGAGAGAGTGAGAAGAGTAAGAGATTTTATATTTTTAAAATATAAATATTAGAAAGATGGAGTGGGGGGGGGGAGATTATATAGATTAAGAAAATAATTTTTTTTTTATTTTTAAAAATTTTTAATAATTAAAAAATGGGCATAATCTATAGGGTCGTTGGATTATGCCCCTTTGCGATTGGAGGCAAAATCCAACAACTTAAATTAAATTTTTTTTTACCGATGGGTCGGTTCGACCGTCGAACCCACCCAAACATACTTCTAGAATGGAGTGGATCCACATCCATTGCATAAATCGAGCCTCGGGTATCCAAGTCGAGTTAAGGGCATCGTGTTGAATGGGTTGGGGCAGATCTCGGCTCATGCCGAGATACCGTGCCCACGAGCCATGGTATTGGGTTGTGCCTGGCCTGACACGTGGCCCGATTGGCCTAGTTACAACATGAGCCGTGCCGTGAACATGCCCGGCACGAGCATGGGCACAGGTCATTCCCATGCCCTGCCGGGCCAGCCCTGCCTGTTTGATACCTATACACCTGAGCAACATATTTACTCTTGTTGAGTGAGCTATAAATTAGCTTTTGAAGCCAGAGTATATTGTGTTTGCTTATATGATAGGTGCATACTATGTTATAGCTACACAATCCAAAAAAAGATAATTCAATCATAAATATTATTAAAAAAACTTTGAAACAAGTAAAATAAAATTATTTAATTTTATAATAGTCATAGTGCTATACATTTAGTAAAGGATCTAATATTTCACTAAAAAATAAAATATACTCGAGTACAATATTACTTTATATGAGAAAAATTAAAAGAATAAAGTATAAATATGCAAGAGATTCACATTAATGAGAATATAAGATCATCTCTAACTCACTCTATATTTTTTCACTTTTAACTATTTTAGCTAGTCAAACACAAAAAATTCTCTCCAACCCACTCTATATTCCACTCTCTCTATTTCTTAGTTTACTCAAATGGCTCAAAAGACGTGGAAAGATATTTGAGCTCTCTAAATTTTCACTCTCTTTCTCTCTCTCTATCATTTTCTCTATATATGTCTGACTTTTTTAAAATTATTGGAAGTTAGGTGTTAATTAGAGAGTGTGGTTGGAGTGTATTCTAAAAACTTGCTAGCTAAATAAGTTAATTTAATATTTAAATATATTTTAAGTAGCTATTTTGTTAAGTGTGATTGGAGATGCTCTAACAATTATTATGACCAAACTTATTAATGTTAAGATCAACTCCAATGTGAGAGTTGCCAAATATCATTTTGCAATCTTGGATAATATTTTAGCACCCTTGAACAGCATTTTTGCTCCAATGGTAGGTGTCAAAATAGGGTGTCATTTTAATAATTAAAGATTTATTTATTTAAAGTTTATCTTTTCAACCTTGTTGAGAGAGCTGCTGAGATGCATATTAGCCATTAACTACTATTTTGTATCCTCTCATTTCTCTCTTCAAAGTTATCAAATATGGCACCCAAAAACCATGTGTTGTATATATTTTGTTTTAATTATCTATTTTGTATAACCGAAAATATATCTATTTTAATATTTTCATGTAAGTGTAGGAAAGAAAATATTAAAAGATTGAAAATGCAGCAATAGCACAATAAAGGGGGGTCTTGCTACCCGGTCAAAGGGCCAACAAAATTTTTGGAGAACTCGATCCATCCAAGTGATTCGACCCACTCCATTATTGATATAAATTATTTTTTATTTCTGTTTTTCGGCTGCTGTAATTTTGTGTGCGGAACTGTTCAAATCCATTTTCTCCTCTCTGCATATTTTTCTTCGTGACTATTTCTGTTCACAATCTATAAGACTTATTTTAGTTATAATCTATAAATGTATAAGTATTTTTTCTGGCGAATGTAGCTAGTCGTGTTGAATGACTAGTGAACCATGTTATTTCGTGTGTTATATCGTGGTTTGTTGTGTTGTGGTTTTGTATATTTTCTTGGTTGTGGATATATATTATTTTCTATTTATTTTTATTTTCTTCTTCATATGAATCTGTGAAATCATAAAAATGGAAGTGGAATTGCCTAACAATTGATATCGGAGTTTAGGTTGTGAAAGTTTTCAAGTAATTTCGCCATCAAAAAATTTTGTGATTTTTCAGTAAAATGATATTCTATTGAAATGGCTGGAACCCTAAACACCACGATCAAAAAGTTTAATGGCAGAAATAGGTTTAGTATGTGGTAGATTAAAATGTAGGCGCATTTGAAGAATTTCGATATATACAATCCTCTTGTTCAAGGTTTTGATCCTAACACTGCTGCTCTTAGAATAACAAAGGCAGAGGCTTGGAGACGTGAAGAAAAAGCTCACTCCACCATTCTATTAAGTTTGTTTGATGAAGTCATTGCTGAGGTAGCAGATGAAGAATTTGATGCAGGATGGTGGCTCAAGCTTGAGTCACTGTATATGACTAAATCACTAACGAACAAGCTTCTGTTGAAGAGGAGGCTGTTCACACTAAAGATGCAAGAGTGAACTTCTTTGAATAAACATTTGGATGATTTAAACAGTATTCTCATTGACCTAAAATACATGGATACTAAGGTAGAAGATGAGGATGCTGCACTTCTACTCTTAGTGTCACTTCCTACATCCTATGAGAATTTTGTCAAATCTCTCATAGTGGAGAAGGAGATCACTCTATAGGATGTTCGGTCTACCCTACACTCTAGAAAGATGAGGCAGAAGGCTATGGTTGAACGAATTGAACAATATATTGCTGGATTGATGGTGACAAATAGGAAGCCACAACTTGTTTTATTCAAGAAAAAGGGGAACAAACTTTTGAAGAGATCCAAGGAGGGTGACACTTGTCACTATTACAAAAAAATGGCCATTGGAAAACTGAATGCCCGAAGAAGAAAGCAAGGATGGAACAACAAAGTTAGCCTAATCCACATGCTTTTTTCGTGGCCTTTGATGACTTGGATGATAGAGAAGAGCTTGTGCTGATAACCTCCACAATAATCACAAGATCAGTTTATTAGATCTTGGGCACTGAGGCTTCTTCTATATAAGCACTCACTTGGAGTGGTTCAGCAAATTTGACATGAAAGAAGCTGGCCATGCAGTGATGGGGAACAACCAACCATGTAAGGTGGTTGGAATTGGCATAGTGATATTGAGAACATATGATGGCTGAATAGTCTCACTTTTAAATGTAAGGTATGTTCCTGAAATGACAATGAATCTCATTTTTCTTAATGTTATGGATGATCAGGGATACACATTCAGTGTTGGTGAGGGAACACTGAATGTTCATCGAAAAGATGATGTCATACTAAAGGGGCAGAAGAGTGTAATGCTATACACACTGATAGGTTCCATAGTGATAAGAGCTATTACTATCACATTCAGAGAGCCAGCATATGAAGATGAAGTTGATCTTACCAGACTGTGGCATATACAGCTCGTATTGAGAGAGAAAGGTATGAAGATTCTTTCTAATTGTAACATTCTGGTTTGTCATAAAATTAGTAAACTTAATTTTTGTGATCATTGTGTTTTTGGTAAGAAACATAGAATTAAGTTCGGTAAGGCTATACACTACACAAACAATATTTTGGATATATCATTATTGACTATTGGGGCCATTCCTGAGTCACATATCTTGGGGGTGCTCACTTTTATTTATGTTTAGTTGATGATTACTCCAAGATGTCTTGGATATTCATGATGAAACAAAGATCTGAAACATTTATAAAGTTTTAACAATGGGTTAGCTTAGTGGAAAACCAAACACAAAAGAAGGTAAAACTGTTACGAATAGATAATGGTCTGAAATTTTGTTCGTCAGAATTTGAGAAATTTTGTAAGGACAAAGGTATAGCCAGACATAAAATTGTTAGGGACACTCATTAGTAGAATAACATTGCTACAAAATAAACCTAACTCTTATGGAAAAAACTATATATATGCTCTCTCAATCAGGCATAGGCATGGAGTTTTGGGCTGAAGTTGTTAATACATCATGTCATCTGATAAATAGATCACCACATAGTGATACTAATTTTAAAATTCCATTTGATGTATGGACTGTAAACCTACAAATTATTCCAATCTAAATGTATTTGGGTGTGTTGCCTACTATCATGTAAATGATGGTAAACTTGAACCACGAGTAATAAAATGAATATTTGGAGGATATGGTGATGGAGTCAATGGATTACGTATCTGGTCATCATCTGAAAAAAGAGTGATTCTCTCTAGGAGTGTCACCTTTGATGAAAGTATCATCTTAAGATAAGTACCTTGTCCTATCTAGTTACCAGATATTCTTTAAGCTGAACTTAAGGTGGAGCTAAAATCTGAATCTGTAGCTCCATGAATGATGCATGTTGTCTCTAGAGAAACAATAGCTAATCATGAAAATGTTGCCAAATCTATTATTACTAAACTTGATTCTGAACCTACACTTGAAAAGTCTATTCCCTACTGCATTGCAAGGAATAAACAAAGGAGGGTGAATGTAGGTCCTCATTTGAGATTTGACTTTGATGAATTTATAGGCTTTGCCCTACAAGTTACCAAAGAGGTTGATATTCTTAAACTACCCTCCTGTATGAATGCTATTAGATGTCCTAAATTTGAGTCATGGTTAGTTGTCATGAATAGAAAGATTGAATCTCTTCATAAAAATGATACTTGGCTTAATGTACCCAAACCTAAAGGAAGAAAAATAATTTTTTGCAAATAGATTTTCAAGAAGAAAAATGATGCCTCTATAACTGGTGGTGTAAAGTTTAAGGCACTTCTAGTTGCAATAAAGTTCAGTCATAAAGTGGGTGTCGAATATAATTAGATATTCTCTCTTGTAGTTAGACATACTTCAATCAGGGTGCTTATAGCATTAGTGATATATTAGGACCTTGAACTTGAGAAACTAGATGTTAAAACTACATTTCTTCATCCATATTTGAATGAAGAAATTTACATGAACCAGCCTGAGGGTTTTGAGGTATCAGGTACGGAAACCCATGTGTGCAACCTTCTAAGTCCCTTTATGGACTTAAGCAATCTCTCCGTCAGTATTACAAAAGATTTGATTGTTTCATGACTAATCACTGGATACAATAAGTGTAACCATAACTACTATATCTATTTTAAAAGGCACAAGAATAAATCATATATCTACTTACTATTGTATATAAATGATATGTTTATTGCTGCCAGAAATAAATCTAACATTTAGAAACTGAAAGATCTCCTCAGTTCTGAATTTGATATGAAATATCTTGGAGGAGCAAAGTAAATTTTGGGTATAAAAATATTCAGAGATATAATTAAAAGAAAATTGTTTCTTTCACATAAATAATATATTCAGAAATTTTATCTAGATATGGAATGGATTCTTGTAAGTCTTTATCCATACCATTTACTTCTAATCTCCTGATAATATTAGAATGTTGTCCCCAATCTAAATCTGATAAAGAATAAATATCTAAGGTTCCTTATTCTAGTATTATTGGAGCCTCATGTATCTTATGGTGTACACCAGACCTGATATTGCTCATGGAGTAAGTTCGGTGAGTAAGTTTATGATAAACCCTGGTCAAGAGCACTGGAAAGTTGTTAAGCGGATATTTAGGTACTTCAAGGGGACTTTTGATGTTGGTCTAATATTTGGTAATGATCTGAACTCATGTTGGTAGGATTGTCTGATATCTGACTATGCAGGAAATGTTGACAGTAGACGGTCTATGACTGGTTATGTTTTCACTGCATGTGGTTTTATAGTTCACTAGAAAGCCACATTATAATCTTTTGTTACTTTATCTTCTACTGAAGCAGAGTATATGGCTCTGCTTGAAGCTACAAAGGAAGGGATATGGCAAAATGGTTTTTTCGAGGACCTTAGTCTTTATGAAGAGGTTTCAATAGTTTTCTGTGATAACCTTAGTACTATTTGTTTAGCAAAAGATCAAGTGCACCATGAGAGGACAAAGCACATTGATGTGCAATATCAATTCCTTAGATTTAAGAAGAGAATACAATTAAAGAAGGTTGGAACTTCTGATAATTCAGTTGACATATTTACCAAACTTGTTACTTTGAATAAGTTAAGATACTATCTTGACTTACCGAACATATCAAATCAGATGTAGTCTTATTTGGACTAACTATTTATAGAGAGTGTTTCTCTATCTGTATGCAAAACAAATTAAGGTGGAAATTGTTGTATATAGTTTGTTTATATTATCTGTTTTGTATTATCAAAAATATTTCTATTTTAATATTTTCATGTAAATGCAGGAAAGAAAAATATTAAGAGACTGAAAATGCAACAATAACACAATAATGATGGTCTCGCGGCCCAGCTAGAGGGTCGAAGAAATTTTAGGAATAGAACCCCGGTCCATTCGAGTGTTCCGACCCGCTCCGTTATTGATATAATTTTTTTATTTCTATTTTTTGGCTACTGTAATTTTACGTGTGGAACTGTTCATCTCAAATTTCTCCTTTCTGTATGATTTTTCTTCGTGACTGTTTATGCTCACAATCTGTAAGACTTATTTTGGTTATAATCTATGGAATTGATATAACTTTTTCTGGTGGATGTAGCTAGTCGTGTTGAATGACTAGTGAATCACATTATTTTGTGTGTTCTGTTGTGGTTTGTGTCTGTGTTGTGGTTTTGTTTGCTGTCGTGATTGTGGATATATATCGTTTGCTGTTTTTTTTTTGTTTTCTTCTTCATCTGAATCTGTGAAATCATAAACATGGAAGTGGAATTGTTTAATACCATGGATGACATTTTGTCATCCTCATTAGAGTAATATTTTTATGTAATTCAGGTGCCATCTTCACAATTACGGGGTTAACACCCCTGATACTGACTCTAATTGGAGTTACTCTAACAAATTTATATAGTATATAAATTTAAGTAAGAGAATATTTGATTAAAGTGTAGGTAGGAAAAGTTCATCAAGCCCACACCAAAAATTAATTTTGAATTTTCAATTTTTTTATTATAAAAATAAGTTATCTTGTCCTTTTATATTATCCAATTCCAAATTCCTTTTAGGTTATATTTGATTTATTGTTTATTTTATTTTTAAGTAATATGATTAAAATTTATATTTTAATTATTGTTGGGTGATATGTTTTTATTACATAATATTTTGTGGATAATTATCATTCCCAAACCACAATTATAAATAATTTTTTTTTTTTGAAAATGGTAAATATAAAGGTTTAAATAAACTTATCATTTGTCACAATCAGATTTGTTGGTAGTTGAGACTCTTAAATGTGTCAACCACTCAAGTGTTCGCCATCACTTGCCAGGTCATCGCTCCTCCAGTGTCCAGACTCGAGAAAGTAAACGTTGGCTGCTACGTTTCGTAAGTCAACTAATCCTTGAAATGCGTCGTCTATCTGACAACAATGGAAGCAGAATTTCCATGGAAGGAGACCGAGCTCCATTTCTAGGTTTTCAAGGTTAGCCATCTGTTCGATGCTTGATTCCTCCTGCGTACTTCGGATATCATATATGAATTTCCTTCGACATGCGAGTACCTTATTTCAGAATTGTGCATGCGCACTTCATCTTTTTTCCCGCGTGTTTAGTTTTCACGCTGCTGAGAATTTGCAGGAAACTAAATGTATCGATCGGGTGGCAACGCCCCTGTTGTTTTGGATCATGCTCAAGGGATCTATATCTAGCTGAATATTAGGATATTCGAACTGTAGTATCCTAATCTCCTCTGAAGGTCCAGTCCAGCAGCCTTCCTTGCCAGTTATCAGTTGTTTTCTCTAGTTTGCGAATGAGAAAAGAGTTTTACAGAGTCCGATTTTACGATGTTTGTAAAAACACGCATATATCTTCATCTTTCAAAAATGTAATCTCAAGTATTTTGTTTCTCAGAAGTGACAGATTTGTTAAGGTTAACTCTAAGTTCAGGTTGTTTTTTAAACTTCCTCTCGATCTACACACAGAATTTCAAAAAGTTCCTGCATTAATTTGTTCTCTGACATCCATCATCACGAGCAGTTTCTTTAACCTCTCTGATAGAACTTTTTTTTTCTCAAAAAGCAAAAGAGAACACATTCTGAAACTGTTTTTTTATTTATTTTCTAATCCTATGTTTATACACTGCATTCTTATTTATTTTTACAATGGAATCAATGTTGATTTATTTCATGAAGCTGAAGCATGAATTTGAATCAAGCTTCTCGAGCAATCAGAGGAATATAAAGTTCAAGCAAAATATGTCGAAAGAAACCAAATCCAATAGATCACCAGGTGTGATAGCCCGACTGATGGGTCTTGACACACTGCCACCTCTCATGCCTTCAAACAAGTCACAGAAATTGCCATTGAAGAACAACTCTCCAGGCCTGTTGCCAACTGGAAAACAAAGAGCAATTGGTACATCACATAGTTCTCAACCATTCTACAAAATCTCAAAACAACAGCAAGAATTTAAGGATGTATTTGAAGTTTCAGATAAGCAAAGAAAGGATACTAACAATCATCCATTGCCAAGGAATTCTCGTTCAAAGCAAAGTAAAGATGAGCCAAAAAACGTTAATCAGAAAACTCTGCGTGCTAAACATGATTCAACTCATAGTTTTATTTTTGATGATCTAAACTCTAGTACTAAATCTCCTCAGGAACAAGATCTATTGTTCAAGAGATACTTGTATGATATGAGGTATGCTCATCTTCAAGCTCGCAGTATCCAGGTAGCAGCTGAGAAATCTTCATATGCTTCAAGCCATGACTGGGCTCGCTTGAGATTGGAAAATGAAGAAAAGAATTGGTGCTCTAATGATGCAAGCTCCATCAGAAAATATGGTTTTAGGGATCGGATAAACTCATCAAATGATCCATCAGAATGCAAATCTACAAACCTCCCTACAAGGATTGTTGTGTTGAAACCAAGCCATGGGAAAGAACAAGACGTTACTACTCAGATGCCATCTGGTAATTCACATGGTTTTATTTCACATGCTAGAGGGGTTTCTAGAGTTCCTGCTTCCATCAGCAGGCAGGCAAGGTTATGCAAAAAGAAACAGTTTTATGGTGATCCAGACTACCCAAGTTGTGAGTTTAGAGAATATAAAAGAATTGCCCGGAAGATAACAGGGAAATTGAAGAAAGCTGCTGGCAGCAAGTCAATGAATTTTGTGACCTCTAGGCATGTTGGATATTTAGGTGACGAGAGTTCATCTAACATGTCTGATAATGAATCTTCTTCTGAATCAGAGGTTTCCATGTTTCATAGAAGCACTACTGATTGGAGTGACCAGCAAGAACTATCTTCATCTCTTTTTGTTGAATCATCAGCGATCAAGGAGGCGAGGAGAAGATTTCTTGACAGGTGGGAAATGTCTCAGAAGTCTGTAGACCTCAGAATGGGCAATGGAGGCTTGACGCTTCGTGAAATGCTCAACTCCCCTGGTAGGGATGTTGGGGAAAAAAAACTAAGTGCATCTAGTTATGTAAAAGGATTGACTAGAAAATCTGATTCCCGTGATGGACCTCTGGGTATTAGTAGTTTGGATGGCTGGAAGAAAACATATATTAGAAATTCTTTTCCTGCCTCATCTGAAACCATTACCAAGACCTGTTCTAGGATGTCGAAAGAAGCACTACAAAAGGAAAGAAAAGACACAATCTTTGAAAAATTCAGGAAGAACAAAACTTTGTTTTCTGATGATCCTGGATCTTGTAAAAATTCTGTGCATGCACACGTCAGCCACAAGGATGAAGGTGTTAAATCCCCAAGAGCTCCATCTATCCAGGATGAAATCCAATTGAATCTTGCAGAGAACTCAAAGATAACCAGTAGAACTGAAATGGATGGTATTTTATTTCACAAAAAATCTGTGAACGTGTCAATTGAGAACATGGCCATGGGTTCTAATTCCAATGATCACGAATTGTTTCCCTGTACGTTGGTGAATAGCAATCCCTCGGTTGAGGCCGTGAATGCTTCAGATCCCCAGGTTAGTTGCTAATAATAATGTCATGATAGAAGTATTTATTATTGCTTCTGTCCTGCATAAGCTCTGTATTGGTTCCTAGAGGTTCATAGGTGACATTATCCTGTGCCATATTGCATTCATGATAACATGTATCAGTGCATCTTGGAAACATGTAATTGAAATTCTAAGTCTTTTCGTAGGTCTCATACACAAAAATTCTAGGGTAAATTATGTTTTGATGCATCCGACAAAAATTTTTTGCAAAAAAAAAAATCCTGATTTTTTGTAATTTTAAGAAAGAGCATCAAAACCTAAAATATATATTGAAAGTGGTATTTTTTTGTGTATATGTAAACTATGTACGTAAATGTATATATAGTTATATATAAACATATTTATATATAGGTTTATATATAACTATATTCATATACATTGGTATATATATATATATATATGTTTAAAGGTGTATATATATGCGCCTATACACACACACACATTTAAACTTTTATATAAACATTTAAACATATATATATCAACCTATATATAAATATTTTAACATATATAGTTATATATATATATATATACATATGCATATAGTTATATATATACATATTTATATATAGGTTTATATATAAAACTATATACACATTTACATTCATTGGTTTACATGTAAACATTACAAAATATTGAAATACCACCTTTCAAATTGGAAATGTAGTTTTTGAATTCTAAAACTACTTTTCAAATTGGACAACTGCTTTTTGAATTTGAAAAGCGTTGTTTTGAATTCCAAATATTTTTAAAACAGCTAGAGCTACTAATGTGTAATTTGGGTGGGGGTAAAAATTTTATTTATTGTTTTCAAGTAGATCAAAATATAAATATTTTAAGTTTTGATATATTTTTTTTAATCATGAAAATTAATATCTATGTTTGTAAATATTTTTTTGTGAGTGTACAAAAACATAAATTGCCCAAAATATTATACTAAAATATAATAACCTACACATATTCTCTAAATCCTTATCATAGAAAACATGATAATATTTGTCTACCTATTTTTAAAAGTTTTACAATTTATTTCTAATTGCTTCATGAATCTAATGTTATTTTGTTGGAAGCTCATATATGTTGACCTACAATATTTTATTTGAATAATACATGGTATTTTTGTTTTATTGGGGGTCATGTTTGCTGATATATATATATATATATATATATATATATATATATATCTATATTGCTAATACAAATTATGAAAAAATTATGAAAAAATTATGTTTGCTGATAATTATTCATGGTATTTTTGTTTTATTACTAATTGCTACTACAATATAAATTATGAAAAAATGGTGGAAATGTAGATATTAGTTATATTGCTAATACAAATGCATTAATAGAAAGTTGGAGTCAGGATTCTATGAGCTATCATGGTCGTTAGCTCTTGCAATATCAAATTAAACATGAAAAGATGATGTTACATGATACATATTGGTTGGGCTTAATAGTATGTTTTATATAAATGCTAACACATTGAAACTTAAAAGAATTTTAAAATTAATTGTGTTTGAATAGGAATAATACTGAGATGATTGAGCATCTGAAAATTATTGTGTTACATACATATGTTGAAGGTCATGTTTTGTTGTGATAAAAAGTATCTATTTTAGTTTTTGGGAATAAAGTTGTCGAGATATTAATTATAAGTCTTATGTTTCAGTCTTATTAAACACAATAATTATGAGTTTTGAGAATGATATTGTCAAAATATTAGTCTCTCACATATTTAATATTAAAATATGAGTTTTCGGCATTGAGTATGACTTTTAATAATTGAGATGAATATTTTTTTTTCTTATTTATATTTTATTTAGTGGAAAACTAATAGTAAACTATTACGGATGTTTTATTTAGGGCATTGTAAAATGTTATTTGTAAGTGAATGAGATGTGATGAAAGTTTTTCTTATTTTCATAGAGGAGATAGAGGGTAAGAGAAAAAATCATTTGCAAGGTCAGAACTCAGAACCCATCTCTTAGCAGAAGCTAGATGTGGATTGCTAATTGATTCTATCAGAAAAGCAGACTATTTCATATTCGTGATGCATAGGCATTACTTTTAATATTCTTGTATGTATGAATGAGAAAACCTTGTGGCTATGTATTTTATTTGTCTCCAATGCTGCTGAACTTTCCTCATCGATTTCTGTGCTCTGAGCCTATATATGAAGTTGATTTGCATTTTTTAAAAGTTGATTCTGTGATTGACTGGTTCATCTTTCAATTTTCAGGACCCATCAGAAGGACCTCCTAGGAAAGGTGAGCTTTCCTTGCAGTGTCCTGTTTCTGAGATTCGGTCTTCATTAATCTATAAAGATGTGGACCAGCCAAGCCCAAATTCTGTTCTTGAAGTTCCATTCTCCGACAACACTTCTGGCACTTCTGATTGTTTCGAGAGTGTCAGTGCTGATCTGCAAGGTAAACATGAAATTACTTTGTTTTCACGTCCTTATATTTCATTGTCTCATTCTCAACCACGTACTTACATTAACACACATGTATGCTTTATTAGTAGAGCATGAGATTTCATTCTTAGGGTTTGTTTGGAATTTGTGTTGGATGTGTCCATTAGAGTTGTCTTTAGGCAGTAGTTTTGGAATGAGTTAATCATTAGTCGTGATTGGGAGTAATCTTTTTTTATCCTACATGGCAAATTATTGTTATTATTAAAATTTATTCGTGATATTAGCAGAGAAGTTTCTATTAAAAATATTTAATTTGTCATTTTTAAACATATATTTTGTTAATAAAATATAATGAATGTGAAATGAATATAATAAATTTTTCATGTTTAATGTACAAGTATAAATGAAATATAATGAATATAATATAAGATATATGAATAATAATTCTAACACATATTTCTTAATGGTTTATGAATATTTTATAAATCAAGTTTAAAAGAAAAAAATATCAAAGGCTCATTTTTTTATGAAGATATTTGCAATATCATTTTTAGCATAAATATATTTTGGATTGAATTAAAAATTTATCTCAATGTGTTTTTTGTATTTATAAAAGATTGAATTTGAATTAATATCTTATCTTAGCTATCACAATATGGTTATTAAATGATAAATAAAAAGATGAATTTTCTCAAATAAGTAACTAATTCAAAAAAGATTATATGTATTAATGAATAATTATGTACTTTGCCTTGGAACTCATTTTAAATATTATTTGTTTTATTAAAAATTTATATTCTCTCAAACAAGTATAACAAATTTATGGTTTTATTCTTTTCTAGACTTACAAAAGTTCTTTTGGAATTAGAAAATTCATCTAAGTGTGTATGTATGTGATTTCTAAAAGATGTTTTAAGGTTTGTTTCTTCTTCGAAAAACATAATTTATCATGAACAACATTACTATGAAAATGTATCAATAATTTAAAAAATAATTAATTATATATTGATAAAATATTTTATATAAAGTCTGATAACTAATTAATAATTAAAAATTTTTTATGATTATCATAAATCTTGTAATCAATAGGAATATGTGGTTAAAATCATGCATGAACTTGAATCAAGTGGAGATTTCATTATATCATAATATAACATATCAAAGTCTTCAAGCATATTCAATATGTATGATATCTCAATTTCAAGTGAAGCTAAATCATTTTTTTGGAAGTATGAACTCTTAATCTCAATGCTAAGAAAGTTCATAAACCAACTAAGATTATTTGTATGAAAACTTATTTGTGGGAATTATTTGAATTTGTTATTTTTTAATTTAGTATCTCTCATGATAATAATATCAATTGATGTGGTTGATTTAGGGTTTTAAGGAGAAGTGAATAAAAGAAATGTTATAAATTATATTTTGCCATTTGATTTCACAAATTAATCTATAAAAATCTTGGCTACTCTTAGAAAACAAGATTGTATCCTCCATTTGATTTCATAGATTAATCTATAAATATTTTGAGGGGAAAGTGAATTAGACTTTCTCATGGATATACAATTTCTTTTTGATAAGGAAGTTATCTTCCGGATATATAAATTAGTATGATATATTTAGTTGATTAGGAAATTGATTATGAACACAATTTATTCCCAAAAACATGTATACATACTTGTATGAAGTTTTTAGTATCCTAGTTATCTCAATCATATGTCAGTATTTTTTTTAACTATCTCATTTTGTGCAAGAGCACTTGTATATAATGTTTGATGAATTATCTCGTGCTTCTCGAAGAAATAGAAAAAATATTGAGAAGTGTATTTTAATGAATTATCATTTTTTAACGTCTTAATATTATATTTAAGCTTAGTTTTTATTCTTCCATAAAATTTTATAAAATTAGAAAAAAATGAGATTTTTCTTTAAATTCTGATAATTATATAAATTAAATATAATCTCCTATAAATATAATAAAATATTTTAAATCATTATATGTAATCGTCTTATAAGTTTCTCAAATATGTGAGTGAATCAGATAGAATGAGTCCTTTCTAATAATTTCTTGATGTGTTAGGTAAAAAACTCTAATATATTTTTCTTGTTGACATGTCTCATAATAAAGTGATGTCACTCCTTTAGTGCTCGTTATTAAATTTTTAGTTTGTCAAATGATGAGTGTCATAGTCAAGAATGAATAATTAGTGAATTAATAGATAACAAATATCTAGAAGGATTCTTTTGAGTGGAGAAATATATATAATATGCATCAAATAAAATATGCATAAAAAAGGTCAATGTTAATAATGATGTACCCTTTTGTCTTATAATAGTGCAATTCGGCATAATAATACCAGAAGATTTAGACTCAATAAAATTTGTAAGAAGGGAAGAGATTATATATGACATAAATAGTTGCTTCTTAATCTAATATCCAAAAATCTAGATGGTTATGGTATGCAAAAAGTGCAATGTGTAAATGTGGCTAAAATAGTAGCACACAAATAATAGAGTTTGAAGTACTCTTAATGAGGAAGTGTCACTATGATATGACTAGTAGATGCTGTCGATTTAGGTCTCAAATTCCCCCAGAAAATAGTCTGTCGTATGGACTTTGAACCTTGAAAAGTCTATCATAATTCAGCGTGTAATTTCAAACATCTCTCTTGAGTATGTCTTGATTTTTCCTAGAAAGACTAGGTCACTATTGCCTTTTTGTCTCTTCGGAGTATTTCTATAAGGTCTCATAACTCTTAATTTTTATTGGGTTATTTCTAGAAGTTATGTGCTTGTTTTATTGATTTTATCTCATCACACGATACACGTTACACACAATCATCAATTGGAAATAATAATTCGTATAAACTACCACATGTGGCATCAATACAATTTCTTGAAAAATAAATATTTCAAAATTTTAACATTCTCACACTCATGCAGATAAAAAACAAACAAAAAATACATCTGAGGAGCTTCTGTTCTGGCAGTGTGAGTGTCGTGTCAACAGTCATTGGCTTTGCCAAAGTGATTGAAAAATGGCCCCTGGACCACTCAAAGTCAGTCATTGGATGTCTGATAACCTCCAATACCAAAAGAAACCAAATTAGCTATTGTACCAAGGATAATCATTGTTGTAGTGTGGTGGCACTACAATTACCATCGTAAACTATCATCAATTGCTGATAATTGATGTCGAAGACACTGCTAGATGATGTGTATCACCCATGCTCCCTTTTTATGGTCTCTTTGTTGGAAAACCTATTTTGATACCACGTTCAATTAGGATTAAGGGTTTGCTCTCGTAAGGATGAGAGAGAGAAAAAAAAATTGAAAAAAGAAAAATTTATTCCTGAATATAATATAAATTATATATATGTGATTTTGGATAACACACAAGTTGAGTGCTTGTAAATAATAATAAGTAAATAAAGTAATAAAAATAAATTAAAATTTAACATCAAAAAATAATTTTGAAAAATACAACATTATATATATATATAGTTTGAGGTAGCTTATATGTTAGGTATTCTCAAATAATGAAAATAAAAGAAAATGAAACTAAACCTCAATACTTATCTCATGCTGATGCGTACATATCATCAAGGAAGCACGGACACGGCTCCCTACAGCCGTGTCCACGTGTTCGACACCTGGACACGACATGGACACGGCACGGATACGTGTCCGATATGCCACGTGGCGTATCATTGCACAATTCGTATCCGATACGCCACGTGGTGTATCAGATGGTTGCGTCGGGAGCCGTATCCATGTCTATAGTGCCCGATGTCCGACGAGGTCGGTGGCCAATGTTGCCGCATGGGTGATGTTGGCCACTGGCAGGGGGCGGGTGCGATTTGAGGGTGAGGCAGGGGCGGCGCGAATTGAGGGGAGAGGCAGGGGCGGGCGTATTTGTGTGGGGATGTGACATAAAATAAAATATTTTTATAAAATAAAATAAAATATTTTAATAAGATAAAATAAAATATTTTTATTTTATAAAATAAATAATATATATATATTTATTTTATATAATAAAATATTTTAATTTAATTTAATTAATTTTATAAAATACCTAATATTTATAATTAATAATTTTTATTTTTTTTATCATGCTGTATCCGTATCCTAGTTTTTTAGAATTTGCCGTGTCCCCGTATCATACAGTGTCGTATCCCCGTGTCCGTGTCCGTACTTCTTAGGTGGTGTCATAGTTAGTTAATTTTATATTGACATTTTTTTGTCACATCTACTTTATGTATTTTTTGTATTTAATGCTTTGACTAAAGATGACCTGAACATATATGAATATGGTCACCAATTTGTATACTCACGAATCCTACTAGTAATTAGGCTTGTTTCCCTCACTACCCAACATTGCACCAAATTTGCAAAAAAGAGCACTATAGGACATTCTTGTTTTGATTTGTAATCATTTGGGAAAAAAAAATTATGTGATAGAACTCCCAAGTGCCATATCAATCTTGATCAAATATTAGATTTTAGAACAATCGGTTGCTCTTGGCACAACAATCTGATAGCAAACATAAGGATCTCATTTCTACACAACTGTGCCTCTAATACGAATGAGAAATTTGAGGTACTTTACATAATTTTTCTCTGATACAAAATGATAGAAATCAAATTGTGATTTAAAAATTTATGATTTTGAGAAGATAAAGAGAACTTTCGTGAATAAAGTACACAACGCACAAAAAAAAAAGATGAGGAGAAGAAAGATAGAAAAAAAAATGTCTCATTCTAGAAACATATTCATGAGGTCAAATAATATACAAATTAAATAACAACTTATTCAAGCTAAAAGTTATGTGGCATGACTTATGTTGTAAATAATATACAAATTAAAACATACTAAACAAATTTTTAAGAAAAGTTAAGCAATTTTATTCTATATCAATACAAAGTATGTTGACCTTAGTTAAAATATAGTTAATAGCATATAAAATCATATATAACCTTCTCCTCAATAGAAACTAATATATCGCTTGTTTTGAAAAAAAATAATGATATTGAACTTTCTTCTCTATTAAATATATTAAAAAATTATTGCTAAGATGAATTGCTTTATGCTCCTAAAGTAGCAAAGAGAATACTTATATCTTTGAGTTACTCTTTTGATATCTCTTTCATATATCAAGGTAATCTTGGATGATATGCTTTAAATCAAAAAAACCAACATAAACCAAACATAAATATTATTTATAAGTTAATTTTATAAAAAAGAAATAGATAATAATTTTAATAATGCTAAAGAATTCAAATTATATAATAATATGAGTTTAAATTTATTCATTGACTAATCCTCCAATCATGATCGGAACTTAAATACATATAAATTTCAGTCGCGACAATACAAAACATGTTACGACATGATTCATGTCATGACTCATAACACTAAAGAACAAAATAGTGACTTGAATCATTAAAACTTTCAATCGCAACAAAACAAAATATGTTACGACTTTATTCAAGTCATGACTTCACAATTGAGATTACAATACAAAACACATATTACAACTTCAAAAGTACGAGTTAATCCTAATATTTTTATCACTTAACAAATACTTCTTCATTATCCTAATCTCAACTTTAAACTACTAGAATTTTTTTGCACTCATTAACTTTGTCAAGCAATCAGCAGAGTTTCTCTTTGCGTAGATTTTCTCCAGCTGAATATATCTTAGATCATCTTGCTCTCTAATGAAGTAGTACTAGATAACAATATACTTTGTTCAAGCATAAAACAATTGATTTTTTGTTAAATGAATAACAATCTAACTGTCATACATGAGCCTCGGTTCATTCTGTTCGAAGTCAAGCTTTGTAGATGGTCTTCTTATCCAAATAGTTTTATTACTCACATATGTAAGCACTATGTATAATACCTAAATTAATGAGAGGACAATCATAACTTATCTCTTGCTCATCCAAATCATGGATCCACCATAGAGATTAAACATATATTCACTCATAGATCTTTTGTATCTACATCTCTATCCCAGTATGCATCAACAACTCTACTAACTTCGAAATCATTGTTGTTATCACCAAACTACAATACAAAATCAGAAATTCCACAAAGATACCTAAGTATCTTTTTAATAGTATTTTAATGCTCCTTTTAAAGTTGGACATTACCTGCTCAATACTCTCACAATATATAAAACATCAAATCTCATACATATAATAGTATATATTAAACTTTCAACAATATTAGAATATGAAATGAGAGTCATCTCCTCTTTCTCTTGCTAAGTAGTAAGGTATTGCTCTACTATCAATTTCATTTCAATCATTATAAGAGTTTCCATCGGCTTGCAATTAGACATATTGTAGTTCAAACTTCCAATCTATTGATTCAACATACCTCTGATGTCCAAAAAACAACATCCTCCTTTCTCTATCTCTCTGAATCAACATATTACAAAGTTTCTTACCTGAAATCAGGCATGTCAAATTTTTTTACTACTAATCATTTCACTATATTGATTATCTCCTTATTATTTCTAACCAATAATATATTATCAATATACAAAGTTTGAATAACATAATTATAATCTAACTATTAGTGTTCACATAGTTATCAACCTCATATCTATTAAATCTCAACCACAAGATAAATGAGTTAAGTTTTTGATACCACATCCTCGAAGACTATTTAGCCTGTATAATAATTTTTTTAACTTGCACAATAAGTTTTTCTTGCCTTTGACCATGAAATTAATTGGTTGCCCCATATAGATCTCTACCATCAAGTCTTAATGAAGATATATCATATTCACATTCAGCTGCTCAACCTTCAGATCATACCTAGTTGCAGTTTGTAACATCACATGAATGGAGGACATATTCACTATTGATGAGAATATCTCATCATAATTAATACCCTCAACTTACAATAATCATTTAGGAATCAATTTTATTTTGTACTTTTTTATCTTTTCATCAATCTTCATATTCCGTTGAATAATCACTTGAATCCTATTGCCTTTTGATTCAAGGAAAACTTCACAAAGTTGTGGTATTCTTATTCAATGATAGTATTTCATTTTTCATGACTTGCTCTGACTGATTTAACTCTTTGTTGCTTCAATCACAACAATAGACTCATCTCTTGTGGCATGAAGAACAACTATTACACCAGTAAAATGAAGTCACAACATCATGTTTCTCTGTTGTGACTATAAATTATTATTCTCCATGGACTACTTATTCTATTGACATGACTTTAAACTCAATCATGATAACATGTTCCCCTATCACGACACTGAACTCAATCATGACACTAAATTAAGTTACTGCAATATATTTCCAAGTCACAACTTTGAATTATTGTTTTTCATTAACAATTTTTTCTCCAAGACTTGCTTGTTCCACTTCCTTCCATTCATCTTTGAAACAAATGAGCTTCTAACTAGAGGTTTGATAGTAATTGCCAACAGTTTGTACAAGATTTAATATTTTGTTCCTCAAACAATTAATATTTTTTCTCGAATCATCTTGCAAACTTATCATCGCAACAAAATTTAACATTACCAATCATCAAATTCACAAAAATCAAATTTAAACTCAAGTTTAGCATACACATAACCCTCAAAATAAACTTGAAAGTCTCATCGCACATCTTCACATTCACATTCTCAAGGCCAATTATCTTCACTATTGAGTTGTTTATCATAATCACATCTTATTCATCACAAGACTCATACTATTTGAACTGATTTTGATGAGTAATCATGTGATGTGAAGCACATATGTCAATGAACAAAATATCCTAATCAATATGAGCGACTAATATTTCTGTAAAGTCTCAAGTGAATAGCTCCTCGTCTTTCAAGCCAACTTTCACGACCTATTGACGTCTCCAACAGTCCGTCTTGAAATATTCAACTATATCACACTTCTAACACTTTAATTTCAGCTTATATGTGCTCATCAATCTTCCTATTGACTTTGATTTGATTTATGTTCATTTTACACTTTTTCCACCTTATAAACAATGCATCTTTCAAGTATTTTCTCATACTTTATCTTCTCATTTCCTCAGACAGTAGTGTAAAAACTACTCTCATAGGATAGATCTGGTAAACCACTACTAACAATGATTTAGAATTTCAAGAAGGAAAAAAACTTTCATAAATTAAACACAAAACACACAAGAGGAGAGAGAGAGAGAGATGTGAGAAAAAAAATTTAACTTTAATGCTTTGCGGCTTAGTAATTCCACACTTTCTCACTACGTATATTTTACATTTATAAGTCCTTATATAAAAAAATTAAAAACTTTTTAAAAATTAAGACTTAAATCATGACATTATGATTTTATGGCTTGCGTTAAATCATCTAGTTGTGACACGAAGGAATAATGTTGCAACTTAAGACTTTAAGTCACAACAACAACAAATATTTTATGGCTTCATTCATGTTGCCACAATAATGAATGTGTTAAGATTTTCAATCACAATAATAAAAAATATGTTACGACTTCATTCATATCACGATACCAAAGAATAGGATTACAAATTAAATTATTATGACTTCTAATTACAACAACATAAAACATATTATGATTTATTCATGTCATGATAGCAAGGAATAGGATCATGACTGAATCATTATGACTTACAATCACTACAAAAAAATATATTGTGACTTCATTTATATAACAATATTAAAGAATAGAACTACGCTTTGAATCTTTAAGACTTCTAGTCACAGCTACACAAAATGTTTTACCGCTTCATTTAAGCCACAACTTCATAATTTGTGTCGCAACACCAAACACATATTATATCTTCAAAAATATGAGTCAATTCTAATATTATCTCCCAAAAATAATTGTGCTTGGTAGGTTAGCAGTGCTTTATCAATTACTCAATAATGGTCAATCTTTCTAAAGCATATTTGACTTGTTTATATGTCATCTCAATCCGAAATACCTTGAAGAAAAAGAAAAAGAACCTATGGATATTCTCATGTGAGAAGCTCATGATAATTTATTGATCGGTCAAATGTTATTTCAAAAGAACATATGTTGCTCACATTGTTGCCCCCATTATTATCAGCTTCATTATGTAGCACAAATTCATTATTTGATTTTGATTCAAACTAACTTGTAATTAGTCTCTTCCTATTATGGTATTATGAACATTCACACATCAATTTGAGAATGAAAGTTAGAGTTTTCAATTGTTGTTTTTACTATTATTTATTAATTTTTTATATTTGATGGGAGAACCCAATTCATATGGGTTGGCTCAATCAATTTTCCTCTTATATATAGGACTTTTATGTATATTTTTTCATATTGAATTCTAAGTTGTTGAATTGGGATATTTTAAGTTATATTGAATTATCAATTTTAATTATTGTATTATTTATTTTCTACATTAATTTGTAATAGTATTCAAAATTAATGAAAATTTCCCCAAAAAATAGAAGATATTATCATCAACTTGTCTAATATTAATATCTTGAATACTTTACGAAAAAAACATACAAGTAATTCTCAGTATACTATTTGACTTTGCATTAGAATTGATGATCATGAAGCTTTAGCTATGCAAATATTAATATTCTCGTTCACCAGCTTGTGATGAGATGATCAATTATAAATTATTATATTTTCGTAGTGATAATCTTGTCTCTTGAAATATAAGAAAATATAGAATAATATTTAGATTTAATATAAAGATAGAGTATAGAATAAAGATCACTACATGTAAATTATTTAGTTCAGACACATACTCGATTAGATTAGATTTCTAATTACTTCTCATATTTCTCTCTACTATGATAGTCAAAAAAGAAGATATATAACTTCTAATTCAATATTTTATTAGCAGACAGAATATATATGATAAGATATTTCTTTCTACGAGATAAAATAAGTAAAATCTTAGCTATAGTTATATTTTTATAGCAGAATAATTTACAAATATATTTACAAACAAGGAAGCACAGACACGGCTCCCTACAGCCATGTCCACGTGTCCGACACTCGGACACGTGGATATGGCACAGACACGGCACGGATACGTATCCGATACGCCACGTGGCATATCATTGATCAATCCGTATCCGATACGCCATGTGGCATATCGGATGGTTGCGTCGGCAGCCGTATCCATGTTGATAGTGCCCGACGTCCAACAACGTCGGGTGGCCAAAGTTGCCACATGGGAGACATTGGCCACTGGCAGGGGGCAGGCGCTATTTGAGGGAGAGGCAAGAGCGGGCGCGATTTGAGGGGAGAGGAAGGGGCGGCACGATTTGAGGGGAAAGGCAGGGGCGGCATGATTTGAGGGGAGAGGCTGGGGCGGCACGATTTGAGGGGAGAGGCAGGGGCGGCACGATTTGAGGGGAGAGGCAGGGGCGGCACGATTTGAGGGGAGAGGCAGGGGCGGCACGATTTGAGGGGAGAGGCAGGGCGACATGATTTGAGGGGGAGGCAGAGGCGGGTATAATTGTGTGGGAATGTGTCATAAAATAAAATATTTTTATTTTATAAAATAAAAAATATATATTTTTATATAATATAATTATAAAATATTATTTTATAAAATAAAATAATTATAATTATTATCTTATAAAATAAAATAATTATAATTATTATCTTATAAAATAAAATAATCATAAATATTATCTTATAAAATAAAATAATCATAAATATTATCTTATAAAATAAAGTACAATATTTTTATTTTATAAAATAAACAATATATATTTATTTTATATAATAAAATACTTAATATTTATAAAAAAATAATTTTTATTTTTAATTTTATTTTTTTTATCATGTCGCATCCAAACCGTATTCGTATTCTAGTTTTTTAGAATTTGTCGTGTCCACGTATCCTGCTGTGTCGCATCCCCGTGTCCATGTCCGTGTCCGTGCTTCTTAGCATATCATAATACTCATCTTGAAAGAGTATAAAAGTAATATATGATTTTTCGAGTTTTTCCATAAAAATATTTGTAATTTGTTTGTAAGTACATAAGCAGTGACTATTGAATCATTAAGGATCTTTCCTAGATGAAATAATAATGAATCTCAATATGTTTCATTCACTTATGGAATAGTAGGTTGATAGTAATGTATTAAGTTGTATGACTATCATAATTAAGTATCATTTGTCTCTGAATTGGTAGGCAAAGCTCTTGCAATAAGTGACTGACAATCTGGAGCTCACAAGTAGCCAATACAATAGTTTTGTACTTTCTATTATTTTAGATTTCAAAACAATTATTTGTGTTAAAATTTTTTATTTATGTATATATAGTGAGTATGTTGAGCGTAACAATAATGGATTTTGTAAAACATAACATAATATTAAAATGAATAAGAATAACATAACACAGCTACGACAAATACCTGTTTTAACGTAGTTCACTAGTCGTTCAATATGATTAGTTACGTCTACTAGAAAAGTGCTTAGCACTTACAGATTTATGAAATTTAAAATGTTTTAATACATAATCAATAAAGAGAGAAGTATAGAGTGGACACTTATGATTAAGGATATAATATATATATATATAGTAATTAGGGTTTAACATAAAATAGAAATGAGTTAGATTTTTGGAATGGTTTGATTCATTCTCCAAAAATTCTTCCCGTCCATTGACCGGACAACAGGATCCCTGATTTCATCCCAATACCATATATCTAATATCTCAACATATTAGTTTATGCATCTATAAAAAAATAGAGAAACAAAATAAAGGGTTAAGGAAACATATAACAAAATATTTATATACTATAGTTTATTTATTTTTTTAGGAAATAAGATTGACTCTATGAAAAGTACAAAATCTTATGATAAATTACATATATTTATCATAAGATTTTATTCATATACATTAATTATATGAAATTATATATATTTTAACTATTATTACAATTATAAAATAAATCTTATGATTCTATTCGATTTGATTCCTGATTCATTAATTAAATATTTTGATTTTCGATTTGAATCTCAATTAAAAAATTAAGAAGTACGCTTATTAATATTTTATTACCATCTTACCTAAATGTTTTTTTAACAAAATTCTAAGTGATTATATGTGATTGTACTCAGTTCAACCAACCTAGTTAGTCATCATATTGGATGATTAAGTACCTCAAAAAATCATGAATCTTGCAACTTTTGAGAAAAAATAACTAAAATATCTAGTACCAAAATGAGGGCAAGAGAGTACTCGAGATAATTAGTGCTGAATAGAATATATCATTGGTTCCTTCAATAGTGCAATTGAAAAGTCCAAGTTGCAACTTTGAATATAATCAATTGATGTGATATAGGGCTTATGTAGGGAAGATTACAAATATATCTATTTAGTATATATTTTTAGATTTGAATCATCAAATCTCCAAACTTTGAATTAGATAAATAGATGTGATATAAGATTCATATGGAAAGATTGCGAACATAATTTTCTAGTATATATTTTTAGATTGTGATTATCAATCTCATAATTTTTATTTCTCTCTTTTTGGGTATTCACATCTCGTGCTAAGTGGAGTACTCACACTGAACTCTTTTTCTTGGTGCAACGCCCCATGAGATGTGTCACTATTCTCTTCTAAGTCAATCATATTAGTAGTATTAGATGTATGCATATTAGCACGGTCAATGGTTACCCTTATGTGAGGAGTACCAATTGAATATGGGAATGAGCCAACCATGACATTGTCCGAAGGTGTATTTTTTTGGATTGAGTCATTTAAGAAGAATTTGCCCTTGAAGAACATAACATTGATACTAGTAATGACCCTCATGGTCTTTAATAAATAATATATATATTCTTTCTAATTATTTGAGTATCTATTGAATGTGTACTTGATAATACGCACAACCATCTTCTTTCAATCTAAAGAGAGATTATTAATAAAATAAGTTTACCCAAAAATTTAAGATGAAAGGTGAGAGTGATCTCTTGAATATACGAGTTGGTATGAAGTACAACTTAAGATATCAAAAGATATAATTTGATTTGATTAAAAAGTTAGTAGCTGACATTATTTTTCATTAAGGGTGTCTAGGCACACTCATATGTAGTAGGAGTGCCTTAGCCATTTAAACCAAATGTTATTTCTTCTTCTCAAATCTCACCAATCTCATTCTTTGCAGGACTATAAATATATGATGCCTGATGAATTATCTTGTGTTTCTCAAAGAAATAAGTGTATTCTGAAGTATTATTACTTTTCAACATCTTAATATTATAATTAAAGTAAATTTTTCCTTAAATACTGACAACTATATATATAAACATATAATATAATTATTAATAAAAATAATTACATATTTTAAGTCATTATTTGTGATCATCCTAATATCCTCAAATGCTTGAGTGAATATGATAGAATATATTTATATATCCTTATTAGTATAATTTCTTAACCGATATATCTTATAATTAATTAATAGATGTTATTAATTTGATGCTTGAATTTAAAATATTCAACTTTTTCAATAATGAATGTTTTATTCAAGATTCAAGAGTATATTATTAGTAAATTAATAATAGACAAATATCTTGAGGGGCTCCTATTGGTGGAGAAAAAGTGATACAATCTACCTTGCTCAATTCATATGGAAATTATTTGTCTTGTTTGATGATTATACATATAAATATTATTAGAAAAGATAATAATAATGCAACTTTATTATATAAAAAAATAATTGATAGAAAATAAATTATGATAAAATTTTGATGCACATAGAATATTATTAAAAGAAAAAATTCACCATTGATATTATTATGCCATATAGCTCATACAATCACATTATTGACCATGATGATATCAAAAAATTTAGACTCGACAAAAGAAGTTAAAAGAGTATTGTTACTTATAATATGAGTATTAACTCTCAAAAAGTTAATAGAAAGTGTGATAGATGTAGACATGTCTTGGCCTAAGCCAATAACACCTAAAGAAAAAAGTCTAGCATTACTCCTCATGATGAAACATAAGTGTAATAACACTAGTAGATATCTTGATGTAGCTAAGTTTCAAATTTTCTTGCTCAAGTCGTTAAAGTCAAATATACTAGATATGTTGGGATCAATTGATCAAAATATGTTTACTAGTAACAGTGCATCAAAAGCCATCCACTTATTGATCTTAGTCTGAGATTGATTTTTTAATAAGTGACTCCTCGCATAATCTTGAGATAGAAATCAGATCTTCATTGGCATAGCTCACACGAACTATATATTTGTCTTAAATTTTTACTAAGTTATTCTTAGTAATTCCATATCGATTCTAATTATTACTATTTTTATTTCAAAAAAAAAAAAAAATTCAAAATATGGTAAATTTTGACATTATATAAAACAGAGACAAAGCTTTCAAACTTTCTACCACGACAAGACAACTTCACACGCACTTATTATAACTGTATCAGTTTTGTATTGCCATCATCATGGGAGACTACATTGTTTGCCAGAAATGGGTTGTAGGCCATTGGAATCATGTCATCACAAGTCCAACCGCCACGATACACCAAAACGTTGCAAAAACATGCAATTTATGTGTATTTCCAACTCAAATTATGACAATGCTACTCTTGTTGTTGTTAAATGTCTCCATGTATTGTTTCCCGTGCAACCCTATACCCTTACTCAAGCCACCAAACAATGCTCTAATATCATGTGGCTGATTTAAGTTTTCAGGCACAATAATTTCAGGGGAGGGGCATAGATTGGGAAGATAGAAAATGAGAAGAGTGATTTTTTTTTAATTGTAAAAAATCATTTTTGGAAATTACAACATCAATCTTGTGTATGGTTTGGGGCAGTTCACATGTCGTGTGCCCTCAAATAATGGACATTTAAAAAAAATCTAAACTTTAAGAAATAAAAATAAAACCAATTTTTGGGGAAGAGGGAGAGATCAGGGAGAGAGAAGAGGTGAAGAGAATAAAAGAAATTTTATTAATTCTAAAAAATTATTTTTGAAAAAAATAACATTAACTATATATATAGTTTGAGTCGGCTCATATGTTGGGTGCTCTCAAATAGTTAAAGTAATATATATATATATATATATATAATTAAAAAGAAAATAATACCAAGCATCAGCATACTAATAAAAAATAAATTTTCATAGAAATTATGTTCGTCAAAAAGTGTTACGAAATGTATTCATGGTTTTTGGGATAAATGTAAATTATAAAAAATCTATTGTAACAAATTCTAGGAGATTACTTCAGTTTATGTGGAGTTTTATGTATTGAACAAATGCAATTTAGAATCTCTTCAATATGTATTCATGGTTTTCATATCAATTTCATTAAGATAATTATGGAAAAACATGTTCTTTACTTTTAGTTAATAGCAAGTCACCCACATAAAATTTCTAGTAAAAGTAGAATTTTGATTGAGCTTGTCTTGATATGAAATTGATATGTGAAATGAGTAATGACACATTATTTTATGTTTTAGTTTATGTTTTAGGTTCACATAAACTAAAACACTTTTATTTGTTATGTATAAGCATATAATCATATAATAAATATAATATAAAATATAATAATAATAATAATCATAACACATTATTTTATATTGGTGGATGAATACTTTGTAAATCAAGTTTAATAGAAATGAGTAATGACAACTTTCTTTAGGTTTTCATAAAAATATCTGTGATCTATGTTTTATTGTCAGCATTAATTATACCATATTTTGATTTAGATTGAAAATTTATCTCAATGTGTTTCATAGTTATGAAATGTGACCTAAGGATCACCTAGACACATGGCAACATTGCATGGTGAGTTTGCAGTTTGGTTAAGGTTAGGCCACACACCTTCAATTAGGTGTTGCTTAGGCATGCCAAGTGCTCTTTGATGCTATATGTGCTTTGTTTGGACATTGTTCCATTTTGGTCACCTTAGACAGTGTGAAAATAATGTTGTTTAAGTGAACCTAAAGTACATACAAAAATGATGTTTAAGTGAACCTTTGGACATTAGTCATTGGTATCCAAAAAAGAGGACGAGAATAAGGGGGGAATATGAATTTCACGCCACATAAATAAAAAATACACAATAAGCTGAATAACCTCAATAATAAACAACACACAATGCTCTTATGTAATGAGCTAATAGATTGGAGCAACCTACACATTGGGTACTCCTATTAATAATCACATAATAATAAAAAAGTAAAAAACATAAAGGATTGGGCTATGAATTGTAATACTCATCATCAAATTAGTTGGTACATACAAGTTCAAAATACTATGGTTAGAGAAAAAAAAGTAGATTTAAGATATTTTCAAAGTTTTTGTGATGATATTTGTTGGTTACTTTGCTATTTGAATAAATGCTATAATAATAGCTTTATCTTAAATTTTATCTATGAGAAACAAGTAACTTGTCTCTATGTTTTGTATTTTATTTTGAAATATTTAATTTGAGTATTACTATTGCAGAAAATAATAGTGAGAGAGAAATAAATACTCAATCTCCTTGAGTAAGTCAGAACGAAAAATATCTCACAAGTAATAGTTATCATAATTTTGAATTTTATCTTTATAATAAATTTTAAAATAATTATTTGTTTCTTATTTTTTATAAGATATGATTATCTTAAAGAAAAAGATAAATCCTTGTCGTAGACTTTCTCTCGGTATTAGTTGGTACTCAATTTGAATATTTGGCTAATTACAAATATTTGTGATTGCTTAATTAGATCATAAGGTCAAATGCTTCTTTATAAGTCTCAATATGCATAATATTGTATTTGGGTGAATATGTTGAGGAGAATCCAGAAAATGACTAGTTGATTGAATAATAGTTAAATAGTTAATATTTCTATGATTTTTTACAAGTAATAAAGGTACCATTAGGTTTTGCATCAAAAGTAAAATTAGCAGTTGAATTAATAAGAATATTTGCGGAAACAAAACTTATGTGAATACTAGGCACTCTAATTTTTACTTTAAATGATTAGCATTAATTATGAAATATAATATATATAAATTAGAACTTAGTATTATATTCTTAGATAGTTTTCATTGGTCGTTTGTGATGATTTTCCATCAATAAGAGGTGGTGCTTGAGAAATCTTATTGTCATGACTAATTTTTTAATTTTCTTACTAAGCTTTGAGAATTGGAAACATGGGTAGGCATAGGGAATTTTATGAAATTTGATTTCCTGGAAGGGTAAAATGAAGATTCTCCATCAAGACATGAGATGCCCAATCTAGATTTTAGGTCCAATTGGAATATTGGGAATTTGAGGGTTTGAAAATGCTTAATTATGTGGGACGGTATGAAATTGAAGACTCTCAGTTGGAAATTTGCTAGAATTGAATTTGAAGACTACTGATTTTCTCTCTCTTAGAACTCAATCCATGATCCAATTCTAGACAATATGCTTGAGGTAAGCCATTCCTCTCATCTTGTTCCAGACTTTGGTTTCATGCAATTTGACATTCTCATTGTCATCTTGTATGTCTTACTAGTCTCTCTTCTCCATAAAAGAACTTGATTCATTTTATGAATTATCTTCTAAATCATGCTGGAGAGAGATCTCTATAATGGTTGATGAGTTACAAGCTCTTGAAAGAAAAAAAATCATATCTAGGAGTTGACCTAGTTCCTTTACTTAATACAAGATAAAGTGTAAAGAGAATGACTATATTTTTCTAGAGGTACACATAATTTATAAGAAATCTAAGAAATAATAAATAATACTAATAAAATAAGTAATATTTTGAATCAGTGATTATTAATTAATTAATTAATTTTTCTTATTATTTTTATAAATATGTCATACTCAAGATTTTTATGAAAAAATTATATTTCACGTATTTACCCTATATGTATTCTATCTACATTAAGTAACAAACAAAAAATATTCATGTTAAATAGCAATGACATGACATGTTCATATTAAATAATATTTTTTCAAATGTTTCTGTCACAAATCATTGGATAGAATCCAACATCACCATTAAAAGAAAATAAATAATTTTGCAATAAATTTATCCGTAAAAAGAGGGTCTTTTAATTGATATATTTCATGTTATATATGTGTCACATTATAAATTTAATAGTGCACTCCAATATAAAATTGATTTTTTATTCATTAAAATATATTCATAATTCAATAAAATATATTATAACATTAAAAAATAAAAAATATATAATTTATGTAAGTTAATAATCTTAAAAAAGAAAAAATATCATTAGAATTTAATATACTTAATATTAGAATTATGAGTTGATTACTAATATATTATATCTAATTTTATGAATAACATAATTAGTAAAGTTATCATAAATAAATGTAATTGGAAAGTAATATTAAAAAAAAAAAAAGTTTAAAAGCTTTTTTACTATATAATGAACTTGTATTTGCATGTATACACTCTCTCACATATGCAAATGAGAAATGTGTTTAGACAATAAAAAAAAATACTAATATTATAGTAATATAATTATTAAGATAAAAAGAAAAATTTTTAAAATTAGATAATTATGTTATTATTTTATTGCTTAATTATTTGTATAGATTCTGCAGTTAATATTGAATAAGTCAAAAATATTTTAAAATTTATAAGTATTCATATGAATTGATCATAAGAATTAAATAATAAAATTTGTGAATAATTATGGAACTTATATAAATATGACAAAAATAAATATGATTGTTGTAGCGAGCATTTGAGTACAGAGACTAATAATGTATCTAGTGATAATAAATTTATTATTTAATTTGTTAAGTATAAATAACAAGGTGATATATCAAATGAGTATGACTTATCTAAATATTTAGATATTATTTATTGTTCATTCTTGTAATTGTTTGATATAAAAGATTTTAACTTGTCTAAATATTTAGATATCTAAAATAAAACTTTATTATATATGACAAATGAGTTGGGTTGATGTGTCTCTTTTTTCTTTGATCCATGCCAGACCATCATGCCTTGATGATACACCTCTGAAACATAATAGCCCAGCATAATCTAGTGACTCCAAGAAACTTGATTAGATTGGGCTAGTTATCAACTTAGCATTACTTAGAAGTGTCAAATGAGACGTGTCGTGCTGTCATGTCCCATTTTTGCTAGGCACGGCTAAATGTAGTGCTGTGCCGAACCTTCCTTGCAGAACTCGTTGCATGAAAATGTAACGGGTGGCCGGCTTGATCGACCAATTGCAATCGACCACGTAAGCAAGATTTGACTTACCTCATCAGTTTTTTTATTAAATTATAAACCATCTTGTTGAGCTATCACTCGATGAGATTTGACCATCACCCTTAGTCGATCTCGTGTCCATGGGCGGTTGGGCTGGTAGATCATGCCTTCGTGCTAGACACATGGGTCATGCCTAGCTCAGTATGAGGCAAGACTCATGCTGACCCATTATGACATTCATTGTGACATTGGGTGGCCTGGCACAGGACCATGCACGGTTTTGGACTGGGTCGTGTAGGGCCAGGCATGACTGAACCGGGTCATGCCCGGGCCGTACCCGGGCTAACCAGCTCGATTGACACCTTTAGCATGACTTGAGTTATAGGTGTGGGTCGTTCTTGGCTTATCACATGTTCAAATAGGCTAATTTGGGTGCTGTGCTGGCTAGCATGGACCAGACAACACACGGCTTGCTTGTCTGAAAGGCTTGATTGAACCAAGGTTAGCCAGATTTGGCATAATAATGGCCCAACAGCCCATCTAGGCTAGATTAGTAGAATAATGGGATAGAAGCATATCTATCATACAACATATATTATATGACACACATCATTATATATATATATATAAAATAAGTAATATATGAATTTTAAAAAATGAATAATTTGAATAACATTAAAAAATGTTTTTTTATTTAAAATTATAATATATAATAAAATATAATAAAATAAGAATGAAATATATTAAAAGCAAAAAATTATTTGAACTTTGAATAAAAAATATCATGTTCATCAAATATCATTTTATGCTTCTCATTCTAGATTATGATCATCTATTGATATTCTGTCTAGTTATGATTTTTATATCTTAAAATATTATTTTCTTAGTATAATTCATTTTCTAGTTCTCGTACTTGAATAATTATTCATACTTCTTTTTAGTCTTTTAAGAATATTAATATTTTTATAATATCTGATTAAAATTATGTTCTCTTATCTGAAATGATATTTTTAAAGGAACTAAAATATATAAAAATAAAATGATTTTGATGATACACTAGATATTGAATGGGTGAAAAATTATTTGTCATTTTAGATAGTAGATGAAGGTGGATTCATGTAATTTTTATTAATTTATTATTATAATTTTTTATATTATTGTGACATAAGTTAGAAAATTAATTGGTATCAAAATATTTTGATAGCTCATATTTATTCAACGTACCACCTCGTCATTTACCTATGGCTAAATAAATAAAAATGTTATCATCTTTGGATACATTCAATCTTCTTACTTAGAAACTTAATATAATAATTATATTTAATTTTGTAATATTTAAATAAAATGTTTAAATGCTCATAAATTTTATCATGTAGTTCTTGTAATCAATCAATGCAAGTATATATGAATTTTGTAGTATTTTTTTACCTTGTCTTTAACCATATAATTCTTACAAGCAGCAAATTAATAAAAATTTTGAATTATTGTCTAATATTTTAGATAATTTTTTTTTGATTTCAATAGTCTGTCACTAAAATATGAATATTGATGAACACAAGTTGGTCATATCATAAAAAAAATTATGAATTTTAAAAATAAAATTCTATCTTTAAATCTAATTCATTAATTATAATTTTATTAATTTTACTATTAATGGAATCGAATATTATATGATTGCAATCAATATATAAGTTTTATATTAAGTATGCTGAATTTTGATAATGATTCACATTAAGTGAGATTGTTTTTTGTTTTAGGCATTCTAACTTAACTTGTTTATAAAATTTTAATAAATTACTAGATATTTTAATTTATTTTAATGAATTTTAAATTTATTATAATGAGAGAGAAATTATTTTTAAGTCTGCTTGTATTATTATATTTATGATGTGACACATATTTAACATGAAAAATCTTTATTATGAGTTCTTTCTTGATGGTTGTTATGAATATGTTGTGATATCATTATTTATAGTATTATTATATTTTATTTTGTATTTTATATTTCTTAAAGATCTCATAAAATTTTAATTTTTATTTATTTTTTAATTAGAATTATATATTTATTTTATATTAATTTATGCAAGATCTCATGAATATGTTGTGATACCATGCAAAATAACATATCTTTCATATGTGTCATCGTTCGCTATATTCTTTTTAACTAAAAATTAACCAATAAAATATTAAGATTTAGTCAGATATTACATCCTCATAATAGTCGTGTCATATATAAGTATATGATGGTCATATTTAGAGAATATATAATATAAAATTAAAATATTTAGTATAATATTTAATAATATTATAAATAATAGTATCACAATACATATTTATTCATGAAAATTATTAGAAATAGTTTATCACATCCTCCAAGCACAAATGCAACTATATCTATATATGTATACAGTATATAAATACACACACACTATCTATGCTGTATATATACAGTATAGATACTGGATATATATTATATATATAATATATAATGTGTATCTACGTAATGTATATATAAATAATTTATTTATATGTATAATATACAAAAAGTAAAATAAAAATTGATTTTTAAAAGATCACGTTGGATCCATCTTACTTGCTCTTAGCTCCTCACAAGAGTTATTATGCTCACTAACAAGATCTCTCTCACACAAACTTAACAAGAGAGAAATATTTAGAGAGAGAGAGAGAGAGAGAATACATTAAATTAAACTTGAGTGAGTACAACAATGAGAACTCTCTTCTATAGTGACATTTCTTTTTCACCAACAACTCAGATTGCACCACATGTTGCAATCTTATTGCATCAAAAATTACCAAAATATTCTTAATGTGAAGAAACCTTCAAACTTCTAGAAGCTTCTAGAAACTTCCTGAAATACTAAACAAGATTATCTCCTAGCTGCATTTCCTATGCACATCAAGAACACAAGCATCGCAATGATTATAGTGATGATATTGTAACGTGTATCGTATGGGCTTCTGCTAAGAAATTACATGCTGCTGTGACTCAGCTACTGATGTATACTTGGCAGGGCTGAGAGCACAATTGCAGCTGCTGAAGCTAGAATCGCAGGCATATGCAGAGGGGGGGCCCATTGCTGCACTGAGAGAGGAGGATAGTGGCAGTGCGGGCACGGCTGATGAGAGAAGAATAGCAGAAGAGCTGGAGGTCACACTTTCTTACATTCATGATATGTTTCAGGTCTCTGGCATCAGCAAAGCCAGCCCCCACTCCTGCATGTCATCGTGGCACTCGTTAGAGATGCCCGTGAATCCTGCTGTCTTCAGAGAGCTGGAGGTCAAGTACTGCAACATCACTCCCTGTAGGGCAAGATCAGAGCGCAGGCTCCTGTTCGACTCTGTGAACTCTGCCATCCATTATTTCTGCCAGGGCCCCGTGGGTTCGAGCCCATGGCTCAGGCCTACGGCTCGGCCTGGCCTCTGTTGGTGGGGAACAGCAACCGATGTGCAAGAATTGGTTTTTGGCCGGGTTGCTGTGATGCCCAGGAATGAGACCACTGGCGATGCTGCGTTGGCTGCAGGAGAAGAAGATTCGTGGCTGCTTTTGCAAGAAAATATTGCTGCCATTGGAGATGTAATTTTTGCAATGTTGGTGTCTGAGTTGGTGCTCGACCTTTCTACCTCTGATCCAGCGACGTGTACAGTGACGATGCTTTCACTTTGAATTACTGCTAATGATAGGCTAGTTCTGTAATATATATATATATATATATATATATATATATATATATATATATATATATATTGTTTATAATTCTTATCAAATTGTAACAGATGCTTATAAAAATTGTGTATGCAATAACCTACATTGTACTTCTTGGAGTTGCTTGGCTGGGCAGAACACTTGTAGCAATATTATTCATTAAAATCAGAGATATTATATATGATGATTTGTGAACCCAAGACCTACAATCCTTTAACGAAAAAACTTTGATATCACACCAGGACAAGACTTTAGGTAATAGTCAATAAATTGACTAAATTAGCAGATTTATTACTAGTCTATTTCTAAAACTAGTTTTTTTAAATTTTTTTTTCACTCTCCCCCCCAATCATCTCTTACCAACCACAGAGTAGGTACATACGAAAAACTTACATATTGATTAATCATCTCAGTAGTAATAACGACTAATTACATTTAACTTTGGAGTTCTTGTGAGATCAAGTCTATTAATGATGATTTAAACGCATCTAATCTACTAATAAAAACTAGTTACAATGTGGTAAAATTGACATTAAAAAAATGACCTTCCTGCTAATTCAGAGAGTAGAACAAGGTTAAAAACAAGGTTTAGAGTTATGTTTGTTACTTTGTTGTAGCATACCTTGCATTTTGTTCATGTTTCTTCAATTTGCCTTGATAGACTTTGCGATGCAATGAAACCTCATATCAATGAGCTAAAATTATCATCAATTAGATCAAACATGGGTAATTAAAAATGGTAGCTTTAATCAAGAATAGCTTAAGATGGGGAAGAAGCAAACCTGTTTGAATTGCCCATTTGTGAATGAAAATGAAGATGGTGTTGTGGCAGACATATAGGCTTGGGCTCCTAACCCCAAAATTGATGAAAAGAAGCATGAACCCTAGTTTGGTTGCCTAAGAAGATGCCACATACATCGTGACACAACATTGAAACTCCCTGTCCATGGAAAATGGGTCCATTTGTCACTTTGTATCACATTGTGATGGTGAGAATGAGAGTGATGGTTGTGATTTGATGCTTCATTTACCAGATCTAAAACAAAGTGAAAATTTTCTCTAGATTAAAGGTGTTATGCTAGATTTATACATCTCCCCAACTCATTCCTTGTTATCTCTCACCCCCCATATATGAGCACTGGGGGCCTGGGGTCCCAGTAGCATGAATAGGCATCTGGTAGAGATACCCTGGGACATTTATGTACGTGGCATCCCTGAGGATCGAAGTCATGTCCTCTAGGGTTGGGCAATCTTCCATTCGCCAATCAGACTACCATATTGTTGGTATGAGGTTCTGCTAGTTCTAGTAATGCATATTAGTGTTGTCGATCAAGAGTAGAAGTTAGATGCATGAGTACATGCTTCCCATGTGTTATCATGTCAGCATTATGATGAATGTCACATCTCAAGGTGATAGAAATCTTCTTTGACCCGACAATGCTCAGCATGAACCTTAGTGTAGGTTGGCTTGCAAAGATCAAACAGTATTCATAATCTATATTTGATTATCAAGGATTAATATATCAGTTAATATGGGCAAAATGGTATACAGTAACCCTAACAAAGCATGCTAGAAAGATATTTTAGAATTCAAAATTTTCACTAATCATATACTTAATTATAAAAAAGAGTTAATATGCATGCAAGTATCTTTCCTAAATACCCTATTCATACTGTTGGGATGGACATACATGTTTTGGCCTTGAGACCCAAGACCCATATATGGGGGCCAAGAGATAATAGAGAATGAGATAAAAAAATTATAAAAGAAAATTTTGGTTAATCATGTATTCTTTCTTGGCCAAACCAAAGCATTTCTTTCATGTTGAGGTTTGGGGTAGCTATTAGTTTATTTTTTCCATTTTATATTTAAATTTGTATGAGAGCACCTAACATGCAGACTACTGTAACTTGGATATATATATTGTTATTCTTAGTTTTTTGGAATTAAGAGAAAATTCTTCTTTCCTCTTGCTTGTTTTGTTTTTTCATCTTTCCTATAATCTTAATTTAGATCAAAACTCTAAATTGAACATGATATCAAAGGAATTCTGACAACCAAAATGTTTGACATAGTAATGTACGTGATGGTGCAATGTGTGCCAATGCTCGCTACAATACATGCCAGCAAGTAGCACCGATAACAATGGCGTAGTTGTTCCATCAAGGATAAAAGTTTGCACATTCTTGCTCTAATGGTGGCATTAATAATAGCCAATGGGGGCACAACGGTGATTTCATGGTGGTTCATTAGGTGCGTGTCATTTCCAATGAAGGTTCTCAAGGAAGTTCATGCAATGAGGATGGTACGGTGCCATAGTGCGGTTGTGTGGTGCAAAATATGTTGATTACAATGACTTTGTTGGATGATGTGACAAATTTTGTCTGTATGGTGATTCTATGGGTCATGCATGGAGTGGACACATGTTCTATCTGGTGATTGATGGCGAAAACCATATTAGCGTGGTAATTCTATTTGGTGTGGTTGTGTTAGTGGCATAGCATATTTTTTTTTGTGCCTATTATTGAATAGATGATCATGGACACATACTCACGATGAACTACTTCAATGAAGATTAGTTTTTGAGTGCATAGTACATGAGACACATGCTGGATGAATCATATAAGAACGAGTCATATTATTAGTTGGTGATTGATACATGATTATTGATTTATTATGATAGCCGATTGATCTGAATATAGCTAATATATTTGATTCTCACCACATATACAATAAGATAAGAGACATGACTACATCAATGTACTCGTCTAGAATATTACACTTGTATGATAGTATTACTCAACTTTTGATCTACAGACATTGAACATAATGATGTAACTCATTATATGACTTAGACACAATTATATAAGAGGATTGATGAGGTAATACTTATATTAATGGACCTGACTATGATGAGAAAACTAGATGATCAAAATTTTAATATTTTGTAGACACGAAACCTTGGTAAGGAAGTTTTGGTATTCTCAAAGATTTACCAGATGATAAATAATGCATCTACAACTATAAACAAATCAAGCATAGTTGAGGTTAGTAGACACACTACTACACCAACTTCTTCACACATTAGTAGTATGAGGGCCTGTAGGAATGGTATTAGAAAGAGGAAGTTAGTAGTAATTTATCTTTTTTGAGAGGATGATACACACTCAGAGAGGTGTTAGATATTGCATCATCCTAACTTATGAAAAATATTTTGAGATTCAAAAATTATACAACAAACTACTGAATTCACCCAGACTGGATCTTCCAGGTGTACACCTATTAGACTTATCATGCTCACTCATAAGAAGTATTTAAGATTTCTTTCCTTGTGTTGCTAGCCCCCAAAGAGACTATCCTAGTGTACTCCTACTAGTCCTGTCAGATATTGCAACCTCACTGCGAACTCAAATGATAGATTCAATAATTAATACAAATATCACAAGCGATCACATTTTTTTTTTTGCTTTTTTCATGGAGTTTAAAACCTTTGATATTGTTATCATAAATAACATAGTGGTATGAGAAGGACATGACACTATTAATATTGGACCATTACTTTTGATATGTATTCTTTTTGTACTCGACTTTAATCATAATTTATTTCCAATCAATTACTTTATTTGGCAACAAAGTATTATATTTTTTTTTTCTTAGAATTTTTATACAACATTAGCGAATCAATTACTCTCATTAGAATTGAGCAATATTGATAGTATATTTTTTTTTCTCCACCCACAAAAATTTCTCTAGGTGCTTAACTATCATTTATTCACTTGGAGATGACAAACAAGTCATGTAGAGTTGATATTCCTTTCTATGGCTCAAATCGAGCCATCATGTAGAGCCACCATGTTGATTCAACATAACCCAATTTGGACGAGAGTCCGTGTTGACCCAAGCTAGCCTAGAAACAAGCTAGTGGCTAGTTGTGACTCAGTGAAAAGATCAAGGCAGGGCCAAGTCAAAGACGTGCATAACCAATGCGCCATTTTGATAAATAACATGTGAATCACACTCATCATACATCGAGTATGGGTTCACGCCGCACCAAGGCACGACCCATCTACCTAGGGAACTCAAGCAAAATTTGACTAGGTGGGTAGACACATTGGGTTGTGTCATGCCGCTTTCTCAAGAGGCACACATGCCGACCACTCAAGCTCAACAAGGTTGACACCTATGGTCATACCGAAAAGTGCTAGCTCAAAGTCCAATATTGGTCCGACCAGATCGTGTCAGTTGGATCATGTCATGGGCTAGACCGGGGCACCTAGAGCATTATCCATCTCTACATCTAGTCATTATACATTTAGCTTAGACATTTATCAATAGATAAATTGAAAATTATAAAATAAATTATTTAATTTGTGACTTATATTTAATATGAAACATGACAGTTAAAAAAAATACTTAAATTTTCTATTTGACATATCAGAAAAGTATTAATAAAGATTTATTCAATCTAATTATTATTACATTTGTGGATTTTATAATAGGACCAAATATGATGGTCACAAATATTTTGTTATTCTTGTTAATTATTATATTGGATATACACAATTATCTATTTTATAATTAAAATCTAATTTTTTACTTATTTTTTATCAAATTTTATAAATTAACAAAAAAATAATTTTATTATGATATTAAAATATTATGAAATAATAATAATAAATTAAAATATATTTTTTATTAATTTTCTTATTTCTTTGAGGAGCATGGAATCATTCATCAAACATTAGATATTGACAATCCTACACAAAATAAAATAGCTAAAAAAATGAGAAATTATTGGTGATAACTAAGACACTTCAACTACATAAAAATATTTTTAGGTATTTTTGAGAAGAAATGATGATAACTATTAACTTTCTAATTAATCAAATATCATCTTTAATTTTTAGATTATGTATCGTTGTATCTAAATTTTTTTTCGTAATTCTGCTATGGTTTTTGGATATATTTATTTAGTTCATAACTTCTTTCTGTGAGAAAATAATCACCTATGTTATGTTATTAAGTGCGTCATCCTTAGATATTTTAGTACTCAAAGAGGAAAACATGTATTACTTATTAAAACCCACAAGGATCATTATGAGTATAAATATGATATTCTTTGAGAATAAATCTTTTTTAAAGACTAATTCAAAGAGACATAAATTTAGTCACCATAGTGATAGTCATTTTCTTGTCCAATTATTACTCCTCGCAATAATTGGACAATCAAGTTTGAGGAGATGACATCTCCTAAAAATATATGTCAGGCAGATCTCACAAACCATAAAATATGAGTCTTCCCTGAGAGGTTAAATAAATACAAGACTTCATTATTCAAACCTAAAGATATATACTAAATGAATATGTCTATGCCCTTCCCCAGGCAAATCTCCTAATGAATTAGGTGATCTAGTTAATAGTATAAACTTGGATATTTCAATTATTCTACTAAAGGAATTAAGGATATTTTATACCCAATACTTATCACCACAAATACTCTCTTACTTTTATTTTGATACTACATATTCTAATTTTTTTATTTTTACTTGATGACTACATAATCCCCAACACTCTTTTTGAAATACTTGGTTAATCAGGATGACCACTAGCGATGTTAAGATTTGGATAAATCGAACATAATCATATCCAATCATTCATAAAATCTCCTTGTTCAAATTCTTCAGATAAACTAGTAGTTGAATGCAAATGAATATACATGACATGAGTGAGGTGATCTAATTTATAGTATCAACTAGATATTTCCATTATTCTACGAAAGAAATCAAGGGTATTTTATACCCACTACTTATTATCAAAAATATTATCTTACTTACATTTTAATACTACTGATTCGTATTTTTTTATTCTCACTTGATGACTACATAATCCTCAATACTCTTTTCGAGATACTAAGTCATCCAGGATGACCACTAGCTATGTTAGAATTTGGATAAATTGAGTATAATCACATCTAACTATACATAAAATCTTATTTCAAATCCTTTAGGTAAACTAGTAGTAGAATGCAAATGAAAATACATGAAGATTGAACATAAAATGAAAGTATGCAAAAACTAATAAACCAAGTGTATAGAGAAACTTATGATGTGAATTATTAGAATAATTTTTTTTTTTTCATGTGGCCGAAATAACCATTATTATATTATAGATTTTTGTTGCTGCATCTCACAGATGATATGTATATCAGTTGGAGATGAAAAATAAATTCCTTTATGATAATGTTGGAAAAAAATATTTTTACCACAATAAACAAATTTTGCTATTCAAAGATCATATATGATGTGTAGACTATAAAAGACTTTTTATGACAAAAAATACCTTTTGGGATGTGCTTCAACATGTTCTTTTCAACACTTACTACTCTTAACTTTCAAGAATGTGTGTTAGATTATTCTTTTTTCTACACACACAAATCAGAAAATTAATATATGATGTTAACAGTATATATTGAGGATATTTTGATTACTATAAATCTTTAGTTAGATATATCTCAACTAAATTTATTCTTATAAGCTAAATTTCAGACTAATAATTTGGATTATTAGTCTGAAATTGAAGAGGTATAAAATTTCATTCCCTGATGAAAAATACTATGTTTTATGTAATTTGTCTAATCTAAACATGATAGGAAGTGTACCGATCAACTTACAACTTGATATGAGTGTAGACTTTTCTAGGTGTACTAGCTTTTCAGTTGACTCCTCCAAAAATAAGTAAATCATAGAAAAATTGAATTATCTATTTGTGATCAAACCATATATCACTTATTTTGTTAGTATTGTTAATTACTTTCTAGATTCTTCCCGACAAAATCTTGTGCACATAGTGCTCAAAATTCTAAAGCATATGAAGATAAATTTAGAACATGATATATTGTTCAAAGATGATGAGTACAAGGTAAATACATACTTAGATTCAATTGTGTTCCAATGATTATAGAAAAATAATTCATCATCGGGTTTCATACTTTTCTACCAAATAATTTTGTCTCCAAAAAAAAAAATAAATGATAAATCATTAATTTCTAAATCAATTCAGAGACATACTATAAAGCTATGATATGAATTACTTGTGAGTTGTAATAGATCAGTTACTTCTTGAAGGAGATGAATCTATTAGTTCAGAGGTCTATAATATTTTATCATGATAACCAGACAATTTAATACATTATTAGCAATTTAGCATTTCTGGAGCAAATCAAATATATTAATATCGATTATTATTTTATAATAAAAAAAAAATTCAAAATGATTCTCTAACTAATCCTTACATGCCTACCAACAAATATATTGCACATATCTTCATAAAAATATCTGAATATGTATAATTTATTAGATTATTTTATTCATTTTCTATTTTAGTTTGTATGAGAATACCCACATGCAGATATCATAAAAAGTAATATTTGATATAATTTATTAGATTATTTTATTCATTTTCTATTTTAGTTTGTATGAGAACAACCACGTGTGAGTCGCCCCAACTTGAATATGTATAATTTTCTATTCTTAATTTTTTATGAAATGTATGACAACACATTCCATCCTCTCTCACCCTCCTCGCCTCTTTCCTCACCTCTCCTCCCTATCTCCAATTTCCCCATTTTACGCAAAACTCTAATTTTGACCAAAACCCAAAATTGAACACCTCACGAGCCCAAAGAAAGGCAAAACAAAGACCATAGAAACAATGTTTAGAATGATGAATAGGGTGACATCCTGATCATATATATCATCATGAGAGTACCACATGTATAGTGCCGGCGCATCAAAACTCTCAACCTATGAGAAAAAAATGCATCTCAAGCAATATTGTCTTACTTTCTTAAACTTGTATATTAAGTTTATACTAAATATAATACATCAATCTATCATGATTTGTATTTTTTGATATAATATATAGATTGCCTTAGCTGAGAAGCATTTCCTTCTACTTCTACCTAAAGATGTTAATTTTCCCTTGAAAGAGCAAAATGAGAAATGTATCTCTTAGAAGTTGACTTAGAGTTTAAAACCTACACTTCCTTTTTATAAGCATGCAAAGTATGATCATTAAAAACATATGCTCCCTCATGCGTACTCAGGAAAAGTTAAATTTAATTAAATGAATGAAAAACCTCTTTCCTTATACACCCAAATCACATATGTCAGATAGTATTCTTCCAAATAGCCCTAGAACCAAATAATGTCATAATCTTGTTTCCTTTAGTTTATTTTATATTTGTTTTTCATAGTTTTGATGTTCTTTAACCAAATAATTTCATATGTACATCTTTTAGACATTAATACATTAGATCTCATTAGAATTCTAACGTTAAAAATATTTGAATACAATAATATTAGGATGATTGATCACACGTAAAGTCCTCGTATTGAATATATATATTAGAGATTATGCTTTATCATGATGAAAATATTTTTGTCTAATTTAAGATAGATCAATATGACTCTAGAGGTGTGTGTGTGTTAATTTTCCGAGGTAATATATATTAGATCAATATTTTTGTCTAATTTAAGAGCAATATGACTCTAATTTAAGATAGATCAAACACAATCTCTTTAATTTTCTGAGGTAATATTATTGAGATATTAATATATCTCATATCTCACATTAAGCAAGAGCGATGTACACTCAACATGACCATATCTCTCAAACCCCATATTTGAGGGGAACTTTGTGCACTAGATATGAATATATACACATTTCATGTGTATATATATATATGTGTGTGTGTGTGTGTGTGTTTGTTTGTGTGTGTGTGTGTGTATTTTCATGAGTGTCACACATATATGGATTGAAAGATTCCTTTTCTAGACTAGCAAGAAACATATAAAACAAAATGATCAAATCCCCAAAATATATAATGAGTATTATAGAAATTACAATCTCAATTGCAATTTTTATCACTAGTCTATATCAAAAATTCACTTTCTGATACATACATACAAATGCAAGTATACAAATGAATGTAGGCACATGAATCAATATTATTATTTCCAAATCACATCACTACTATTATTAGGATTGATCATATGATGATTAATTCACTAAATAATACAAACATTCCACAATTCTCAAAAAATAAAAGTTATTGTTTTTTTTTTTTTGCAATTAGTATCACCATATACACGACTACTTCTATTATTAAAAGTTACCCATTTTACCCACTTTTATTAAGCTTCTCTAGACATTGTAGATCTAAAAATATGCATGCTTCAACTACTTCTCTAACATTCAAGAGTCTCTTTTTCCATACTTTATATTAAGGAGTGAATTATGAAGCATTTAAAAAAATTTGACGAGGATAAAATTCATAACCAAAATAAAGAGCATAATTTTCACTTTAGCATGAAAAGAAGAATCATCATTATCATTTTCAAAGTATTTTCCTAATATAATTAAGATTGGTCATATAATTTCTAGTTCTTCAAATAATTTTACAATTCTCCTAAAAGAGATTTGACAAGTTTTTTCATGGTTCAGCATCAAACATATGTGCACATGCAAAAATATGTCTTCGATAATAAAACATGAAAAAAAAAGTGTCTATTAGGATCTTAATTAATTAGTGGTTGAGCAAATAAACTAATGCAATACTCAAGATAATTTACAAAAAACACACTTAACACATTCTTATTAAACTTATCTAAATAGTATAGCTCTAAAAATATGCATGGCTCAACTTCTTATTAAACATTGAAGAATCACTTTTTTCATCCTCTCCATATTAAAATAAATATATTTCTTAAATTTTAAAAATATATCAGAAATATCAATAAAATATCAACAAAAATATAAAAATTATTAAAAATCCATGAAAAAAAACTTTAAGAAATGATAAAAAATAAATACTAAATTATTCTGTAAGCAAAATTGACATAAAATTATTCTGTAAGCATAATTGATATATAAAAAATATAAAAAAAATCCATTTGAAATAAAATAATAATAGTCTATATATTTTAGTTATTAATTAAATAAAATATAAAATTTAAAAAAAAGTAATTAATTTATTAAAATATTATTTTAATATAAATATAATTTCAAAAATTGGCATGCAAGCATTCAATTCAATGTGATGGTTGAGTAGCCCAAGTGGTACTCTACATGCAAGTCGGGCTAGTTCCCTCAAAATTAGCCAATTCATCAGTCTAACCACCAATTCTATTGGTTCAATCCAGGTTCGATGAGCTACCCATATCAAATCCCAATTGAACAAATTGAAGCAGTCTGGTGGCCAATTGTCGACCGAACCAATTTGATTTTCTCAACCATGATTAGGATCAAAATTACTTAATATTGAGCAAATTACCTTGAGATCACAACAATACACAAGAAAATTTTTAAAAACGCACTTTGACCCACTTCTATTAGACTTATCTAAATAGTATAGCTCTAAAAATATGCATGATTCAACTACTTGTTTATTACTTAAGAGGCACTTTTCCATTCTCTCCATATTAAGGAGCCAATAAATAAGCATAAAAAGGAAAATTTGAAGAGGATCAAACTTATAACCACGAAAGAGCACAATTTCTATTCTATAGCATGCAAGGCAGAATCATCACTTTCTTGCCCATTACACGAAAAGCATAAACAGTATCCAATTCATACAAAAAAAAAAAATGAAAGCTCGTGGGAAGAACAAAATACTTGAAAAATCGCATCTTCAGTTACTTTGCAATGTAGTAGCTACTTGTTCAGCAGGGAGTGGAATGCTCTGCCATCCAGCACAGAGCTGCAGGATCTGTTTTAGGGCATCCGTTGGAGTTTCCATTGTCCAAGTGGAGTAGCATTCTTTGGGATTGAACATATGGAACCCGCCATCCTCTTTCTTCAGCCCTGTTTGAGTTTCAGGTTCGAATAAATCTCCATCAGATCTTATATAGCCGCCCTCGGGTTCTTCCTTGTCAGCTGCCTGAAACATGATCCGATAAGTTAAAAAAACAGGGAAGAACATCCCTGAATCAAACCAGCTGAAAGATAGTCAAAATAACATTCTCAGAAAATGAAGAACAACCTTTTCTATTAGATACTTAAACGCAACCTTCTTAGTTCCAGCTTCATATATGTTGCATTGCGAATATATCTACACGAAACAAAATTAGAACATAAAAAGATTACAAGAACAATGAACAAATAGCCAGTATCGGGTAGATTATATATATATATATATATATATATATATGCAGTATATCCAATGTAAGTATTATATGTAAAGTGTAATTTATGGTGGGAAAAGGGGGACAACAACGAAAGTGGGACGGCTCACTTGTGATTCTAAACTGGCACACACGGCATAAATTCCCCAATTTCTGGTATAGTTATTGTAGAGATGTACTCTGCCAAATCTAACACGAGGATGACGCTGATGGGTCCCATCGAAAAAGCAATGGTGAATGGTTACTCGAATACACCTATCACCGGTATGGGATGAATCTGCGCCAATGAGCATCGTCTTGTTGTGATGGGAGAAGTGACACCTAAAGATGAAATAAAAGAAAACTATCAAACGCGGTGCAGAGAGGAAAGTAATGGTTTTCCACACAGAGTTTTAGCCTCGCCTAGAAACTGTAATATCCGTGCTTTCTCGAGTGATGTCTATCAAGCCATCATCATAATCACGAAGGCTACAACGATCTATCCATATGTTCTTTGAATTGGGTTTTATCTGAATTGCATCTACATCCGGGCCTCTTCCACCTTCAAACTCCAAATTGCATATAATAATGTGCTCGCATTGCTTCAGTCTCAGGCCATTCCCGGTGAGCTTTACTCTCTGCCCTCTTCCATCAATGGTCTTGTAAGAAGAAACACTTAAGGAGGATCTGAGATGAATCACACCCTGCAGCTCAAACACGATCCAAAGAGGCTCCTTTCTTCTGCATCCATCCCTGAGTGATCCGGGGCCGTCATCTACAACAAATAAGCAAAAGTGAGATTCAGCTATGGACGTGATCGATACTCACAGCTTTAAAAGGCCAAGTAGAGCAGAGCACCACGATTACAGTAAACAAAACCACCATATGCTCACAAGGATTGAGGGCAAGAACCAACCTGATAAGGTCGTAACATGATAAACAGGTCCGTCGCGCCCACCAATGGCAAGTCGACCAAAACCCTCCGCCTGCCCGGCAAGGCCCCGCAGCGTCAAATCAACGTTCGCGTAAGGCAAGGTGGGTTCCATGTTGAACTGTACGATACGAAAATATTCGGGCTTGTTCTGCTTGATCAAGTTAGGTGATGGTAAAGATTGAATCGCGGGGTCGTATTTAAATGGTTGACGCAGTGCATTGTCGGTGAAAGAAGCGCTTCGGCGGTTACGTGTCTTGGGACAAGAATGAGAATTGCCGAGCTTGAAGAGGCGGGTTAGGAAGGTGGCGGAGTTATTTTTAGCTTCGTTACGTCTGAAAGTAGGAACAAGAAACTGAAAGAGTTCTATGAAACAGTTCTTCCAACTCGGCGATTCTCCCAAATAGCGCGATTTTTCCATATTTTGGGGGCCGCATGTGCGTTTGTTGCTCGAGGAGCAATTTGTTCGTTGGAAAAACAAAATTACCAAAATCAAGATTCAAGACCAGTACATTATATATTAAGTGTGAACTCTGCCACTTCAAATTGACAAATTTTTCGCAAAACAAAAATATTAATATTTAATACCAACAAACTGTCCCTTCCCTTCCCTTCATTGAAAGTTTAAATGAGAGAGAGAATAAATATGCTACCTTTTCCATTAATGTATGCTAGATAGTCCTGAGTTACTTTTAAAAATAAGAAAAAAATAAGAAAAAAATAAGAAAAAAATAAGAAAAAAATAAGAAAAAAATAAGAAAAAAATAAGAAAAAAATAAGAAAAAAATTGAAAATAAGAAAAAAATATTTAATAATTTAAAAAATACACCAAACTCTTAACTAATTGATATTTGGTTCACTCACTATAATAATCCAAAAACACCTTTAACTATCTCCTCTCCTCTCGCCTCTCTCCACTATATCTAACCCCTCTCTACTATAACTTGCCCCCCTCTGATTTAACTGACCCCTCTCTACTATAACTTGCCCCCCTCTGATATAACTGACCCCTCTCTACTATAACTCGTATCTCTCCAGTCGCCTTTCTCCTGTCGCTCGTAGGGCTACATGGAGCTCGACGGGCTCTAGTTAAGCTCCTTGGAGCTCGACGGGCTCTAGTTAAGCTCCATGGAGCTCCGGTTGAGCTCAATGGAGCTCCCTTGAAGGTCAACAAGGAGTTCCCATCTAGCTCGATAAGCTCCATGAACTCATCGAGCTCCTGATCTAATTCCTAGAGCTCTTAGTTGAGCTTCATGGAGCTCATGGTCGATCTCCAAGAGCTCATCTCCATGGAGTTCAACGAGCTCTCGTCGAGCTTCATGAACTCGTCAAGCTCTATGGAGCTTGAATGGTGAGCCGGAGTTCTTTGGAGTTCGACCACGAGCTCCATGTAACACTTCGTCGAGCTCCTAGTCGAGTTCTTGGTCGATCTCCAAACCCTCATCTTTATGGAGCTTGCTGAGCTCCCATCATGCTCGACAAAAAACTACATTGAGCTCGTGGTCAAGTTTATCGAGCTTCAGGAGCTCGACGAGGAGCTCAATGTAGCTTGACCAAGAGCTACAAGAGCTTGATGAGGGGCAAGTTACAGGGGAGATGGGTGAGGGGTGAGTGAGATTAAAATTCATTAAGAATTATTTAATTAAGTATTTTGGATTAAGATAAAAGTATTTTGGGATTATTAAATTTGAGTGCACCAAATATCAATAAGTTATGAGTTTGGTGTACTTTTTTAAATTATTATATATATAGTTATTTTTTTTCAATTATTGTATTGGGAGTGCATTTTTTCAATTATTTTTCTAGTTTTGAGTTCTATGAATTAAGGCATAACATGTTCTCTCTTTCTCTTCTCCTCACACTGGTTTGAATATTATAATTTATTCAACTATATGATTGTGTTTAAATTGTAATATTTGTGTTCAATATATGTAATAATGTTTGATTTATTTTCTTTGTATTGTGTATGCAAATTATATATATAATCACAATGTATTTATACATTCAGTGTGTAGTGTGAATATTGTTGGGTTTTGCATTTATTTATGTGTAGAAGTGTATGTTGTAAGGAATTAGAGCATTGATAACTTTGAAGATTTGAAACCTACGTACATAATCACCTCTTTGATCTTGAAATATAGCTGTCATCATATTGTTGATTATGAACTATAAATCCATTGAACTGACCCTATTACCTAAAGAATAATGAAAGAGATTTGGAATATTCTTTCCAAAATCTCATGTTTATGTATTTGTACTAGATTTTTGTACTCTAGAATTTTATATCTTAGAATATATATTTTGATCAAAAAAGTGCCTTTTAAGCATAGTGTGCTTTACAAACTTATTGTAAGTGTGAAGATATTTTTAGCGTATATTGTTCGATTTGATATTATTGATACTTAAACTTTATCTTCACTAAATTATTTTTTTAGAATTTTATATTTTTTTTTTAATTTTGAGTTGTTGATTTTATTTGATTCCATATTTAATTAATTAATAATGATTCATATTACTTTGTATTTTTTGAATAAATCATGATCTAAATATCTTATCATAAAAACTAGTATTAGAGCAAGGTTATGATTCCACCCAAAAAGTATTGTCTGAACTTATGTTGAGAAGGATATTCATTATTGATATTATGATTGTATTCAGTCTATTCATTATCATTATATTGGTATTTAATTATTCTGATATCAATACAGTGATTTCGAGCACATTTCGGAATATTTTTGTTTAGATTGATTACTTGTGGTTAATATTATTTTTTATTATTATGAATGATCACCATGTAATAATTAGGTTAATTGGGACCAAATATTCTATTTAAAAAAATAGAATACATTACTATCTTATAGTCAAAGAGTTGTATGATCTAATGAAAAAGAAAGAGAACCCTATAAAACCGAGTTACGAAGAATAGGAAGACTTACACTTTAGGGTTGCCTCCATAATTTGGCAATGGATAAGTAGTAATATTTATCAATATATTTGCTGATGAAATAAGAAAAAACAAACTATGGGAGAAGCTAAAGTCAATGTTTGAAATACATATTTTATTAGAAAATTTATTATCTAAAGAAGCAAGGAGAAATGAGAATGGGGAGCTTCTCATGGTATTCACATTTTTGTGAGAAGTTGTAGGAGCACTACAAGGCACACAAACTAATGAAAAAATTTATTATTCCAAAGGCAAGTCATAGGGTAGAAAATCTGTCAAGTATTACCAGTATAACAAGTTAGGACACGTGAAAAAGGATTATTATTCTTGGAAAAGACTACAACAATAATGCACGAGAGGAGAGAGACTTGGGGGGGGAGGCCAATGACACCTTAGAAGCTAACTTGATGCTGATTATCATGATAATTCCACTAATATTATATGTTAGGAGGGTGATTGGCTTTATGACTCAAGAGTATTATTTCATATCACCCCACATATCAACTTTTTTACTATCTATATACATAGTGATTATGGCATAGTAAATATGAGTAGCTATGAAACATCATAGATTTTAGGTATAGAAGACATTGTCTATAGATCTAGACAGGATATCAACTAATACTAAGAGATGTCATCTGGTATATAATGGATATTCATGTGAACATGATGTCTTTTGATATGTTGGATGATATTAGATATATTAGTCATTTTGATGATGGGCTGTGGATGCTGGTCAAGGGTGCATTAGTCATTGCAAGTGGTAAGAATGAAAGTAATATATATGTCACACAGGCAAGAGTGCCTAGAGATCAGGCAAATATTGTTCATCATAAGAGAAATATTGATCTCTGGCACATGAAACTTGGTCACGTAAAGGCATTTAGCTTCTAGCTAAAAAGAATATATTCTTATTTGACCAAAGATCTTCTTTTGATGAGTGTATGGACTGCATGATTAGAAAAAGCTTTAGATTATCTTTTCATTCTTGTTCACCATTATATAGATTAAATATTCTTGATTTGATTCATACCAATATTCATTCTATACATAGCATAATACTCAGTGAGGCACTTTATTTTGTCACATTCATTGACGATCACTCTAAGAATGTGTGAGTATATACACTAAAAATAAAAGATTAGTTTTTTCTTGTCTTACAAGATTTTCATGCCAAAGTTGAGAGAAAGACCGGTAGGAAACTAATCTTTATATATTGTGCTAATGAGAGAGAATATCGAGGTCAGTTTGATAGCTATTGTGTATTCCATGGTATTAGACATGAAAAGACACTGGCCAAGATACCATGATTAAATGACATTGTTGAGAGAATGAACTAGACTACTAAGGAGAGAGTCCAGTGCATGCTTTCTCATGCAGATCTTCCCAATAAATTTTGGGAAGAAGCTTTGCATACGGTTGTTGATGTAATCAACTTATGCCCTAGTGTCGTGTTGGATGGATATGTTTCCAATAAAATATAGACTAAGAAAGATATATTATATGATTAATCATGAGTTTTTTGACTACAAAGTTTTGTTCATATTCCATGAATGATCTAAACTCGATGATATTGTATGTCCATGTATCTTCATTAGCTATGGACACGAAGAGTTTGGGTATAGACTATGCTCTATTACCTAATTGCTAAAAAGCTTATTCAAAGTAGAAATGTGACTTTTCTGGAGGACTTGTTTATGGATGGCAATCATTTTAGCAGAGATGAGAGTGATATCATAGAGATTCCAATTTGCACAAATTTTGTGTTGGTTCCTTCTAGAGATTAGTCTGATCAAGGAGGAGGAATTAAGTAGCTATGAAGTTTCCTAATATTTCTAAGCCTTAGGATACTATAGATATTTCTGAGCCATATAATATACATAATCTTTTCAAGCCTTGAGATATACATATTGAGGAGGTGAGAGACTATATTCTAGTTGAAACTAGGTAGGACTCAATTATTCATCGTAATACATCACCAGACCAACTATCCTCTAGATTCTGTGATTACATATTACTAATGGATATAGGTGGGCCCGAGTCCTTTTAATAGGACATCTCTTTTGAGAAAAAAAAATGACTTCGAGCTATGCAGGAAGAGATAAAGTCTCTTTACGTCAACCATACTTATGATCTGGTACCATTATTGAAAGAAAAGAGGATTTTATAAAACAAAAGAGTCTTTAGACTAAAATTCATTGATTATGATTCTCAATCAAGATACAAAACTTGGCTAGTAGTCAAAAGGTTTAGACAAAAGAAAGAAATCAATTTTGATGAGATATTTTCTCCAGTTGTGAAGCTGTCTTCTATTCGAGAAGTTCCAATTTTTGCTGCTAGCTTGAACTTAGAAATTGATCAACTCGATGTGAAGACTGCATTTCTTCATAGTGATATTCATAAGACTTTCTATATGGACCAACCTAATGAATTCATTATAAAAGGGAAGGAAGGTCTTGTTTGCAAAATGAACAAGAACTAGTATAGTCAAAAAAAAAAAGCTCCTAAGAAGTGGTACAAGAAATTTTATTTATTCATAGAGTCTCATGAATTTTAGCTAAGGGTGTCGAATGAGCCATGACAGCCTGGCATGGCTCATTTTTTGGTAGCCCACTCAGGCCACCGTGACGTGCTTGGCACAACACAGTACAGAAGTCGTGTCGAGCTAGGCAAGGCATGACTCAAAAAGGGCTAGCCCATCATGGTCTGACTGACCCGAGTCTACCGGATTTGGGCCGAGCCTTGGGGATTTCGTGTTGGGTCATACTAGGAAATGTCATTATGGGCCCATTCAAGTTTTCTCTAAATATTATAAATTTCAAATCAAAATTAAATAAATAAATAAATAAATACAACAAAAAAATAAAATTGTAATCATTAGTCACAACTCATAACTCACAAAAATAATATAAAATAAATATTATAAATTTAAATCATTTTGTAACATAATACAAGTACAAAATAATAATACAAGCTCAAAAATTAATACATCAATGATCAATCATGTAAGCGTCTGTTGGTATTACTAGTGGTAGACTCAATCTTAATCCTCATAAATGTAACAATCCTACTTTTATAGGCTATGACTGGTACTAGGGAATGGGTATGCTTAAGGCCACCAAAACCCATAGCAAGCCTAAGTCCCATAATTTCTACCAAAAATTTCGGCATGATCTATTTGTTTTTATAACAATGATAAATACTATTGACCTCCGTGGTCTCTACTAACAAAAACGACCTCAATGGTCTCATCAAAAATATCAAATAAGGTTTCATCAAAAGCAAAATTTATCCCACTCAATAATTAACCCAAAAATTAAATTAATTCACAATGGAGCATTCTAGAAACTTAGACTCTTATTCACCAAATAAACAAAATAATAATCCATTACATTTTTCAAAAAAAAAAATCCAAGTGGTCTAGAAATGTCTGGATTCTCCTTTCTTTGTCTACCCTAAAAAAAAAGAAATCAATGGGGATGAGATAACTTCGTGAGTAAAAATATATCACCATACTTGTGAGACTGGATACTCAAGGTCAACTCAAAAGGATAGTTATGCTCAATCAAACAATCACCATACATAGGTTATGTAACAAATAGCATCAATATGAACAACAATATCAAATGAGATTTAAATGTTTGAAACACACAAAAATATAGTTTACCATTTAGGAATCCATATATTCATTTTTACCTTTATACTAGAATACGTATATTCCAACCAAAGATTCGTAGAACAGGCCGGGTTCTACACCTAGAGTTTTACCACCTCTCTAGGAAGGCACTAGCTTTTCCCGCACCAAAGGGTATCATGTGCACTAGCTTTTCCCGCACCAAAGGGTATCATGTGCACATAGCCTGATGACCTCCCCATCAGTTATGTTTTCTGTGATTCTTACCAATAAATGACATTAACGATTATAAGTTATAGATGACCATTCTCAGCATGAGACAAAAATGGCAATATCAAAGAATATAGCTAACCGTACTCAGCATGCAACAATAGATAACACCAAATACAATAAGAGTTAGCTGGCCGTGCTTATATATATATTCATAAGGACACATGATTTGTGGCATATAAAAAATTCAATTCAACGAATGCTCAAGAATAAATGTCTTAATCATAGTCAATTACTACGATCAAGTCAAATAATGAAAACACTACTATACATTTCAAAGATGCAAGTACGATGATATAAATTTACTCACCTCCCTATTAGTCCAGGTTCAGTTAGGCTATTCACCCTGAACGTGTGAGCCTTCCCCAACTTTGTTTTCTATACCAATATTCATGTAAGGAAAAGAAATATAAAGATAATGTCAAAATCATAACAAGCCATACTTTGTTATTCACTACCCAACTTTTTTAAAATAATTTTTAAAAAAAATTAGTTTTTTTCCTTACTTTCAACATTCTGCCTTTTAACATCTTAATACCCAAAATTATTATTTTAATATTCAATTTAACTACTAATTTCTTATGTCTGATGTTTAATCACTAAACTCATTTTTTTTATTACTTATCGATTAGTATATTGCTCATAACTTTCTCTATAGATGTCAAAAAAACCTAAAACCAGTGGAAAATTTTCACTAACATCTATATCTTTCCAATGATGTTAAAATTGTCCTAAGATTCTTTTATTTGGTCCTCTTATGATTCTATACAAGTTGATCTTCACACAGAAATTCACATTCAATCAATTCTACCCTTAATTCTACTAATTACCACCTCAATTTCATTCTAAATACATTTTCCCCAAATTTTAAACATACCAGACCTAATTCATACTTCTTAGGTCACATTATATACATTCAAAATACAATTACAACCTAGCATAGACATTAGAACAATTAATTAATTCCAAATAATCTTAATTGACCATCCAAACAACAATCATTCATCATTTTAGCCCCTTTCCTCCAATACAAACCATGCAAAACCAAAATTTAAAACCATGGAGCTTTTATATATCTTCGGAAGTCTCCCACCATGAAAAATCATAGTTTTTTTCTAAGGGAATTGGCTGCTACAAAATTTTTTTCCTTACCTAGCAATTCGGTGCCGAATGGAGAACTTAGGGTTCTTCATTTTTTTCTTTCATTTTCTGCTCGATTTTATGAGATATGATATTTTTAATAATTAATTCAATATTCCACTTAAGTCCTTACGAGTATTTGTAAATTTTTACAAGGCCTTGGGAATTATTAAAAATATCTCTTTGGGCCTTGGTGAACAAAATTTGTTGATTTTCCTTGCCCGATAAACTATTCACATATTTTTATTATTTTTTTTATTTATGTATTTTTATTATTTTTATTTTTATAACATATATTTGAACCTTAATTTGATTCAAAAAAATTCTCATGATTTATTTTATTCATTGGGTATTTTTAAAAATTCTATTTCAGTTAGCATCTCAAAATTTGACCTTGCCGTCTATTTTTTTCCTAAAATTTTCTTTAATTGAAAAATAATTCCTAAAAATTATTATAAATTCATGATGGACCTTAAAACACCTCAAAATTAAATTCAATGAAAAAAAATTATTTAAAAAAATATTTAAGGTGTTACAATAAAAGTCCCATGAATCATCATCTACCACTAACTCTTCTGCTCTTGTTGCAATTGTAGTACGATCTTGGATGCCCAAGCTCAAATCCTTCAAATCCTTTATATATATAATACCTCAATAATATCTGGCCACAATCTCGATCTTCTATCAAAAATTATATTTACTACAATAGAAAAAATAAACTCTAATGATATACTTGATATCGGAAGATTCAATAGATCTCATGTCATCTTAGACAATATGGGATATGTGGACTCATATGATTTTAATTATTATAAAATATCAAGATTCTTGTTATTATTATGTGATATAATTGAGCATTAATCAGTATCTAAGTACCGAGATAGCCCACTCCTATTTGATGATCCACCCCATCATTTCCTCCTCATTAACTGAATGGATAAGTCATCATATCATATGTGAATAAGGTATCCATGTCTGTACTAGAAGCCTAGCTACCACCACCACCATACCTAGTATCATAGTATGTAAATAGCTCAATTACCTCATGAATGAATTTTTCATGTTAGTGTTCATGGATTATGTACAAGTATATATATGTCAAAATGTTCTGTCTTTTTTACTTTAACCCTAGGGTCCATGCAAATAGCTAGATAATAAAGAGATGGAATGATGGACAAGTACTTCAAGTACTAGTTTTGATCTCAATAGTCATGTCATTACACTCAAGTACTTGAGTGTAATGCGAGTCGGAAATATAAACTAACGAGTACATATTTGTCGTGGCATAAAAATTTTTAGAAATTTCATAAATAAAATATATGTATCCCAGTCAGTGTCATCAATAATAAGTTCGTCACTCTTATTATTGACGTAGTTGAATATCATATGTTCATTTCCAACATATGACTTTAACATAAGGTATGTGTAATTCCAATGGTGTCTCCTATTTGATGAGAATTTTTTCTTCTTTAGACCCGCAAACAAATAGAGACTACCAAATTCTTATTGTCTATATGACATTCGAAGAAATTATAGTTACTTATTTTTTTAAAGCATAGGAAACAACTTTCATCCCCACTTGTACTATCAAGTTAATGATGTGATACATATATATATAATATGAAAATATTCTACTAATGATTCATCTCTAATGGTCCTAACAAACAAGGTAAAGGCTACTCCATTGTTAGATGTGTTATTAAATATGATACTATATATTTTATTTTGAATATTATATTCTCTATTGATTCTCATTATGTACTCATATATGGCCGGATCATCATGAGAATGAACAATCTCTGAAAATCCTAATATTTTTTTATTTTGTATTTATTTTGAATCCACATAGTGAGCGGTAAGGCAAGCATAAGATACATCATCATAACTAGTTCATATATCAGATATCACAAATATCATACTACTATATTCTCTAAATTCATTAATTATTATTTCTTTATTTAACTTATAGTATTTTAGGATGTTTTTCCTAGATGTGAACCTAAGAATCCTATGATATGCAGGCTGAAAATATGCATGTATTATATTGACTATCTTAGATCCCCTAATCGAAAGATCCATCGTGGTGATCAGTTTGGTCATGCCTTTCCTACCTAACTCGTCATGACAAATGAAGGGGGTCAATATAGAAGTTGAATGAGATCTATTTTATATAATATTAAAGTGAGTCTAAACTATTGATTTTCTTCTCATTTTTTATTTTTTAAATGTTTGGGTCAAGACCATGGAAGAAAACAAGATTTTGGTGGCCTCGAACCTTTTCATAAATGTATCGTTATCCATATTAAAATTATTTTTATTTGTATTAATATTAATTTCGTTCTCATCATTAAAATTACTATTTATCATTTTTAAATTTTATTAGTTTATTAATTATATTCTAAATTATATTTTTAAATTAAATATTATTTTATATTAAATTATTAATTAAATTACAAATAAAAATAATAAAGTAAATACTAAATAAAATTTAAAAAATAATACTTATAAAGCATAAACTCATTTGCTTGACCCTGCCATTTATGAAATATTGATTGCTAATATTCAAATTTGATGTCTACACCATAATCCACACTCGGGTCCTGATGGGATAGAGATTGAGAAACGAAACAAGAGAGAAGGCCCAATACCATTAAAATTTTTATGGATAAAGATTAGGAATGAAAGAGGGGGATATAGATAAATTTAAAAAAATTTAAAAAAATCATTTTTTAAAATATTTTTTAAATTTTTTATTAAAAAAATTGTGCAAAAACCCGACAGCCATCAGATTTCTGCCACTAGTCATTGGGGGCGCATCCAATAACTGGCAGGCACAAGACCTTTAAATTTTTTTTTTACCACTGTCGATAGTTCTAGAGACTAGTATCTAGAAGTTTCGATCATTCGGCTTCTGATTTCGGGCTCAAGATCATATCGTAGGGGCGTCGAGCGAAGGTCCGATGGGCATCAATGGCGGTCAGGTTTGGACTATGCCCATACCCAGCTAGAGTTTTGGGGCATGGTTCGGATTGTGCCAAAGAACTGTACCATCGGGTAAAGCAGCTGGGTCATTCATGATCTAGCATGAGGCCTAGGAGACCTCGACATGGTACAACATGAACCGTGTCTCAAGGAAGGCCAGGCACAGTTCTAGACCGTGTCGTGCTAGGCTAGGTATAATTCAATTGGGTCATGCCTCATGTCGTGCCAAGGCTATCCAACCTACTTGATATTTTTACTTTCAACACGAAATCTAGTGATCACTGTGTATTTGTCAATCATTCATTGAAAGATGATATACTTATACTTTTATTGCATGTTTATGACATGTTGATTATTGACCATCATATAGCATTGATTGATAAGCTTAAAGAGGAGCTTGGTAAAGTCTTTTCTATAAAAGACTTATGCCTAGTCAAGCAGATTTTAGAGATGAGTCTCATCCGGGATAGACCATCCAAGATTATATGATTATCTCAAGAAATGATACATTAATAAAGTTCTTGAGAGCTTTTTCATGAATGAGGATAAGTCAGTTTCAACTCCTTTAACTAAATATTTTAAGATGAGTACTGAACATAGTCCCAAGATTGATGAAGAAATGAGAGACATGAGTCGTATACCCTATGTCTTAGTAGCTGGTAGTCTTATGTATGTTATGATTTGTACTAAGCTAGATATAGCATATGTTATTGGTGTTGTCAATCATTTTCTCTCAAACCCAAGAAAATGACACTAGGCTACAGTGAAACTATCATAAGGTACTTATAAAAGACTTCTCAACTATCTTTGTACTTGGGTAGGTTAACACTTACTCTACTCGGATATACTAATTCTAATATGACCTTTGATTTAGATTCACATTGATTCATATCAAGTTATCTTATGCCCTTTGGAGAGAGAGCTATATCCTGGCAATCCAAGTTACAAAAGTGTGTAGCACTATACAGCACTGAGGTTAAATTCATTGTAGCTATTGAAGCTTCCAACAAAACTTTATGGATGAAAAAGTTTCTTGTAGACTTGGATATGCGATAAGATACATCTATTCTATGTTGTGATAGTCAGAGTGCTATACAATTTTCTAAGAATTCGACAATACATAGTATGTTGAAGCACATTGATGTATTATATCACTGGATACGAGATGTATTAGATGAAAACTTAGTTGTACTTGAAAAAATACACATGAATAAAAATGTTGTCAATATGTTTAAGTAAGAATTATAATCGGCAAAGTTTAATTTCTGTAAGTTATACGCTATTATATATCTTCCCACCTAGGGTAGAAGGGGAGATTTGTTGGGTTTGCCCGAGTTAAATAGACTTGTTTCTTGTTTTGCTTGTTTTATTTTTTTTTTGAAGGCATGGAGCACGGTATACTAAGTACATGGTATAAAATCACAAGTTTTGTTTTTTTAAAATAGAAACAAGAAAAAAAATAAAACAAAAAGTTTTTTAAAATAAATTTGTGAAATTGAGAATGTTCTTGCCTTCCCAAAGAGGGGATGTGTGATGCCCTCTTGAATGGGGGAGTGCCCCCATCTAATCCTTAAAAAATGAGACAATGGGGAAAATGAGGCTGTGCGGGTGAGTGGAACACTATACGTGTTTTCCCATAAACTAAATGTGTGCACGAGATACTGTTCGAGAATAAAAACTATATTTTTTTTAAAAATTGTTTCTGTGTGCATGGTGCCCTTTTATATTGTGTATTTTTACACAAAAACATGTGCATTTTTACTTAGAATAGATTTTGAGTTATAGAAACAAAGGCACAATATTTATTTATGTGATTGTATTTACATTATAATATAGGTGTTCAATATATGAATTAATGTGTAAATTATTTTATATGCAATGTGTGTGTAAATTATTTTATATGCAATGTGTGTGTAAATTATATATATAATTATAATGTATTTATAATTTCATTGTGTATAGTTTGAATGTTACTGATTTTTACTTTTATTTGTGTGCATAGGTGTATGCAATAAGGAATTAGAGTACGGACAACTTCACAGATTTTTAAGCTAGAGACAAAATTCCTCTTTAGTCTAGAAATAGCGATGTTATCACATTATTGATTATGAGTCATAGATCTAACGAACTAACACTATCACTTAAAGAATAACAAAGAAAGAGATCCAAAGCATTCACCCCAAAATCTCAAGTTTATATATTGGTACTAGATTTTTGATCTCTAGGTTTTATATTCTAGAAAATATATTTTGGTCCAAAACATAATTTTTTGGGCATATTTTGCTTTACGGACTTTTTGTATGTGTGAAGAAGTCTTTAGCATATATTATTCGATTTGACATTAATGATACTTCAACTTTATTTTTACTGGATTGTTTTTTTTTAGAATTTTATATCGAGGTTTTTACTTCATTTTGGGTTGTTGATTTTATTTGCTTCCATTGTATAATTAATCAACCATCATTCTTGCTAGTTTGTTGTTTTGAACAAACCACAGTCCAAATATTCTACCCCAACATATATTTGATATCTATGAACTCATATATTATTATTTTTTGTCCATATTCTCACTCTCAAACACAATTTATATTGTTCATTGGCTTATATATTGGCATTAGGGCTTCAAGATTGAAGTCGATAAAGTCCCCATCCCAACATAATCTTGCAAACATCCTAATGAAACATATTTGACATCTTTGAAGATCAAACTCGTGTCTTCAAGTGTTTAGTATCAATCCTCTTTTAGTAATTTGAATATCATGCTATTGGTAACTCATATATTATCTTATCAATAAGTAAGATATTATTTTGAAAGTTATCAATATATAAAAATGGTAACACTTTATTTGGTCCAAACATGTGCTTACAATGTATATTGTGTAATAAAGATTTGATTAATACATTCAAATGGTGATAAATTATGAAATTCATCGTGTAATGTGACAATACAAGTACAAACAATATCTCTATTAATTTTATCTCCACAATTTAGTCTGAAGATATCTTGTGTTTGATTCATGGATTTGCCAAACTAGTGTGATTTATCCTAAGTTGAACTTACCAAGGGTGAGGCTAAGTGAAAAATTATCTCTTCACAGGAATAGTTGAGTACACAAGCTAACCCATATATTCATAATTATAAAAAAAATCATAACTCTTTTTATTAATTCAAGAATAAAATACATTAGCATGAGATATTATCTCATGCATGATTCATCCATGATAAAATTGTGTCTTTAGAGTTGATTTTAATTGAGAGTCAAATCATGAATATCTTCACTAAATATTTGGATGATGACAAGCTTTGAATCACTTGGAAAAATTTCTAGCTAATGCACATTAGATTGAACTCTTCCACATTTATGATAAGACCATTTTCATGCATATTTTGATTCATCGTGATTTTTTTTTCATTTCTAAAAACATCTCGGAGTTCATAATTTACATTTTTTGTTTTGTTTTAGTTTTTTTAGAAAAATTATGTATTCATATTTGTTTAATTTTTTATATTGTTTGAAATATGCAAAAAAAAAAAAGATGAAAAATAATTGTTGATTTATTATGACTTGCATCCTTTTATTTTGGGTTTGAAAGTTATAGGAATTCATGATGATTAGAAACATCGTGATGCATCCAAGAAATTTAGAATATTGATTATGATTCTCTACTATTCAAATTTAGACACATAAACCACAGAATGTTGATATCACATGTTATAAGTGTTTGTAATGGAAAAATAATAAACTATCGATAAAAATCAAACTCTAAGACATGATTCATGTGAAACAAAGCCAAGTTGATTTGAAAACTAATTAAAATCTAAACCAAGTGCCAACCCTTTTGAGCTCAGCCTCTTTAGTAATCTACTACACCACTTTGAATGCCACTCAATTCATTTTATGTATATGATTGAAATTACATTCATTGTTTGCAATATTTCCAAACAAAAATGAATGTTAGAATATTTTGTGCAACACTCGATGAAAGGAAGGAGAGCGGCTTGCGAATGGAATAGAAGATTCACATATACAAATATAGAAATTAATTATTTTTTAATTTAAGCACTCTATATTAGAGTACTCCAAAAATGAGCACTTCAAGCCCCTTTATATATATATATATATACACACACATACACTTATCTCGGAGTCTAACCCTTTTATTTAATAAATATACATATTTATTATGGAGTCTAACTTCATCTTTTTATTAAGTGAAACTATATTATTATAATATCGATAGTAATATTAAAACCCTTTTAATATTATAAACAAGTAATAATATTTAGTAATAGATAATTATCACATTAATTATATGAATTTCATGGTTCAATATCACACAATCTATAGTAAAATCAATGTATTGTTTAAATCTCTTTCTATAAAATATAATATAATAGTCTAGTCTTTAATTTCTTAATAGGCCAATCATATCAAATGGGCTTAATATATTATATTGATTCATTTGAGTATGATCATGCATTTTTAGTCATACTTATTTAATGGGCACGAGATTTTTCTCTCGTTATGTAAGAGGCACAAATTCAATCATGATAACCCATATTCCTCTTCATTGTTTGGAGTGTACATAATCTTAACATGTATATTTCATAATATCGTAGATGGTAGCTTACTTTGTTAAAGTAAATGGCTTGTCAGGTAAGAAACCATGATAATATCAAGTCCAATGATCTTTTATATCATTTTTAGTTTGAGAATTACACATGACCGTCACACAACAATCTATATAGAATTATCAATTACATATACTAGTTTTAGATATATTATTGTTATCTATATTTGTAATAATACTCAAACCATTAATATTTTATGAATATTATGAAAACTAATTTTTATTAGATAGATTTTGATATGGTTATTATATTATGCATTTATCTTATGAATAGCTTTATAAGAATAATCTCTTACTTAGATTAAGTCCAATCACTTATGTATTGAATATTAAGTGGCATATTATGATGACCATGTTTTTGCTATGTTTAAGGTTACGTTTGTGGGTGAAAGATGTTATCATTAGTTGATATGTTACATATCTCCATGTCCCTATATTGATAATCTCTCAAATGAATTGGAATCATTGAAGTATGTGATTGGATTATTGGTGATTTCTAGGTTTTCTACATTCATTATTATTACAATAAAGTTTTACTAAAAACAAAATGTTATGAACCACTCCAAGTTTTGATTTAATTTTTTTTTATTTAAATTGCCACTTTTACTGCTTGACTAATAGCAATATACTTAGCTTATGTGGTACAATATATAATCATTTCTTACTTCGAACTTCTTAGCTTTAAGCACTACCATTTAAGAAAAATACAAGTCCAATTGTGATTGAGAATCATCCTTATTAATTTGAAAACCAACAATTGTGTAACCTTTTATACATTGTGTGTACCTCACTTTCATATATCAAGAATATATCCTTATTCCTTCTTAAGTATTTAAAGTTATTCTTGATAATCACTTAATAATTCTCAATGGGATGTACCTGGTATTTGCTCATCATGCTACATATGAGATATCAGTGTGATTAATTAATCGAGCATACATGAATTTTACTAGTGTATCACTCCAAATGGTAGGAGAAAATAATATCATTTGATTTCCAAATTTGAATTTTGCACGCGCAGAAACAACATGTTAGCAACCAAATTTTTTTTTTACTGAATAAAATTTGATTTTGCCCAAATTGATTAACTGAACTGATTTGACTGACTCAATATGTCCAATTTAGATGAACCCCATAAATGTACCATGAGCATGACCTTATCAAAATCTTGTTTTCATACTAAAATTGATGGACATGTACAGAACTAACAATGGTATAATCATGATTTAGAAGAATAAATTATGGATTATATTCATGTCAATGCGACTATTAAAAGACTTAAGAATATGTAATTTAAATCTTTTTTTTTTCTCAAAACATCAAATAAATTATTGAGTTCTTGTCAACCACTATTATCTATTTAAAACTCAAATTTTATATGGTATATGAACATATAATATGAAAGTTTATTACACCAAAATTAAAATATTTTCTTATCTTATATTGGCAAAGATTAGTTAACATATTTTGCATAGTATGACATTCAGATAAATTACAATAAAGTAAGAAAAATAAATTTGGTTAGTTTTAATTTTAATAATTATTTAGTCACATCACATTGTTGTTTTAGTTGATTAGCTATGATTATTTCATTTTTCTTACTTTAAGATAATTATATAAATATTACTTATCTTTCTTACTTTAAGATAATTATTTTTTGTGTGTTATGATTATTTCATTTTTTTTATGATTATTATCCCATCAAAAAAAGTTTAATTTGAATTATTGTGGTTATGTCTGTTTTTTTTTTGTTTTTTGAGTTACCATTTCATGAGATTATTGATGAAAATAAAAGTGTTTTGCAATCAATAGTGTCTTCATGTCTTCATGTTTTCTTTCATAACACAACTTATTAGAGATTTATTTTACGACAATGTGCATCTTTTAGAAGAGTATATGTTGGGAAATTTTAGGTTAATTTTTCCCAAAAATAAATCAACACTATTCACGTGAATAGTATTGAAGATGTGAATAGTAACAAACGGAAAAATATATTGCAAATATATGATATACATACAAATGGCAAGCTGATTTTATTATAGCATAAAATAACAACACATAAAGAACATCAAAATTTTATGAGGCTTGACAAAAAACCTACTGTATTGGTTTTCTAATCTAACTTTATTATCAATAGATAAAAAAAAGTATAAATTTGGGTAGAAGACCCTAAAATAAAAGGTTACAAATCATTCTAAAATTAATTTTTTCAACCTCATGTTCATTCTATCAATTTCATTCCTCCAACATGCTCATATACATCTATATTTCAATTGATGTCGTACCCACTATTTATAGGAAATAGTTTGGCATTTCCTCTTCATAAATTACAAAGCTTGGACCATCTTTATTCAATATAGAGTCTAGCCATCAAAAGTGAAATAAGTGGGTTTACTTTTACGTACTTTGTCTTTCACTATCAAGTAAGTGAGCCACCATATTTGACATCTCAAAATAACTACTTTGGCAAATTTTATCATCCATACTAAAAGAATGTGTCATCAATATGCCATTTGACATTATCAAGCTCGAAGAATATTTATCAAATTCAAGTAATGATGAAACATGATCCCTATTACCAACTTAGTCAACATATGTGTATGAATAGCATCAATTTTGATTTTTTGAACTACTACTTCATCTTCTTCAATGATTTCTCATACAAAAAAAATATAGTACATCAATATGCTCGGTACATACACGATAAACTTGATTTTTCGGTAAATGAATATCATCTTGACTATGGCAATATATCATGATGTATTTTTGACAAACACCAGAGTATTCAAGCAACTCTTGTATCCATGTTGCTTCTTTTTCAAACAACTTCAATAATGGTCATATATGTAGTTTATTTTCATAGACAAATCGACTGTCAATTGTAAAACAAACTTCCTACCAACTAGTGTTTTGTAAAAAGAAACACATAGATGCTCACAAGGGTGGGAAAATAACTATGATAAAACTATTGGTTTTTTTAATTAATTCATGATAGTGCAAGTAAATTGATTCATTTTATATTTTCTAGTACAAAGCTTAGAATAGGATAGTTTAACACATGCCTTAATTGTTCGTGATGTTGGATGCTTTTAGATTTGTCTCCCATGTCACTTGCTCCACCATCACAAGAAAAAAGATGAATAGTGATGAGGGTTGTGCATTTTTGCCAATTAATCAAAAACAAATAAACAAAGTAATGCACATGTCACATCACTTTCAAAAAGTGATGTGACATGTCTCCTTTTTAATCTATTCAACTTATATTATTTATATATATATATATATATATAATCAAATAACTAATTTGATTTTAATTTATATCAATTAATAAAATTAATCAATATAATTTCAATCAAATTAATTATCCTATTTTTTATGGTACATATTCTAAATAAATAAATTATATATTCTTCACACTTATTTACTTATTTTGGTTTTGTATTTTTTTATCAAAATAAATCTAAAAAGTTTTATATGAATATTATATTTGTGCTCTATTTGAATCATAAACGAACTGATTTGTTTATCATTATTGTCTTCTTATTTTAAGTTTTATGATTATTTTTCTAACTATTGAAATGATTTAAAATTAAATTACATATTCTTTATTTTAAGTGATTTGAGAAAATTAATGGTGAATGAATTACCATGAAATTTATTTGAACATTAAAATATACTATTTAAGTATAAAATATATATATAATATTATACATTACTATGACTAAGTTTTAATATCCTTAATAGAATATTATCCATCATATTTGAGTTAAAGTATAAGAATAGATTGATATACTAATAAGGGTCAAACTAGTATTATTGTGTAAAAATGTAATATATTGTTAGTGGCAAAGTGATCTGTAGCCTAGTGAAATAATATCGATAGTGCTTATAAAAAATTTTTAAAGAACCAATCAATAGCTTAGCAGGACCATGTTGTGTTATAGATATTACTATATTTCCCTACATTCCTGTGGGACCATGCTGGTGATTTCTATTATCCTTAGCACCGACAGCATTAACTAATTTATTTAAGGGCAAAATGATAAGTGTGTGGAATTATATGATTTCAATTTTGAATGAAATATTAGTATATAAAATTTCATAAATAAAAGTGATCAAATAAATTATTAATGAAAATATGTGAATGTAGTGTGTGTGTGTGTGTGTTGATTTCTGAATTGACAAATGAAATTATATATTTCAAAAAGATTCATGTATTTCTATTTTATTGAAATGAAAAGAGAATTACTTATACCTAATAAGCATGAACATACTTAGTCTTGTGTAAATGTATAACTTTTGCACAAGCATCTATTTTATTATTTGAATATGAGATTATTTAGTATTGAAATTAAGAATGTATAACTTTTCATAGAATATAATTAAAAGAGGTGAACTCTTACTATATTTTCGGGAATATTGTGTTAGAGCACATCAAATACTATTTTGTGTAAATGTATGAAAGAAAGACTATGAAGTCTCTTGAAAAGATTTAATATATACTTTTTTTACTCATAAATATTAATAAATATCTATAAAGAGGTGTTAGAAAGGCTATGTTATGCATATGCGATCAATTTGTTAGGCTGGTCAAGGTCATTGTGTCGTTCTGACATAACTCTAAAAATAGGCAGCCTAGCACGACTCATTGGCATGCATTTTTGGCCAAGTTGTGATAGATCATGCCAAGCTGGGCCAGGCTTGGGTTTAGTCTAGGCTAAGTTGTTTGGAAAGTTGGGTTGAAACCAGCATGCATGAGTCATCATGTCGAGTCGTGTCGTGCAATGCCTGCTATGTTAAAATCTTTGATCCTGCATGGCTCGACCTATGTGATGGCCTAGCCCATGGCATATCCTAGTATGATTCTGAATTAGGCTATGTTGTGCTAGGCATTACTAAATCATGTCATGACATGTTGGGATTGGGTGAACCATAGTGTCATGCCTGAGCCACTATTCATAGCCGACACCTCTATTTCATATTTAAAATATTTATATGAAATGTGATTTACAAATAATTTCCAAACAAAAATTGATTCGCATCTTCAGATCTAGCCCAAACTTTTTAGTTTGGTTTGGGTTTGGGGTTGTGATATGTAATATGTGTTATGGTGTCATGACTCTATTTTGTGGTACAAAAATATCATTGAAATATGACTTGTTGTATGCTATTGAAATTAGTGACTTATGGATTCAAGACATGAACTATTCTCTATGGTTACGACATGAATCAAGATGTTATGTATAGTAATGACTTAGAACTTAACGATAAGAAGTTTTTTAATTTACTATATAAAGGCATGTAAATCAGAATATAGATAATGTATTAACAAAAAGGAAAATGTTGTAATTATGCTCTGCCACAAAGTGTGTAAAAACTTAATTGTAATTTTTTTTTCTTTTATTCTACGTGTTCTTCTCTTTCGCTTGTGTGAGAGTATGCTTCTTTTATGATAGATCATTTCACATTTTTCTTAAAATCTTAAACCAATGTCATGGAATCCCTACATTGATTCATAGTTTGGTATCACTGGAAGGTTAAACTAGAAACCTTATATTCTACCTTTGTTTGAGAAGCATTGTTGCATAGTGATGCAATTTTTTTTTTTTGAGGTTATAACATAGAGGTATCAAAGCCAAGTATCTTTTTTGATTAGATTCTTGTCATTTGGGATATAATACTTGGGATTGAAGCATACCTAATATTTGGTATTGGAGGAAAAGGTTCAATCATAGAGCTTAGTTTGGTATTTATATCTAGGATTTACTAGATCTATACAAATGTGAATCTAAGAATGGTGAGTATGGCAATGTCTAAGGTTAAGATCGAGAATTTTATGGGAAAAAAATTTGATCTGTGGAAATTAAAGATAAATTATCTACATATTGATAGAAATTATTAGTTTGTAATCGAATAACCAAAATTGATGATAAGTGATTAGAAATCAAAGATAACATAATTGGAGAAAGTCAATTGGAATAAGTTGGATCAAAGAGCACATGATTTGATCTTGCTATGCCTAGTAGATGAAGTATTGGTGAATTATTTTGGTGAGAGAACCAAAAAGGATCTTTATAAAATAAATTACTTTATCAAAGTATGTCATTTGTAAATAAGTTGTTCTCAAGGAATAAACTATACAATTTATGCATAGAGAATGTTTGTTGATTTTTTCTCTTCATATTTGCATAAATTAGACATATTGATCAGTATGTTATCCTTCATTGGTTGTGAAATTAGTGAAGATGACAAAGTAATTATCTTCTTTTGTTTACTACTTGATTTATGAGATAATTCAATTACTACCATTGATACTTATATACCAAATCTATTTTATGAGATCATGATTTGAGTATTATTCTCTGAGGATATAAGGATGTAGAATATGAAAAATACTCAAATAATATATTATATACAAGAGGAGGACTGGACAAAGAAATGTGTATTCTAAAAGCATACAAAAGGTTATAGGAAGTTTGAAAATTGTGGATAAGCTAGTGATAAGGTGATGGAAATATAGTTTAGATAGGCACTTCAAGAGGGATTATTGATGAATCTAAATAGTTGTGAGTGGGAACTTCAGAGTTATGACATAGTCAAGAGTTAGCTCGATTGATGAGGAACATTTACTAGTGAAGAAGTTCATTTTGCTGAAATATGTGTTACTCATGTTGATAAGAATATTTGTTATATTAACACATGTATATCACTCGCATAAATCCTCATAGAAACTAGTATAGCTAATATGATTCATTCAAAGGAGGAGATGTGACTATGGAAAATAGCTCAATGGTAAAGATAATTGGTCTTGAGAAGGTAAAGATGACAATGTATGTTAAAACAATCAAATTCCTTCTAAAAGAGATGTACGTTACTAATTTGTGTAGAAATATGATCTTGGTGAGTATGATAATGGATACTTATGTAAAGTTTTTTTTGTGATGACAAGGAGTATATGATGACATGAGGAGAAATAGTACTTGCTTGAGAAATAAGGTATTGAACATTATACAAGTTATGAGTAACAACCATCATGACTTTAGGTTGTGGGTTCTTGAGTTCCAAGAAGAAGGAAGACATAGAGAATAAGCAAGGCATGTTGAAGAGCTTGTCCATGAAGAATATGTCCACTATAAGTCAAGTTATGAAATAAAAATATGGTGTTTTGATAGGGTTTGGAATTTCAACCTAGAAAGATATTGTCAAGAAACTTGGAGTTGAGACATAGAAATAGTGTCATGACAGGTTCTAGAGTTGAGACATAGAAATATACTACCATTATAGGCTCTAGAGTTGAGACATGGGAACATGGAATCATAATATGGAAATATATTATCATGACATGGAAACAAGTAGAGCAATCAGAGAAGAAAGTGCAAAGTTAGAGATGTCCTAGTGAAGCCATGATTGGATAAATAGTTGTGACATGGAAATATAGCAGGATAACATGAGCCCAAACTATCCATGAGGAATTTGAAGTTGCAAATCATAAACTCAAGGTTTCAATAGCATACCTAATAATATTAAGTTGGGTTCACTAAGACCTAGAAAAATATTAGTTGGGACACTATGGCCTAGAAGAGTATTAGTTAGGTTCATGATAGGTACAATTAGGGTCACTGTTTGGTATGTCAAATACTGAATATTAATAGTTATTTTGCCGAGTATTCTTCAAGTGGTTGCATGAAAAATGGCTTTAAACATAATGATTTAATGAAATTATAGTTTTGACAGATTATGATAAATAAGTAGTTTTTTTAATGAAATATAAGACCGTAAAATTGTTGAATAGGAGGGGTCCGAAAAGTCATGCAAAGTCATAAACTTTCTAAGTTATGACTTAATTATACCTTCAAGAGCATATATAGTAGCTTTAGCATTAATTCTTAGCCAATATTTTATACAATTAGTCAATAAAATCTTTGTATGTCATAACTCTATGATCTTATTGAAAAAAATTATTTTATTATGAAACACATTCTTTTTAGATGTGAAACTTTCTTTGAGTCATAACTACACTAGTTTGGTAATACTTTAACAACTACAATATTAATTTTATGTCAAAGTAGTCAGATATCTTATAGGTGCTAAAAGCCATGACATGCTCCAGCACCATGACTTTTTTTTAAAGAGTGTCAAAAATACTAAGGTAAATGTCTCAATGAAATGACTAAAGTCACGATGATCATTCCCAGCATCACGACTTTGAGTTATGGAAAATAAATACATGAATCATAGTTATTCCTAGTATCATGACTTCATGTTATAAAAAGGGAATGCATGAATCAAGACCATTCCCAGTATCATGACTTCATATCACATAAGATAAATGCATGAACCATTATCATTTCAATCATCATAGTAATCTAATAAAAGAAAAAGCCCAAAGTTGTGATCATCTACACTACTATGACATTGTATTTAGAGGTGTCAAACGGGACATGCCGGGCTGGCCCAGCCTATTTTTAGCTGGTCCAACCATGCTTTCGTGTCGGACCAGGCACGGTTCTGTGGAGGCATGCTTTCGTGCTGGCCCAACCATTAGCAGGCCACGACATGAATCTGTCGGGTTTGGCCCGGTCGGGCAGAATCCATAATGTAAAAAAAATTAGGGTTTTGGTGCATGCCGCCACAACACCAAAACACTAATTTTAAAAAAAATGGGGTTTCTCGGCTCGTGTCGAGATACCGTGCCAATGGGTCATGGTACCATGCAGGGCTATGCACGGCACGAGGCCCAGTTTGTCTCAGCACTACACGACACAGTTGGTGCTGTGGACCAGCACGGCACAAGCACGAGCACGAGAAATTCCCATGCTATACCAGCCCACACACGGCAGAATTGTGTTGTGCCTCGTGCCGGGCGGGCTGGCCCGGCCCGGTTGACACATCAATTTGTATTATAGAAAGGAAAGAATAAAGCAATGTTATTCTACAACACCATGAGTTCCCACTTCAAAATGTATCTGGACACATGAGCATATAAGTGAGCCTTATACCATATAGATGAGGACATGAAGTCGAGAAAAAAGGATGATAGAGTTTGCAAATGAAAGATAAACAACGAAAGGATGAATTCTACCAAATCCTAGGAAGAATCTATGAGCATGGAATTGACATGAGACACAAGCTTAAACCTTAAGAAGGGTGTAAATTTTGACCTCGCTTAGGGGCATATCCAAGGCATATAAAATGAGAATTATAACTTTAGAGATTTGAATCCTAGAATCTCTCGAGGGTAGTGGGAATCCAAAATTTTTTGAGATATATTTAGAATTATCTCATATGAATTCTTTCTCAATGTTAGACTAGATTGAGGTCTAATATTGGTATATCTTGTGAGTTTTGTATGGAAATAATTTGTTTGAAATAAAAAATCTAAAATAGAATGCGTATTTCAAAAATATACCCAAACTAGTACATCTGGAAACAGTATGGCACTGAACTATCGTTGTGAATGGCGGTCATTGCCAAGCTATTAAATTTTAAAAATCAAAGGTCGGCATTGTGAACGAAGGCTATTGAATTTTAAATATTTCAAATGCCAACCATCGTTCTCAATGACTATTTAATTAAACCAACATCCATCGTTCTCAATGCCAGCCTCTGATATTTAAAAATTTTCAATGTCGGCATTGGGAACGACAAATATTTAATAAAATAATGGTTATCATTCTCAATGCCAGCTATTTAATTATAAAAATTTTTATATGCCAGCATTAGGAACGATGGCTATTTTATTAAACTAATGGTTGTTGTTCTTAATGACGGCTAGGGCTATTGAACGATCCCTTCTCTAGGTTTTTTTTCTCCATTTTCTCTCAACCCCCGTGTTTCTTCAGTAATTTTTTCTACCAGAATGGCCTCTCCACCAGACCCCACAGCTGCAAAAAATTCAACATTTGCATAATATATATAAATCTTAAACATTGTTCTAAGTATCCACATCTCAAGTGCAAAAAGTAAATTACATGATACATAAATTCTGTAGTGTCCAACTGAAAAAATTCAAAATAAAATAAAACTAAATCTCAAGCTAACACACACACCTTGAGTTCTATTCATCCAAAAATACATAAACTTGCTAAACTTCAAATCATATCTATGATGCAGAAATGACAATATTCTCCTAAGTCCCAAAAAAAGAGTTGCAGGTGCCCCATTTTTCTCTTCTCCATTTTCACCTAACCCTCGATTTTCTTCAGCCATTTATTCTTTTCTCCACCAGACCCTGCAGCTACAAAAAATTCATTATTTGCATAATATATAGAAATCTTCATTAGTGTTCTAATCATCCACATCTCAAGTGCAAAAAATTAAATTATAGGATACATAGAATCTATTGTGTCCAATTGAAAAAATTGCAAAATAAATTAAAACCACATCTCAAGCTAATACATACATCCTGAGTTCTAATCATCTAAAAAAATACATAAGCTTGCTAAACTTTAAATCATATCTACGATGCAGAAATGACAATCTTCTCCCATGTCCTAAAAAAAGAGTTACAGGTACCTCCAGCCTTTTTCTGTGCAAAAAAATGTGTACCCTTTTTCTGTTTCAATCAAAACACACAAAATATCACGTACAATAGAAAATAGATAACCATATTTATTAAAAAGACTTGAAGAAAAAAAATTTAGCACACACCTGACTTCAATAGGAAACATGTCCAGAAATTTCTTGGATAATCAGAATGAACAAGTACTTTCAGAGGAATTGTGTCAATGTGGGGGTAGAAAATGTGATGTGTCAATGTGAGTGGGTATGGAAGGTGATGTGTAGGTGTGTGGGGGTATAAATATCTCGGGTGAGGGGTAAGAAGTAGGTATAGTCGGCTTAAGTGTACCAAGACCACTCTCACTGTCTGAACCATGACCTGACCCACCATCTTGAGCACAACCTCGGTGATGAACTCTTGTCTCCCTCTACCTTGAATGGGCTACATATGTGATGGTGTTGATGACACTGGAAGTCTAATAAATGGATCATGTGATGTCGAAGCCTCCTCAATGTACTCGATGATATGATGGTCTTCACCGATCTGGTATAATACTGATTGGACAATATGATGTCGCATAAAGCAACAGGGGTATCAACACAAGAACGAATGGCTTTGTCAGTCATAGCAGCAATCTAAGTGAACCAAAGAAAGAATTATATTTACATAATCTAATAATTAAAAATTAGGTAAAATATTTTTGAAACACGTGACTCTAACTTACCAAAAGATCCATACTACCGGCAGTAGTATGGAACCTCATATCATCCCTATAAAGTCATGGTGTCATATAACATCATGTAATATGATGATACTACTATATGTATGAATAATGAAAGTCCATTAAACACACCATAGAGTGGTGAAGTGATGATCCTAGCCGCTCGTGTCTCCCATAATGTTATGTATGACACATGATAGTTCACCCAATCATACTGGTGTCGTTCATGTGCTTCCACTACATGCAACTGTTACTCGTAAGAGTAAATCGGAGGTATCTCCTGATGAATCCCAAACTGGTGCAAGACTCTCTCTGGACGATGATACTCAATAATCGATTATCGAATAGGCTCTTTTTTACAGAATTATTTTTAGAATTATATAAAATTCTGCCCAAATTGTTCAGCCAAATTTCTCCATTTTAACAAAATTACAAGCTCAAATGGAACAAATGGGACAGATAGAAAGTACTATAAATAACTATAAGGTATATTATTCTTTATCTAAAATAATGTAGACATATATAAGTATAAAAATGACCCAAATATTGGTGTGTTTACATCATAATAAGCATTTATAGTTAATTAGAATTATAGATACAAATGGAAGCACTATAATTTTGGAGAAAATTTCTCTAGATATTAATTAGAGTTTTATTCCAAGTACCTCAAAAGGGAGAAATGTATTCAAATGAATTAAAGAAAACTCTATATTTTAAGGATCATATAGGTTTTTTGAAAGATTTATTTGTATTCAATATGCATAGGAACCTACTTAGGATGTATTTTATTTATTTGACAAACATGAAAGATTTGTTAGGCTAGTTTATATATCATTTTTTTATTATTAATAAATATTATTTTTTTCCAATATTTTTATAGTGTTGTATTTGGTCATAAGATAAATATTATGTATGTCAATTTTAAATATTATATTTATCATAAACAATATTGGATAATATTTTATAACTCTTGGGATCTATATAATAAAGTGAGTATCATATTGAAAATTTTATAATTAGAAAATTAATTATCATTTAAATTTTACTTGAAAGAAAATTTTGAATTGTGAGTTTTTTTAATTAAAATATAAATATTCTTTTTTAAAGTTTATATCGCCTTGATATATCTATGTATAAATTATGGAAAATATTTTGATAAAATTTATTTTTATTATAAGAGGGCAATAAACATCCACCAAAATATTGGATACTAGATAAATAATTTTAGAATATAATTAATAATTTTATACTAATTCAAGATTTAGGTTCAATATGCTTATGAGAATTGGTCTATTTTTGTTATGTAAAATATTATTAGTGATACAAAGAATTTTTAAAATGTAATTTGATTAAGTAATTGTATAAATAAGGATTTATTTTTGAATAACAATGGCAAAAAATATTTATGCTGATAACTTTATAAACTATAGCAAGAGCAAAACCCATAAAACCACATGATAATGTCAGTAATATTAGATCCTTGTTATATGTTAAAATATGTGAAATCCTAAATTAAACCCTAACGCCCCTAAATCTGATCGTAAGAAAATAAGACAAATAACAAACCACAGAAGGAGAGCTGTTGAATGCTTGTGCAATGCAACCTTACCGTTGTTGAGGTGGGGTCTGGTGGAGAAGGGTCGTGGGGTCTGGTGGAGAGGAGGAGGCCACTGGTAGATTAAATGGCTGAGAAAATCGGGGAGTTATGTGAAAATTGAGAAGAGAAAAATGAGGGAAGGGAGAAGAAGATAGGTCGAGAATATTTCTTTCAATAGCCGATGTTGAGAACGACAACCATTGGTTTAATTAAATAGTCATCGTTTCTAATACCAACATTTGAAAATTTTTAAAATTCAATAGCCTGTGTTGTGAACTCTAGTCTATGATTTTAATTTTGTTTTTAGTAGCATCGGCTTGACGACATTAATTCTTACGTCTTTTAACCATGAGCTCTGGTACCGAAACAAACTAGGAAAACAAGAACAACGGAGAGATAGAGATGGTGAGAGAGAGAAAGAGAGGATAAGAATAATAATAACTTTATGTTGAAAAATATAGTTTTATAGATAGTGTGCGAGAGAGAAGGCAGCCGAGAAGATAGCACATCGCGTGAAGCAACAGGTTCGTATTCCATTATTCGTATTCCAACCTATAATGGTGTTTTGCTTTTGTTTCCTATTCAAATTTTGTCTTGGAACTTAGAAGCTTGTTATTGGAAAGGAGACAAGGTTGGACAGTGTATAATGTTGTCCGTATTTGTGGCTAGTAGAATATGTTTCATTATCTCACCCACATATACCCATCAAGTGTCTCATATAAGTGATATAGCATGCAAGAGAAATATTGGCTTCATCATTGAGCACATGCAGACATTCAATAAGTACTAGGAGATTTAAATTTGCATGGAAGGTACCCACATAATGTCTTGTCATGAAATTGCTAGAAAGAATAATATTTTTTACTTTCTCTATATTTTTTAAAATTAGATGCTTTATGGTTGTTTTTTTTTTTTGAGTTTCAATCTGGAATTCATCTTTCAGCCATGGTTATTGCTTGAAGTAGAAATACCAGTTGATTAGATTTGCTAATGTCAATATTTTGCATCTATCATCACAAAGGCACTATTGTTTCCATCGCCTCATACTTCTCAAATTGACCTAGGGCAAAACTATACATTGAACTAAACATGATATTAGAGTGAAGTTTTAAAATTAAACCCTAACACCCTTAAATCTGATTGCAAGAAAATAAGACAAATAACATACATCTGAAGGAGAGCTGTTGAATGCTTGTGCAATGCAGCCTTGCTGTCATTGAGGTGGGGTCTGGTGGAGAAGGGCCGTGGAGTTTGATGGAGTGGAGAAGCCCACTGGTTGATTAAATGGATAAGAAAATCGGGGAGTTAGGTGAAAATGGAGAAAAGAAAATGGAGGAAGGGAGAAAAAGATCGGTCGGAAATATATACTTCAATAGCCGGCATTGAGAATGTCGGCCATTGGTTTATTTAAATAGAAGTTGGATCCAATGCTGGTATTTGAAAATTTTCAAAATTCAATAGTCGTCATTCACAATGCTAACTTTTGATTTTTAAAATTCAACAGTGTGGCAATGGCCACCATTCACAACGATGACCATTGCTACGTTTCAAGATGCACTAGTTTGGGCATATTTTTAAAACATGCATTATATTTTAGATTTTTTATTTCAAACGTATTATTTCCATACAAAACTCATATTTTGTTATATGTAATAGATATATAATTGATAAATTTTTTATTATATGTTGTAAATTAGTTACTAATAGATATTGTGTTTATTTAGAATTAATATTAGGATTTTACTATTAATAGTTTTGTGTATGCTATTATAGTGGATAGTAATAGATAAGTCATGAGGTACACTCACATTTAATAATATAAAAGAAGTGAGAGCCCTTTCGATTATGGTGCACAAGATATACATATATATTAAAACTCAAAATTGAAGTAAGTTTAATCATTATTAGTATATCACTTACGAAGGCAAAAACATGAATATTTTTATAACCTAATTTATTGTGCATATCTAAGATAAAGTAATCTTCAATTGATGTGAGTATTTTATAAAATATTTTTTTAAGAATTTTAACTTTAGTTCATGAGTCACGTATCATAAAGGTGGATGATAATAGATAAGTCATGAGACACACACATGTAGAGTAGACTCATGAGGTGGTGACAGACACATACTTTCTATCATATGACTACTACTAGTAATATTTTAAAGAAGATATATATTAATTTTCATGATTAATATGCTTATGGATTAATTATTAAGGGTATTTAACAAGTTGTCAAAAGGTGTGGAGTTGTGAATAACCCTCCAACATGGATAATTCATTATTTTGGAGGTAAAGTATCGAGAGAATAATTACAAGAGAAATATCTTTGGGAAGTACACAATAGGTGATAACCATTTTGTATGTTAGTATGACATTAAGCCATTCTTATAATAATCCAATATTTATTCTGGAACCAAGCATAATAACAACTAGATAATTTAGACACGCCATTATGCCTAATAAAATTTATCGACCCTAGAATCTAAGAGTCATGCCAAAAAAAAAACTTATTTTTATCCTTCTGACTAAAATAATAATTGACGAACTATTAGTTGAACATATTGTCTACATAATCCATGTGGGGTAGATATCTAGACAAAAAATTTTTTTACTACTTAGATAACTTATATACTTGTAGAACTATAATGGATGAGAGAATCTTGCTTAATGAGCTTTTAGGATATTACCTAATACCAAAAAATTAAGCATAATAACAAAGACATAATAGTCATGACTTGAGAAAAAGTGACACGTGAAGAATTCAAAGTCATGACAAATAAATTTGAGGTTGGGACATGAGTCAAAACTAGCCATTTGAAGTGTGGAGTTGTGATTGGGAAATACAAAGTTACAATAAAAGAATGAGTAGGACATATATAGTTGTGAAATGGGAACATGATGTTAAAACTTTATTCGAATAGTGTCACATAATCTTTTGATGAAGAAATAAAGCATATGGGTTTTGATATCTTTTTTGAGGTACATGCAATCAAGATAATTCTTGCATTGATAATGCCTGCATAGGTTAGAAACTCACCTGAAAGTAAGAGAAAATATATACCTTTCTCTTGAGGTTACAAAAGAATGAGCCAAATATTATGATGGAGGCAAGAGCCTCCAATGATCCAAAATAGCAGTAACAAGCTAAGGAAGATGAATACTCTAATATCTGAAGCCTTGTAAAATTTGCTGCCGAAGGCAATTGATAGGTCGTGGATACCAAAATTTTTCAGTGATGAATACATGAGACTGGAAGGGAGAGGAAGTATTCACCATATGAGAGAATATTATGATTGACCCATACTTTTTATAAAATTGATATTCATGTTGTGGAGTCATGACTAAATTTTTTGGAGTTATGACTAGACTAAACATTAAAGCTAGAATAGTTGCTAATTTTTGGAGTTAAGACATGAATGGAGTCTTAACCTATTTTGTATGATTGTCACTGGAGACTTTGCTTTGAAGTCGTGGCCTATATTGTGAATTTGCAACTCATCTTAAATTATAATAAGTGCTTTGGATTCATGACATGGAATTATGGTGTCGCAACTCAACTTTATTATAATGTGTTATAGTGTCATGAATATGATTTGTGGTGTCATGACATCATTGCAATCGTGACATATTGTATTCTATTGTAATTTGTGACTTTAATATTTATATCTCAACATATTTTATGGGATCATAAAATGAATGAAGTCATGATATGTTGTGTAGCTGTGACTTAGAACTTAAATGTAAGATATTTTTTACTTTACTATATAAAGACTTGTAAATTAGCATAGAAATAACACATTAAGAAAAGAAAGCAAAATATTGTGAATTTGCTCTGCCACAAAGTATGCATAATGGGAAAAGGTTTTCTCATATAATTTGTGTTCTTCTCTCTCATTCTCTGATGTGAGAGCGATTCTTCTATGAGAGGTAGATTTTTCTCTATCTTAAAACTTTAAATCAACATCAAGAAATCTCTTTATTGATTCTTGGTTTGGTATCTAAATGGGGCTACGTCAAGAACTTCATATTTTGTCTTTGCATCAAAAAAAAGGCATGAATGCATGCTAGTGCAATTTGCTTTTCGAGGCTATAGCATAGAGGTATAAGAGCCAGGTGTATTTTTTGCTTGGATCCCAGTCGCCTGGGATGTAACACTTGGTGTCAGAGCTTACCTAACACTTCCACTTCTTGTTTTAATGATACAATATTTAATTGTGAACCTTAACAATTCTCTCATATTAGTCATTGGAATATATTAACTATCTTTGTTTTTATTACTAAATTTCTCTGCATATTCACTTGATATTATATTTTGGCAACCCCAAAGAATATATTTGATCTCGTTTAAAAAAATTGATGCGCATCAAATGTTCTATTTTTTATAAAATCATACATCTCCTTATCTCATCTAAAGAATAATAAAATTTAGATTTTGAAAAGTCACATAACTCCACAACTTACATTAGCAAAAATGATGTTGAAGGCACACGTGGTGTGTGTATAAAAGCATTTTATTTACACCCAACCCTTTTCATATGATTTAAATATCATATTATTGTAAGGTATGCTTGGGGTGGGCATATCGGGTCAATTAAATTGGTTCAAGTGACTGATTTTAGTAAAATTAAATTTGGTTTTATTTTAATGATTTAATTTCATATTTTGTTGTATTTTTTACATCATGTTTTTTTTTTGTGGGTTAGAGAATAAAATTCTTCTAGTTTCAATGGTAGTTGGAAAAGACAAAGATATAATTTGAAAAAAAAAATAAAAGAAATATAAAAAATTAAATAAAATGGGTTTGGCATATGAATGGAAGAAATTGAGGAGACAACAAAATCAAGAAAAAGAAATTGAGGAGAAATCAAGAAATAGAAAGAGGAAAAATATTTAAAAAAAAAAAAGTAGAGGGGCACAAGTTTTTTTTTGACGTTAGGCAACACTTTATTAACTCAAACAAGTGGGAAGTCTTCTGTTTTTCTGGGGAGGGGCAAGAATGGTATTTCGCTTCATAGGAACTTCTGCAATTCAAGAGGGTTATATCCTTCTAGAAAACACTTCTATTTCTAACTATACTATATATATATATATATTTTTTTATTTTTTTATTTATATGTGTGTGTGTGTTGTGTGTGTGTACAACTTTCGTTTTTAACCATAGATATGCTTCTTCATGGGACAACTTCTATTTTTAACCGTGCAACCACACCCATAACAATTTATATTCTTTTTTAAGTTTAATTATACACTCACACACACACACATACACATATTTGTGTGTGTGTGCGTGTGTGCGTGTTTATGTATATAATATATCTATAATAGTATATTTAGTTTAAAGTTAAATATATAGTATATAACTATATCTATAATAGTATGTGCACGCGCACGCGCACACACACACACACACACACAGTTAAAATCATATTTAGATATTGTTCTAATTTAACAATATTTATATTATGTGCATATATATTGTTTTAAAATATAATAAATAGTTAAATATAGTTTTTAACTATATATTTTTTTTAATGTATTAAAAATGGCACGCGCGCGCGCGTGTGTATTATTATGTATATGTTAAATAATATATATATGTACGTGTGTGTGTAAATATCATTATATATAGATATATATATATATATATATATATATATATATATGAAATGAAAAATATTTTCAAATACAATGTGCTCTTCAAAAATATTTTCAAAGAAACTATATTTTTTTAAATATAATTAGGAATATATTCACATTTGAACAAAAAAATTTAAAATATAAAGATATTTAGGTTTGGACTCTTCTTTTTATCAAGTATTTTCGTTCTGAAAACCAAAAACAAAATCTTCCCCTTTGAAGAATATTTTTTTATTAAGATTTTTTTATCTTTTTTTTTTAATTTAATGTCATTTCTTTATTTTATATCTCATCTATTTTTTTTTTCTTCAAGTGCTAGCAACGGCTACCAAGATAATCATAATTTTGATTTATTTAATTTATTACTATACCCCAAAATAGCAGTAAATAAAATACTATTATTTTATTTGTAAAATTTTAAACCTTAATGTAATTTTACCCAAAATAAAATATAGCTAAATTATGACAATAACTAGATATATTAGATAAATTCGAATATTAAAAAAATAACAAAAAATAACAAAAAATAACAAAAAATAACAAAAAATAACAAAAAATAACAAAAAAATAACAAAAAATTAAAAAAGAAAAAAAAAAGAAAAAAAATTAGATAGATTAGAATAAAAAAAATTAAATTAAAGCATAAAATAAAAAAAGAATAAATTTTACCCAAACTAGTTCAGCAAACGAATTTGATAAACATAAGCATTATCTACCTTGCTGATTTAAAGACATCAATAAACCTATCAGTCGAATTATGTGTCGTATGAATTACAATCATGTTGGGGATGAAACCAACGCACGCACTCCCCGATTAAAAAAAGCGTTTTTCTAATTTTTCTAGTAGTTGAAAATATTTTAAAATAATTTTAAAAAATCGAAGAACAGATGTTGGTGGTTGGCCCAATGGGAACATTGTTTCAATTATCAACAAAGAGAATAATCATCAATCCATAATTTAAGTGGCCTCTCTCGCAGCCACTATGTTGTGCGGAGACACTAATTTGTAATTACTCCCACGCCCTAATTATTATTGCCGCAGTAAAAAATCCCACTTTTTTATTTTTTATTTCTTTATTTTTTTAGTTGAGGATGAGGATGAGGATGAGGATGAGCAACTATGCCAAGAAGCACAGCAAAGATATATTATGTTAGTGATTACATTTTAATGTTTACCCGCATAAATACGTGCGCGCATGTCGAAAACTCTCTGGAGCAGGTGGGTAGGGCGCGTTTGGCTCTGGAAAAAGGCCAGATTTCACAGACCATAAAGGTAGACAATGTTTGATAACTTTGTGGAAAAGGTCTCATGGAGTTAGGTAGGACTGATGGTTACGTTTCATGATCTTTCCTTCTTCGTGGTCGTCACGATAATAGAATATGTTACAAATTATATCCAGTAATGGAGGAAATCGGTAAGAATGAAAAACAGCAACCTAGGGGCTCAAGTTCAATTCCAAAAACCCAGCAATGGAGGAAATCAATAAGAATCATCATTGGTGAGATTTCTTGCAGTGAGCAATGGCTTCTTCTATAAAGCTCTCAATCTCTGAATCCATACTGTTGCTTCTTCTAAGAAGGAATCGTTTATCATTCAACAAGCCATTCGAACCGAATGAGCGATATGAAGAAGATGATGATGATGAATTAGAGGAGGAGGAGGAGGAGGAGGAATGAGACTTGTTTGAAGAATGCCTTCCGATAGCTCCTGAAAATGATCTTCTTTTCTGCTCGAACCTGTCAACCGCAGCCGTTTCTTTCTGAATTCCGTCGTTCTGGATTGACGGATCATCAGAACCAGAACGACGAGACCTGGCAAAAAAGGACTTCAAGCAAGTACCAGAGGCCTTGAAATTTCCGCCCAGAGACAATTTTTCGATCTTCTTCATCCACCGACACTTGGACGAGAAGCTGGAACCCTCTGCCATTTTATATGCGTTGGCGTTCTTGGGAGGAAAAGAAACGTACGGCTTTTCTAGTGGGTCGCTCAGGCTCAGAGAAGTGGATGCCGGGTCTTGGAGGAGTTTTTGAAGCATGTGAAGGCGAGGAGGGAGGAGGAGAGGGAGGAGCTTGCCTCTGAAGAACAGCTCGTCGGCCGGAGAAGGCGATGGCCCCAATCTGTCGACAGAAAGCGAAGACTCCATCTTGAACTCGAACTGATCCCCTCCGGGCGGCGGAGGGGATGAACCCATGCAACAGGAGCTCACTTCTATGTCGATGTACTCACCGTCCGTTGCATGCAGGCAAGAACTCCTTTGGTTGGCGGCCATTACACTGATATAAATTTCAATAGACCAAAGAATTCATCGGCTTATGACAGTGATGAGGGGAAGTTGGTGTGGATGATGAAGGAGGCAGAGCATTGTTTGCTCTTTTATAGTAAATTAGTAATTATAGAAAGATGAAAGAGCATAGAATCATAAGCCAGTAGCTTTCTGATCAAAATATTCAGCGTCCTCAGCTAGTGGGCTATTAGTAGGCCCCACTATGTTTTCCAATGGTGACTAGACACTGGTGACTGGTGAGGCTCAGGGTAGGGACAGTGGAAATGTTAGAGAAGAAGAGTAGGGCTAGAGCATAATTAAAGAAAACAAATATTTTTTTTATATTTTAATATTTTTGGCACCATTGAGTTTTCCCTTTTTGTGAGCCCTCCTTGGCTACTCCATTCCCAAATCCTTACCCCCCTACGGCCCTACCTCATACGGCTAGTTTCTTACATCATTTTTTTTTTTACTTTAATTCCCAACAAATCTTCTTTTTATTTCATCACTATCCTCCTCTCTATCCCCAAATTTATTATTACCTTCATTTAATACTCAACAAATACTTTGTTTGTTACTTAAAAATGTCAACTTTTATCATTGTTGTTTGTGTTTTGAAATTTAGCAAGCAGCTACTAAGTGTCATAATTTGGGTTAGTCTAGGATGGGCCTACATTATCGGGCTAAAGAATGACGAGCAACATGGCCCACATCGGCTACTTGCTTGGGTTGGCAGAGTCAATCTACTTATGACAAATATAAATTATCAAGAAAAGTTAGCTTAACAGGAAGGGTCATGTAATGTAGCCCAATCTTATATTTTGCAGCAGACCTTATTGAATGGCCCAACCTGAATGCACTAGGTACTACCCAAGTGGCTTTAATGTGTCTGGGTTGAAATAAAAATTACATTTTGACACAGTTTCAATATGTAGATTTTAAATAGAATGCATAATTTTTCACAAGATGGAAGTTAATGTAATTATTGTAGTAGGTAGTAAACTTATCATAAAGCCTGCCTAGTTCTCATAGAAAAATTTTCATTCATAAATTTTCTTTTCATACTTCAATCCTGACTACATAATCTATTTTGATGGAGTATAATGATATGTAATTTTATAGCTTGGATTGTCAAAATGTTGCTCCTCCTCCAAGGAACTAGGACATCAAGAATCCTAATGTAGAGTTATGGTATCATGAACAACAACAAAATATGTATCATAATATCTATTTAATAACACTGTAGTGTTCATTTTCATAATTAAAGAGAATGAACTCCAACAATATAAGAATTTGTCTGGCTAGATATATGATTTGTATGAAGAAAATATATATTATTACTCTCTAACCTCTCAATCTTATTGCCCTCATAATCAATAATTTTGTATGTCATCAACATATAATAAATGTATTATCCGAAATACATATTGTACCCACAGCCACAATCTATCATGAAAGAGTAAAACCTTGTTTTATCAAATTGTCATGACATGTTTAAGACTAGGGATACTTTTCCAATGCTTGCAAACAATGTTTTTCTTACCTTTAATTTCATATCCTTTATGTTGCTCATGTGCTCCATATAAATAACTTTTCCCAGATTGTCATGTTGATTAAGTGAGAGGTTAGAGATAATATAATGCAAGACATGTTGATTAAGTGAGATATTATTTCCTCATGACCGGCACTCTTTTTCTGATTGAACTCTTTCATAACTAAGCATGCCTTGTGTCTTTGTTGAGAGTTTTTTTTTTTTTTTTTTGTTTTTCAATTTAAATGCTCACTCATTATTATGAATCATTTTCCTATAGGCAATTCTGCTAGATCATATGTATAATTCTCAAATAATTAATTTATATTTGCTTGTATAACTTTCTAATAGTTAGTTGGTAATTCTCCTTCAGAAAGTATTACATATTTATCAGAAGCTTGTTTAGAAAATGGATGCCTCTCTTTCACATGTCTCCTCACAAAAATCTCAACTAGGGAGAAGGAGAGGTTTGTTCCACTTGATCAGATGAATCCTCAAATGCAAAATCATCAACATTATTATCTTTGTTTTTTTATTTATATATTTTATCAGCACATAGATAATCAATGGAATAATATAATCATCACTAAAGAGTGTTAACATACTCAGGATATTCCAAATCTATCACTAATTCTATTAAGATGATGAGAAAGATTGATCATATTTACTATTATTCTCCAAGTATCACCTAAAAAGAATTATGTAGCTTGGAGTCTGAAAGGAAACACCTCATTTTTTTCTTTTTGATTCTATTCATTTTTTATGTCATGCTATTTTTCAAGAGAGTTTGGTGAACCATTTTATTATGTCTAAAACCATGCATATTATACTATATTTTAAAAGGACTTTGATGCTCACCATCATTACCAAGTCTCACAACTTTAAATTTATTTCATATTTCTTTTTCGACTCCGGGATTAAAATTTGTAAGCGCATTTATAATTTGGCCTTTAGATTTTTAGAAAATGGCCAAAATAATTTCTAAATTATAATGTACTTATAAGTATTCTATTTTATATAGTATGAACAATTGTATGTGTCTGGTCATTGATATCTGATTTTCTTGAAGGTAGAAGCATATGAAATACAACTCTATTTGATTTCCTAGCTATGCAATGGCCATGTGATTCAATCGATGCTAATTGCAAATTCATCAAGGGATGCCTTCCAACAAGGGTGTGAAATGTCTTCAAACTCACATGAGCATGCCTCATGTACTAAAAATTGTTATATATAGCTTTTGAAAGTATATTAATTTCTCCCTTTTGAATGTTGACATTCATAACATAAAACATATATATATATTTTCTTGATACTACCAAGAAAAATTTGGTGAGCCACCACTAGCAATAATCAATTGAATTTATAATAAATCATCATCCATCTTGCTCGTGGATACCAAATTAAGGTTAATATTAAAACGTGCCTACCACTTGAGTATAAATTTTTTTCTCTTCCATATTAAATGGTCTTTCTTTATATGACCCATCTTTTAGTAATGCTTAAAGGCTCATATTGTGATTTCTCCTACACCTTTCTCATTTTTTATGTCTATCATGCCTTTCATGTTACTCATATTTTTTTCGTAAAGAAAACACTAGTACAAGAATCACAACTTTCGTTTCTTCTAGCTTCCTCACCCAATAAACTATCTCTAACATTTTCCGTAATTATAATTTCATTCGCGGTGAAACTACTACTCTTAAGTGCTAAAATCTACCAACTATTTTGATGGAAAATAGTTCATCGTGTTGTAATCTATTATATATATATATATAAGTTCTTCACGTTGAAAAATAAGAAATGTATTAGAGTACAATGTTGCTAATACTATCAAAAATCATTATCAACTAAAATTCATGGCTACCAACTCTTTTTGCCAGTGAGCCTGCAAAGGATGTTGTCAAGCATTACAACCACTAAACAAAACCAATAGTTTAAACCACCAAACAAAACCAATATTTTCAACTACCACAACCACCAAACCTCATTGTGATACAATTATTGAGTCAAAGAGTTGTGATAATGAGTTTTTTTTTTTAATATGTAGAATTGGTCATATAATTGAGATATTATTTTTATATACTTTTAACAAAATAAATTATTAGTAGTTTATAAGTATGTTAAAATCAATATTGATTGCAAACCTAGGCTGCTGGGCATTAAAAAAAAACACAACATTTTAATTATTTAAAAATCTTTTTTTCAGTGTTATAAAACCAAAAATAGTTCATATACTAGCAATGCTATTAAGAGATAATTTTGATATGATAATAGTGTACAATTTTTAGCAGAACTCAAAAATGTACACACACAAAATACATTCACATCAATATAGAACAAAGATTAAGCCACAATTTTACGTGGAAAACTAAAACTATAAAAACCAACAAATACCATAATCTAACTACCACACAAAACATAATATATAGAAAAGTACAAAATAATATTGTTGAATCCTTCCATAATGTTCAAGAAAAAGGTGACAAAATCAACAAATTTACAATAATAGATCTCACCTAAAATTGTGTAAACTGAACACTAGAAACTAAAAAAAAAAAACATTGAAAGTGACTTAAGAAATGTGATTGCAAAGCTTGAAATTTAGATAGCATCCATCTCCTTGTAGATTTGGAGAAAATATTCCATTGGCACGCCAAGACAAACCAATGAGTGTACTTTATTGTTATTTTTATCAATAATTAATATTGATAGTATTAGAAGTTTATAATTTAGAAAAATGAATATTTTCATAAAAAAAACATTGTTGAGATTTAGATTCTCTTCCCATTTTCCTAAAACATAGCTAGCTACACACACTCAATTTCACTACATACAATTGCAATAGTTTTACTACATACAATACACATATATGCATCACCAATAATAACAATAGAGAAAAAAAATAGAATTCTATTTTTATACTATTTATGTTTTCATTTTTAATTTGAATTGATGACAAAATTTTGTATTTTTTTCAATGAAAGAAAAATAATTATCATTTATCAGGTCTGGGTTACTAATTAGAAAACCACCAATGTTGTGCCAACATATGATGTAATTCAAACATCAGATATTGAACTACAAAAGAATTATCATGAAAGAAATATTTTATATTTCTCTCAATACCTTTCACATATTTATTTTACTCAATTACTTTATCTACTCATATTTTTATATTTAATTCTTCAACTACTCTAGACTTTTGGATCATTAGATAATACCTAATTGATGAGAGCTCTTACCATTAGGATAATTGATATAAATATGATCAATTGTGATGTTCAAAAGTCAAGATACTTCAACGTGATAGCTTTTACCATCTCATGTTAAAGAAGACACTTCTTTCCACATTCCCTTGCTCATTTTTAATGTTGTTGTGCTGTATATTTATGTAGTCACTATTTGAAACTAGTTTTGTTGTTGTCCCTAATTTCATTTTTCAGATACTATGCACTAATTACTATGTGTTTTTTGCTACAATTATTGATGCTTCACAAGCTTACAATTACATTGGTTCTTTACTAGTTTTTTTTTTTAAGATTATTATACTTGATTTCAAAATAAAATGTCTTGTTGGGAAAGATGTTGTATAGATGATGGAGGTTACACAAAGGACTCCTCTTCGTGCATGATTATTCACACATAATGAGGAACTGTATGCATACTAGTAACTTTGCATATGAATTCTTATATAGTCCACTATTAAAGACAATTGCAATCAATAAATAGGAATAACAAACATTTATATTCAATGTTTATTTCATGATTATTTTATGTACTTACAAGTTTTCCCACAACCATATCAACCTTGAGATAAGTAATTGATTTGTATATGCTTAGTCATATTTTACTTGGGTACTATTTATATTTAAGGTGGTATCTTAAAAGGCATTGATAGTATATAATCATTATGAAGGTATTGCCATCTTTTTTCTATATATTTTAGTTTTTTCATTTAGATTGAAAAATGTGAAATCATGTTATAAGCATCTCAAAAATTAAAGAAAGTTTGATGGCCTTTATAGTAAGATGACATGATATTCAATATAATACATGAAAAATCTTAATGGAAATTTAGATTTTTGCTACTTACTCCATGTCAAAAGCATACAATTCTCCATAATATTTTAAAAGTGCCGTAACTTTACTTGAGAAACTATTTAAATTTTTCTTGAAATGATTTCTCCAAGACTTTTTACTCCCATCACTTTATTGATTCCTTCTTTATCAATGGAACAATAGTTGATTGTTTTCTAAGAAATTCATTGTCAATGTTATGGAAATATTTGTGTTCTCAAGTGGGTATTACAACATACAACACGTTTAATATATATTATTTTATATTTGAATAAAAACAATAGAGATGTAGGAAAAATAAATAAACACAATACAAAAATGAGAAAAATGTGAAGAAAAAAAATGTGAATTTGAAATAGGGTCTGTAGGAAACTTTCTACCAATATTATAATGTTGAACTAAATAATTTCCATTACATACTTTTTTCGATCTTTCTTATCTTCTTTTTCATCATTTATGTTCTATTTCAACCTATGTGAGGTCAAAAAATAATTAATACATAAATTTTTCATTAATGGAAGTTTGAGTGTAATTAAGGATTATCTTAAGCTGCTTCTCATGATGTATCCAGATGCAACGGAGGGAAAATAATTTGTAGTTGTTTGAAAAACTTCATTTGGTAAGTAAGAAATTTATCTTATTGATCAACTCTTTCTATTCAAATTAGGGATATAGTGATGAGATTAATAAGTTATCAAAGAAGATTTTTTTTTCTATTACAATTTGCATCTCTTAGAAGATATTAATAAGTTACACATTCATCTTATCAAACACTTATCTATCACAACCATCCTATGTATATTTTTTCTTATAAAAAGTAAACATTATGAATCATAAATTGAGTAATTAATTATTTTTTAATATTATTTATTTTTTTAATCTAACATATATTTTTCTAGTATACTTTATTTTGGTCATTTGTTTTAGTTTTTTAATTAATATTTTTTTAAAAAATTATCTTTCTTTTGAATTATAAATCATAAATTTCGAAAATAATTATATTTTGTGAAATTCATTTTTTCAATTTAAAATTTAAGTTACAAATTAAATATTTTATTTTTATTCTTTTATTTTATTATTTTTTACTCTCAAATGTGTGCTATCTATCTAATTTTTAATTTAAATTTTTACTAGTTTTAATTATTAAGAAAATATTATCTATATATAGCATATATCAATGTCTCTATTTTCATAGTTGTCCTATCAGCTCATTCATAACCATGACAAAAAAATATCAACTTAACATTGAATCTTAATGTAATTTTATAGACGTAACAAATTTACTTTACATCCCACATATAAAACACATTTTTTATGTTACCAGTCTTGTCGATCGATCTTTTTAGTGGCATGTTAATCATAAGGCAATGTAAAATCATTCATTACCAACCTAGTCTCGTTGATCGATCTTTTCTCTGGGTCCTTCATAATTATATATATTTGTCTATATGTAATTGGAATGTCCAACTCATTATTCTAAACTGGATCAACTGATATGATAGAAAACTCATTTAAAATAGATTGTAAATATATCCATTTTGTATATACTTTTTTGGATTGGGATCATCAAGTCTTTTAATGCTCATTTCTACCTCTCTCTTGGTGAGATTCAAATGTCGTGTTCTGTGGATAATGTTACTTTAGAAGTTCTTATTTTGTATGTATATATTAGAGGTCATTGTCTAATATAGACAATGACAAGTATCTTTGTCAAAGGACAATAATTCATGGATTTGTGATTTATTAGACAGAGCTTTTATTGATTTTTGAAGGAACATTATTGAGATATCAATATCTCATAAATCTTGCACTAAGCGAGAGTCTTGTATACTGGGTAAACCCTCCAATGATATTAAAAATTTAAAAAATGAGAGATGATTTATTTACTATCTCATGTTTATACTTTATGATAATATAATATAGCTAAGTGAAAAAAAATATTTGGTTGGGTTATATATTTAGGAGAGAGACAAAAAATTTAAAATTACATGATTAATTGGACTTTCTTTAATTTTTTAAAATTGTATTTTAATTTTTTTATGTCATCTTATTTCTAAGACAAATGATTGATGCAATATTAAGCACGCACACATCAAATTTCAATCAAATATTTTGTTTGAAAATGATAAATCAAAATGACATCACAATGTTTTCCAAAGATTTTTTGGAATATTATAGCATGTTATTTCATATCATTTTTTTATTAAAATTTGCTTTTTATATTAAATTTTTTTGGAGTGATAATGATTTTGGGTATTCCTCTCAAGATGTTAATTATTGAATATTGCTTTTCTTATAGTTCTTATTTTTAGGAGTAAAAATGTTGATAAGTATTTGTGATTTAAGCTTTTTTTTTTAATTTTAAGAATTATGAGATTATTTATCAAACATCTAGCATTAATATTCTTTTACAAATTAAAATTAGTTAGAGAATAAACAAATATCTAATTGTAATATATTAATAATGTAGTACTTTTAAATATTTTAAGAGTATGATAATGATGTGCTTCCATTAATATAATTATATGTTTTGAGCATTCAAATTCAAGATCTCACTGATAAATTATAATTTTTAGGCCGTGTCTTCCTTCTAGTTTTGAGTATGCTTTTTAAATAACAATGCAATTTCAAACATTCATATGTTAAAATTTAATCATTTATTTTACTTGTTCTTATGTGTATGTGTGTGTGTATGTGTCCATGTATGTATGTATTGAACTTTCATCCTGTAAAATCCAATTGCAAATTTCTTGTGTCTTGTGTTTCCAGGTTCGACGCAAATTTGAACAAACAAAGATGATTTTTGCAGCCCTGGTTAAGGTGTTTGTTCATTTTTTTAATGTTTATGATAGAATATCTAGCTATTTGATGTTCATGCTCCATAATGGGTGTTTACGCTCTACTTTATGTAAATACTTGTAGAGGGAAGAGAAAAAGAATGTCATATATGTATGTATGTATCCATGTATGTATGTATGTATGTATTGAACTTTCATCCTTTAAAATCTAGTTGCAAATTTCTTGTGCCTTGTGTTTCTAGGTTCGACACAATTTCGAACAAACAAAGATGATTTTTGCAGCCCTGATTAATGTGTTTGATCATTTTTTTATGCTTATGACAGAATATCTAACTGTTTGATGTTCATGCTCCATTATTGATATTTATGCTCTAGGTTCTACAATGAGGAATATCGGATGATGATGATGAGTATATTTGTACAAAGCATATATATGAGAAAATAAGTTTTCTTGCTATAGGTTCTGCAATGATTGGTTCAAATTGTACTAGGTCTTAGGATGATGATTATAATGATGATGCTCATGTAGTATCGTGTAATTTATTAGATTTCACAAAACTATATTCAATTGGAAGGAAAAATGTAACATTACCTAATTTTTACAGGTCATGAGTGCCATGAAAAATATCGGATCTTGTTTTGGAAGAAGCAGCTCGCTCCCTCGTCAAAAACTCACTCAATCTCAAAATGAGTGATTGGCATTTGGCAGGAAAGTTCATCAGTCGAGCATCATCGCCTGCCCCACTTTTATCATCAACGGCAGTAGCAGCAACAATAGCACAAGTGGTATATACGTACGTATATACTCGGTATATACTCACATATATACTTGGTATATATGTACGTATATACTCTGTGTATTCATACATATATACTCAGTATATGTACATATAATACTGTAGTATTATATGTACATATATAATGAGTATATATGTACTTAGTATATATGTATATAAAATATAGTAGTTTATATGTGCATATACTATAGTAATATATGTAACTAGTGAAATACTAGTATGTATGCATGGATACTCTATAGTATATGTGTACATATATACTGCAGTATTATATATGTATCAAAACATAACTTTATTTATTTATTTATTTTGATTTTATTGACTAGTTTAAATTTTGTACAAATATGGTACCCCATTGTTTCCCATACGAAGTTTGTATAAGTGAAGGAATTTTTTACTAGATATGATGCACCATGACTTTCGAACAGCTTTGTCGTAGCAGAAAGATGGTGATCTGAGGAGCTGAGGGAGAGAAAAAACATAAATGCACAGATATATTATACTTTATGCATTGTCGGTAGATACATTGATGAATAAAATATAATAAAACATTGTTATGTTTTTGTTTTAATTATGTAAAATAATGTATCAGGATAATTTTTTAAATGATTTTATTTTTTGTTAATTATAAATTATCGTTTTTAGTTTCTATTTTTAATCATTTTAATATAAAAATATAAAATTATTTAATTAAATATTTTGAAAAAAAAATAAAATTCTAAAAATAGTTTTGGAATGAAAATAGCTAGGGATCTTTCGCTTGCTAATTTAGCTAGAGAAATCATTCTTTTAGCTAGGGAATTTTTAGCTAGGTAAATTTTTTAGCTGGGGACACTTTCCCATGTTAATTTTTAGTGATCAGCACTTTAGCTTGGGAAAGCTTCCATCATTAATCCATTGTTATATCCCGTTTAGAGACGAAAACCCCCCATTTAGCTAGGGAATTTTCTCTAAGCTATTTGGGATTTTTCGGGTAGTGATTCTCTTGCCTCATATATCATAAAGATCAAAAATTAATATGGTTTATAAGTATTTACACTTTTAGCTTTGTGAGTGTCAAACTCACATAATTAACATATGTTTTCCTCAAGTTTCATAGGTGAGAACTATATAAGTGAAAATCACTCATAATAACTATCACCACCTTGTGAGTCAACAAACTTACATATATCTCAAGGATTACATGTCATCATTTCTTTTGATGATGGTGTGACTCATACTAGGTGAAACCTTTATGAGAATATTCTATAAACTATCCATCCTAGTTGAGTACTAGTTTTTTTAAGATGTGTATAATAGATTGGTATGTAAAAGCGTTTATTCTTTCGGCTTCATATGTACCATATTTATAAAAATTAACATATCTAAAATTTGGGTTTTAGATTATAGTTTATCTTGTGCATCATAATCTGAAGGGTTGTCACTTTCTTCGTACACTATACATGAGAGAGCCCTTATAGAGTTTGAAATTCAGCCCTATTGTTTAGTAGTTTCACTTTTACTTTGCTTGTTCCATGGAATGAAAAGAAGAAAATGAGAGATTTTTAGAATTTTTTTCATCATCATTAATCTATGTAGGAAGTCATGACTTTTAGAAAAAAGTCATGACTTTAAAAAATGACCAAGACTCTAGAATGCATCTCATTTATTTAACATAAAGTTACAACATTGGGGCAATAACCATAACTTTGGCATAATGTCTCAATAACAGTCATTACTAAGAGTGAGAAAGAAAGAGAGAGAGTAGTAGAAAGAGAGATTGAGCGAAAGAGAGAGAGTGTGTGTGTGAGAGATTGAGAGATAAAGAGAGTAATAGATGAGGAGGGAGAGAGATAAAGAGAGTAATAGATGAGGAGGGAGAGAGAACAATAGAGCAGGAGAGAGAGCAATAGGGGGAGAGAGAGAGAGAGAGAGAACAAGAGAGGGATAGAAAGAGAGGGAGGGAGAGGGAGAGGGGAGAGAGAGAGAGAGGGAGAGAGAAAAAGATATATAATAAGAGAGAGATCGATATTGAGTTAGAGAGTGCGAGAGAAAGAGAGAGCAAGAGAGAGTGAGGAGAGAGAGGATAATATTGAGAAAAAGAGAGATAGAGAGAGAAACTATGAGTGAGGTGAGACTGAGAGAGTGAGAGATAGAGAAAGTGAGCTAGAGAGAATGAGTGAGCTAGAGCATGAGATAGAAAGAGTAAGAGAGAGATAGCATGGAACAGAGAGAGACAGCATAAGTGAGAGAGAGAGAGAGAGTACGTGAGACAAAATGAGCAAGAGAATGAGAGAGAGTGTGTGATGGAAAGAGAGAGTGTGTAAGGGAAAGAGAGAGTGTGTAAGGGAAAGAGAGAGAGAAAGAGCAAGAGCGAGAGCATGTGTGATAGAGAGAGAAGAGAGCAAGCATGAGAGAGGTAGAGCATGAGATAGAAAGAGCAAGAGAGAGATATATCATGGAACAGAGAGAGAGTGTGTGTGTGTGTAAGAGAGAGAGAGAGTATGTGAGAGACAGTGAGCAAGAGAATGAGAGAGAGAGAGCGTGAGGGGGAGAGAGAGAAAGAGAGCGAGGGAGAGAGAGAAATAGAACGAGAGAGAGTGAGTGAAAGAGAGAGAGAGAGTGTGTGTGTGTGAAAGAGAGAGAGTGTGTGTGTGTGTGTGAAAGCGAGAGAGAGAGCAAGAGAGTGAGTGAGAAAGATAGATAGATAAAGAGAGTGATAGAGAGTGAGAGATAATGTGTGTGAGTGAGGGTGAGAATGAAAGAGAGATAGAAGATAGAGAGAGAGAGAGAGAGCTACAAAGAGAGTGTAAGATAGAGAGAGCATGAGATGGAGAGAGAGTGTGTGTGTGAGAGATATGGAGATAGAGAGGGAGAGTAAGAAAGAGAGAGAGAGAGTAAGAAAGAAAATGTGAGTCAATGAGAGTGAAAATTGGAGAGAGAAAGAGCTTGATAATGAGAAAGGGAGGGGGAGAGAGAGAGCGAGAGCGAGAGAGCAAGAGCGAGAGCGAGAGGGAGAGAGCGAGAGGGAGAGGGAGAGAGCGAGAGCGAGAGGGAGAGAGTGAGAGCGAGAGGGAGAGAGCGAGAGGGAGAGGGAGAGAGTGAAAGGGAGAGAGAGAGAGAGTGTGTGTGTGTAAGAGAGAGAGAGAGAGAGAGAATGAAAGAAAGAGAATGAGAGAGAGAGAGAGTGAGTGAAAGAGAGAGCTTGAGAAAGAGGGGGGAAGAAAGAGAGAGAGAGAGAGAGAGAGGGAGGGACGAAGAAAGAGAGATTAAGAGAGAGGGAGGAAGAGAGAGAGAGAGAGAGAGAGAGAGAGAGGAAGAGAGAGAGCGCACATGCGAGAGAGATGGGGTGAGAGAGCAAGAAAGAGTGACTTTTAATGTTATGTGACCACAACACTATAAAATAGTCATGGCATTGGCATTAGTCTGTATAGATCATTATATAGCCGTGATACCCTGAAATAGTTATAACATTGAGAAGATCTCTCGTGTGTATCATATGATTGTAATACTAGGAAATGACCATGACATAAAAATTGTCACTCACCCATCTAATTGTCCATGACACTATGAGTGATCATAATACTAGTCTTTACTTCTCTCATATATCATGTCATCAAAGTACTACAAAGATGTCATCGCACTAGAAATTTGCTCATACATAAAAATCATAGTTTTTCTTTCTTTTGAGGATAAGAGTCATATCTCTAGAAGATAACCATATTAGAGTAGTATCCTTTATAATATTTCATATCACAAAAATCATGGTATTGAATATTAGCCATGCCATTGGCCAAAGATATTTATGCTCTATAATGTTTTGTAGCACAAAAATCATTACTTTCTAAAAAATTACAAATCTGACTTGAGACTATTGAGCCATATTAAAGATAAAATCATAACTTTAGGAGATGATCATGGCTTCTAGCACTAGTAAGGTGTTTGGTTGCTGCAATATGAGATTAATCTCATAGCCATGTGACTCATGATAATATAGCAACCACAATGAATATGTCGTACAATGGAAAGATTTTGCTAATGAGTTGGCAAAATCATGAGGTATAAAGATTATCATGACTAATTAGGTAGAATTTCTGCCAATAATGGATGTCAAAACTATCTAAGGCTCAATACTCTATGCCTCAGCCAAATACCTCTAAAAACCAATTTAACTGCATAATTATTCATTAATACCCATCAAAACTCAAAAGTTATAAAATTAATTCATAATATATTCATCTCCATGCATATACATTATCACAAATCACCAAAATATAAAAGAATATTAAGTAATTTGAACACTAAATAGTCTATAACTTGATCTAAATGTTATTTTACAATAGAATATTTTCAAATTTCAATTGATGGTAGCTAGATCATTAAAATCATTTTTAAGTATATATTTACAACTTACAATACAAGAAAGAAATAATTAATATGATAAAATATCTAATGATTTGTTATTTTCACTTATTTATTTGAGAATAATTAATAGTGAAACTTAAATGTCAATTTTTTTGGCAAATAAATCAATAGTACTTCATGAAGACCGAACCAAGTTAAACAAGATTCACTTTGGTCATTTTTAAACATGACATTGGTACTATTACATTATATAAATCATACGATTATAAAATTATATATCTTAATAATGAGACAAAAATTGATAATGAAAAATCACTTATACAAATGACTCATAGTTTATTAACAAGTTTATTGTTACTATTAAATGCAATAATCTTCTATCACATATAGCAAAAGTTATACTAGTAGTTAATTTTTCCCTTTAGAAGAAAACTAATCTCAACAATAAAAAAATATTCAAAATTATGTCAATGCATATGCTAGTAGTTATTTTTACAATTTAAGATTGCAACATAAATTGATCAACAATACATGTGCAATATCATTTTTCATAAAAGCAAGGTTATATCAAAGTCTTAATCATACAAACATATCCTATTTATTTGCATAAAATATATATTCATGTTTATGAATAATAAATAAATACTATTTTATTATTTTCTTATTTGTCCTACTTCGATAGAGTGTTTTTCATATATGCATGTTTATAAATAATAAATAAATACTATTTTATTATTTTCTTAATTGTCCTACTTCGATAGAGTGTTTTTCATATATGCATGTTTATGAATAAAAACTAAAATATTTATGTTTTGGTTTGATATTTAAAAAATCAATCCAAAACCCAAAATTATCCTTCCCATATTAAAAAAAAAAAACTCAAACTAACACATATCGCATTAGCATTAAATAAAAAAAAGTGCAAAAAAAACATGTATAATGCATCCGTATACACTATATATGTCAGCATATAATATATATGTTTTCTAAACATATATAGTCCATACGTATAGACTATATATATGTGAAAATGTATATAGTTTTTATGTGTTATATATGTTTTCTGAAAGTATATATATGTTTTGAAAATGTTTATAGTGTATACATATGTATGTACTATATAAAATGTATAATTTATACATTGTATATGGAATTTTTATTATTTGATTTATTTATTTATTTAATAATGATGTGTCAAGCGTTTGTCAAATTTTTTTTAATTAAGAGTTGAGATGATTCTGGCTTTTCAAATTTAATAGACTCAAAAGTTAAATATCTTAAGTCTTGGATAAATTTTTATTAATTTTTTTAATTTGGACCAAAACATAAATATTTTGATTTTTAGTACCCTAGACATAATTTCCCATAAGCTTAACTATCTTTTTTTCTTTACTTATTAAGTATTTTTGAGTCTATTAAACACAAAATAATTTAAAAAGAGACTTTTTTCAAACATCAATAAAAAATGCACTAAAGTAATAAAAATTGGCCTAAGAAGTTAAAAAAAAATTAAATCTAAAATAGCAAATTTTGAAATCAAAAACTATAATTTCAAATTTCAAAAATTGCATTTCAATTTGAAAATCAGCTTACCAAAAAAAAAAAAAAAAAAAATTACTTAACATATGAGAAGCAATTTTTCACAAAATTACAATTACTTCCACATACAAAAAATAGTTTTCGAAATATTTATTCAACCTTTAAGTGGAAACAGGGCAGATCAAGCCCAACACCTGTATATTTATGGAAATGTCTACAATCATCCAACTGTAATCAATGAATCGCATTGTAAATGATACACACACACACACACATATTATAAATATATGTCGATATATAAATGTAAATATAAAAATCTATAAACATATATATAAATATTTATAAACTTATGTATATATGTGTGTATCATCAACTATACATTTTGTTGCTTGTAATTGGATGATTATAGATGTTTCCATAAATATAAAAGTCATAGGTTGCAACCATTTGTCTTCACTTAAAGTTTAAATACATATTTCAAAAACCATTTTTCGTATAGAAAGTTGGTTTTTTTTTGAGAAATTATTTTTTTAATCGAAAAATGATTTTTGAATATGAAATAATGGTTTCCAAATTGGAAAACCCATGTTTCATATTTAATTTTTTTTAACTTTATAAGAAAAATTGATTTGATGCATTTTTCATTGCACCAAGCTTAAATAACTTTTTTTTTGGAATATTTTTTTATAATTTTTTAAAATATTTTTTTAATTATTTTATGTTTTGTGCATCAAAACACAAATCCCCAAAAAATTTATGTTGAACTTTTTCTAGCTCACATCTTCTTTATATTCTTACTAAAAACATGATATTTTTCATATATTTAATGAATTTATATATATTTAAATATTATTAAAATAAAATATAACTACTCAATTTTTCAATGAAAAATAATATATTTAAATATTTTAATGAATAAGTTATTACATATATTGGGTAAAATAGGAGCGAGAGTGAGAAAGATAAGGAGAAAGCGAGATAGCAGGAGGGATGGATAGATATTTATGGGAGAGAGGGAAAGAGATTTGTGAGAGCAAGGTGGATGTGTAAACGGGGTGTTTCTGGTTGGAGAATCCAAAATCCAATAATTTTTTGTTTAATCATGGTGGTAATACTTGTGAATATGTTATTTTCATATTTCAAATTCGTTTGAGCTAGGAAATACCTTGTTTTAGTTACACATACAGCTTTGGTCGTCTCCTGTACCACCTCCACCAACCCAAAAAAATGAAGATGGCGACGCTACAGTGGTGTAGCATCGCCAAGTCACATAGATATTATTATCTTCTTCTTCTTCTTTTTATTCATCTTTTTTTTTGATCATCATCTTCTTCATTATTATCATCATCTTTTTTTTTCTTTTTTTTTACTATTTCTTCTTATTTTTTTTTCTTATTCCTCTTCATCTTCTTCTTATTTCTGCATACCTGTTCTCCCTTCTTCTACATACTTATTCTTTCTTCAATCTTATTCTTTTTTCTTTTTCTCCTTTTTATTCCTTCTTCTTCTTCTTCCTTATTATTCTTCATTCTTCTTATGATTCTTTTTTCTTCTTCATTATCATCATTATCTTATTATTATTATTATTATTATTCTTCTTCATTTTCTTATTTTCTTCCACTTCTTATTCTTCTACTACACTTTCTTCTTATTCCACATATTCTCCTTCTTCCACTTCTTCTTGACACCTTTCAATCAACCTCTAATTGAATCAAATCACTAACAATCCAATTCAATCAACCTCTAATTATTTTCTTGACACCTTTCACTTAACTTATTTGAATTGATAGATTAAAATATACCAATAGATTTTGGTAATATCAAAATTTATAAGCTCCTTCGAGGAGGTATCATCAATTATTTTGATAAGACATGGATTCCATCAATAATTAATGTTCACTATATGCTTGATAAAGTTATTCAATTCATAGAGTTATCAAATCTATTTTTAGACCTTACTCTTTATGAATCAAAATAACTATTAATAAGCATACATAAAAAATAATTACTTCAAGAATAATAGTAAAGTATTATTATAATTGTTAAATATTATAATAAGTATTATGGGTAATATAGTCATTTCCCACACATACCGAAAAGTCTATTGACCACGAAGTTTTCATTTCCCACTACAGCAAGTTACGCTATTATAAAACAAAACGAAAGGCCGCTGTTTTTTCCAATATACTTCTTCTGAACAGCCAGCGTCGCACAAATTGGGTCCTGTTTCTTTGTTTGCAGTCGCAAATTGGTTCTGATGTATCTGGTTCTGCTGTATTTGTTGCGACTAACATGGTATCGGAGGGATTTGCTGGCGCTCAAAGGTTGGTTAGCTCTGGTCTCGTTGATGACATCGATGGTGGAGATTCAGCGGTACGTGTCTGTGCAGGTGTTCTTCCTTGTTAATTTACGTAATCGATGTAATTACATTTTAGTCTGGGAGTTGATACCAGCTGTAAGTTCCTGTTATGAGATGCTGATGTTTTCTGAGTAAATATCAGTTATTTTGCGAGTTTCGTTTTGTCTCATCTATCAGATGCTGATATTTTCTCTGGTTCTAAGTCGCTCCAAGAGGAGTGTAAATTTGCGATTGCACGCACAGCTCCTAAGGTTGATTTCCAGCACTCTTGTTTCTGGCATATCTGTAGGTTATTTGGCGATACCTGGTACAATTTAACAGAAAGAAATGGCTGAGGGTAGAGATCCTCTTCTGTCAATTAGTGTGCAATTGGTTGGGAAAAATTATACATATTGGAGTTATGTGATGAAAAATTTTTTGAAAGGCAAGAAATTATGGGGTTATGTTTCTGGAACTTTCGTTAAACCTAGGGATGAGAAAGCAGAAAATTATATGAAATTGGTAGATGTTTGGGAATCTGATAATTCAAAGATCATCACTTGGATTAATAATTCTGTGAAGAATACAATAGGAATGCAATTGGCGAAATTTGAAACTGCTAAGGAAGTTTGGGATTATTTGGCAAAGTTATACACACAATTTAATTTGCAAAACAGTATCAGTTGGAAATTGATATTCGTGCTTTACAACAGAAAAATATGAGTTGCAGGAATTTTATGATGCTATGACAGATTTATGGGACCAATTAGCACTAACAGAATCTGCAGAGATAAGGGCCTTTGCTCCATATATTGCCAGAAGAGAAGAGCAGCGTTTGGTTCAATTTTTGATGGCTCTTCGTGATGATTTTGAGGGACTTCGTGGGACTATTCTGCATCGCAATCCGCTGCCTTCTGTTGATTCAGTAGTTAGTGAACTGTTAGCTGAGGAGATACGGCTTAAGTCTCATACAGAAAAAGATACTCCCTCTGTTTTTGCAGTCCCTCACAGGCCTATTGGTAATACTCAGTTTAGATCTCATACTATGACTGCTCAAGATGAATGTCGTTTCTGTAAGCAAAAGGGTCATTGGAAATCACAGTGTCCTATATTGTTGAACAGAGGTAAATCACAGTAGCCCAATCAGTCAAAGCAATTTCTTCAACAATGACCATCTTTCATACATCCACTATCACAGCAGCATCAGCAACAGTGGTCCCTCAGATCGCCTAATCCTAATGCTGCCATGGCTACTCCATCATTAGATCCATCTATGCTTGAGTAGTTTCAAAAGTTTCTTGTAGCACAACCGCATGCCATGTCTGTCTCCTCTCCTATAGGTTTGTCATCCTCTTGTTCCTCAGGTACATCTCCAATTTTATGGGTCTTAGATTCTGGCGCTTCACATCATATGTCACCTGATTTGTCATCATTTGTTTCTTTATCTCATTATTCATCTGTGACAGTATTGACTGCTGATGGCACTTCTATGCCTTTAGCAGGTTGTGGGTCTATTGTTACACCATGTTTGTCCATCCCTGATGTCTACTATGTTCCTAAACTTACTATAAATCTTGTTTCTGATAGTCAACTTTGTGAATCTGGATATTTACTCTTTTTTTCTTCTTCTGCTTGTTATGTGCAGGACCCGCAATCCCAGAAGCTGATTAGGACCGGCCGTAGGAAAGGGAGACTATATGTTTTGGATAATCTTAAAGTACCAGATGTTGCAGCTTCTGTTTCTAGTGTTGATTTGTCTTCCTTTCAGTTGAGTGATTCTTCGTCTGTCTTTTATTTGTGTCATTCTCGCCTTGGTCATGTTTCTGCATCTCGTTTACAGTTTCTAGCTTCTACAGGAGCCTTAGGCAATGTGAAACCGTGTAATATTTCAGATTGTTGTGGTTGCAAATTGGCCAAATTTTCTGCTTTGCCTTTTAATAAAAGTACTTCTGTTTCTCTTGCTCCATTTGATCTTGTTCATTCTGATGTATGGGGTCCTTCTCCTATTACCACAAAGGGAGGATCACGTTATTATGTTTCCTTTATTGATGATTGCACTCGTTATTGCTGAGTTTATCTTATGAAAAAATGTTCTGATTTTCTAAATATATTCAATAATTTTCAAATTCTCATTAAAACACAGCATTCCTCTGTTATCAAGTGTTTTAGATGTGATTTGGGTGGAGAGTATACTTCTCATGCTTTTACTGATTTACTTGCTCTAGATGGGACAATTCATCAAACTTCTTGTACCGATACTCCTGAACAAAATGGTGTTGCTGAAAGGAAACATAGACACATTGTTGAGACTGCTAGATCTCTTTTATTGTCTGCCAGTGTTCCTAGTGAATTTTGGGGAGAAGCAGTCCTTACTGCGGCTCATTTGATTAATAGAATTCCAACCTCTCACAATTCAGGGTTGTCTCCTTTTGAAAAATTATATAAACATGCTCCTGATTATTCTTCTCTTCGTGTTTTTGGTTCTACATGTTTTGTTCTTCGACCTCATGTTGAGCGTAGTAAGTTGTCTTCAAAATCTGCTATTTGTGTTTTTCTAGGTTATGGTGCAGGTCAAAAAGGATATCGTTGTTTTGACCCAATCAGTCAAAAATTATATGTTTCGCGTCATGTTGTATTTCTTGAACATATATCGTATTTTTCTATTCCTGTTAGTGCTCATAACATGACTAAGTTTGATCTTATTCGTATTGATCCTTTTGCTGGTCATGATGCTATTATTCCCCCTGTTGATGTTCCCCAGTCTCGTCCTACTCTTTCTGATCATAATTCTTGCAGAGTTCCAACTACTATTTCATCAGATACTGGTACTTTAGCTCCTGACATTCCTATAGCTTCCTCTCCTTCTATGGCTGCTCAATCATCTTCTGAGACTACGGCTCCTGTTTCTCCCCGTTACCCTATTCGTAACCGTAAGTCCACTCAACAACCTAATTTTATTTATTCTTGTTACTCTAGTTCTTTTGTCTCTTTTTTAGCTTCAGTTCATCGTCTCTCTGAGCCTTTGTCCTATAAAGAGGCAGTCATTGATCCACTTTGGCAGCATGCTATGGCTAAGGAACTCACTGCTCTACATCAGACACATACTTGGGATTTGGTACCTCTACCTCCAGGTAAACGTGCCATTGGTTCTCGTTGGGTCTATAAAATTAAGACTCAATCTAATGGATCTGTTGAAAGGTATAAAGCTTGATTGGTTGCTAAGGGATATTCACAACAATATGGTATGGATTATGAGGAGACTTTTGCTCCTGTTGCAAAAATGACTACAGTTCGTACTCTTATTGCAGTTGCTTCTGTTCGTCATTGGCATATTACTCAAATGGATGTTAAAAATGCCTTTTTAAATGGAGATCTTCAAGAAGAAGTCTATATGGTTCCTCCTCCTGGGGTTTTTCATCAGCCTGGTGAAGTTTGCAAGCTCAGAAAAGCCCTTTATGGTCTCAAACAAGCTCCTCGAGCCTGGTTTGAAAAGTTTTCAACTGTTATTACCTCACTTGGTTTTCGTCCTAGCAATCATGATTCTGCATTATTTGTTAGATGTACTCCTGCTGGTCGTATTCTGCTTTCTTTATATGTTGATGATATGATTATTACTGATGATGATGTTGATGATATTCTAATGTTAAAGACAGAGTTGACTCGTTGTTTTGCAATGAAGGATTTGGGCTCACTCCGTTATTTTTTGGGTATTGAAGTTGCATCTTCTCCGAAAGGTTATCTTCTTTCTCAATCTAAGTACATCTCTGATATATTTGAGCGGTCTCGTATCACTTATAATCGGACTGCTGATACTCCTATTGAGATTAATGCTCGTTACTCTGCTTCTGATGGTTCTCCTTTGCCGGATCCCAGTTTATATCGTACTGTTGTTGGTAGTTTGGTTTATCTTACCATTACTCGTCCTGACATTGCATATGCTGTTCATATAGTTAGTCAGTTTGTTACTTCACCTACTACAGTTCATTGGGCTGCTGTTCTTCGTATTTTGAGGTATCTTCGAGGTACTCAGTTTCAGAGTCTCTTACTTTCTTCTACCTCATCCTTGGAGTTGCATGCTTATTCTGATGCTGATTGTGCTAATGATCCTACGGATCGCAAATCGACTACTGGTTTTTGTATTTTTTTGGGGGATTCTCTCATTTCGTGGAAGAGCAAGAAACAAGATGTTATCTCTAGATCTTCCACAGAGGCAGAGTATCGTGCCATGGTTTCTACTACCTGTGAGATAGTTTGGTTACGATGGTTGCTTGCGGATATGGGTGTTTTTCTTCATCAACCTACTCCATTATATTGTGATAATAAGAGTGCTATCCAAATTGCTCAGAATTCTGTTTTCCACGAGCGGACCAAGCATATTGAGATTGATTGTCATGTCATTCTACATCATTTTCAAAGCGGCACTTTAACATTACCTTTCGTTCCTTCTTCTATGCAGCTTGCCGACTTGTTTACAAAATCACACACTATCTCGCATTTTCATTTTTTATCTAGCAGACTCTCGACGCTTATTGCAGCAGCATCGTGAGTTTGAGGGGGGATGTTAAATATTATAATAAGTATTATGGGTAATATAGTCATTTCTCACACATACCGAAAAGTCTATTGACCACGAAGTTTTCATTTCCCACTACAGCAAGTTACGCTATTATAAAACAAAATGAAAGGCCGTTGTTTTTTCCAATATACTTCTTCTGAACAGCCAGCGTCGCACAAATTGGGTCCTGTTTCTTTGTTTTCTGTCGCAAATTGGTTCTGCTGTATCTGGTTCTGCTGTATTTGTTGCGACTAACAATAATCATTATGTATTTTACTTAACAAGTCTATACAAAAAAATTACACTATGTTTGTTCAGTTTAATACACTCAAGTATACTAGTATTAAAAAGTTAAAACTTTTTTATTCATCATAGTCAAGATAGACATACTGAAATCTAGTATGATATTCTTATCAATAAAATATCTAGTTTTATCTAGATTGTGAACAACAAACTTATATTCCACAAATATTGATGATTCATTTTTCTATGTGTAAGCTAATCTTTATACACCGAATCATCTACATGCAGAATAAAGGATAAATACATTTTATAAAATTAGCCCATATAAAATATTTTATTTAAATAATAAGAAAATATAAATCAAGAAAATAATTATAAGCAACTTTTAGTATAAACTAGTTCCAATAATTTCTCACATAGACTAAACCATGATGCCACATGTCTGACTTTCATTCCTTATACATGTCTTTCAAATGCTCTAGTTAGAAGGCACTTTGAAAAAGGATCTACTAATTTTTCTGCTAAAACTACTTTTATCACCACCAAGTTTTCTACTAGACCTAGGTTTACATTAGAAAGTTTCTCAGCTATACAGCTTCTTTGGCTGCCCCTAAAGATGCAACATACTTGACCTACATGATGGAATCAACATACTTGATACTCTTCTAACTCATGACTTCACTTCACATGGTAAACACATATCCCAAATTGGATTTTCTCAAATTATCATCTAATTAATAATTTGAGTTTGTATTTCCATAGGCACAAGATTGTTTGCTTAGTGTACTAACATATAATCTCTAGTTATTTTCAAGTACTTAATTATATGTTTTAGTACTTTCCAATGTGTTTGTCCTAGGTTAGTTTGATATTTGCTTACCACACTAATAGCCATGCTAAATCGAGTTAATATTTGATCAATATAAATAGGTTGAGATAAGCCCACCATTTTTTGTTTACGATCCCATAAAAGTTTAATCCTAAGAATACGATCAACTTCTCCTAAGTTTGTCATATAAAATTGACTATACAATTAGACCTTAACCAAAGACAATGAGTCAATATCATTACTAATGAGCAATATAACTTCAACATACAATACCAAGAATACTACAATGTTATTACTTCTCTTTATATACACATAATATTCATCCTAATATTGATCAAAGCTATAAATGTACTTATTCAACTTATACAACATGCGTGCTTGGCCTTTTTTTATGAAATCATCTAGCTGTATCATATAGACACATTCTTCAAAATGTCCATTAAAAATGCTATTTTCATTTTCATTTTTCAAATCTCAGTTATAATGAGTTATAGTTAATAAGAGAATCTAGATTGACGTCAATGGCTACCAATGAAAAAGTTTCCTCTTAATTGATTCATTCTTTTTGAGTAAGACTTTTTGCAACAAACCTAGTTTTATAAGCATGAATGTTACTATCTATTCCTCTCTTTTTCTTATAGATTCACCTGCACTTTATGAGTTTTATTCTTTCAGGTAGTTCCATAATATCCATACATGAATAGATTACAATGACTACATTTCTAATTCTATAACCCTTTTCCAACATTTCACATCTCTATCTCAAAGTGTTTCATCATAATTGATCAATATCTAGATCATTATATATACCTTCACAAAACTTTCTAAATAGTGTTTATCCAGTAGGTTGTTGAATGTGTTTTAGACCGGGCTTATACCTAGTCCAAATTTTAGTTGGAGTCGTGGGCACTAACTTAGATAGAACCATGTTTAAAATATAAGCTACTATTTGTGATTCATATCCCTAAAAGGAACCAGACATATCTGAATAACTCATCATTGACCTTGCCATGTCCATAAAAGTCTTATTCCTTCTTTCTGTCAAATAATTTTACTACAGAGTGCCAATGTGAAGATAAAGGATGTACTACCTTGATTCAACTAGTAGTCCTAAAACTCTCTTTAGAGGTTCTCGCTACCATGATCAGATCATTATATTTTGAGACATTTATTGTGATGTTTTTCTGTTTCTGTAATAGGAAAAAATTACCAAGACCAACATGCTAACTGACCTGCATAACTTTCAAACTAGCGATGGAGACTATTTCTTTCATTTAATGAATTCTCTTGCCCGCTTGATATTTTAAAATTCAAAATTTTTATTTTTAAGAAATGTGTATTTTTTTCAGCCCAAAATTATCATGCTAATGACTGTACATACATGCGATAACAACATATATACTCACACATAATACCATACCACACATCATGCACAAATAATTTAATGTTACACATGATTCCATGTTACAAATATGTAATGACTAGGTATTACATATATACGAATGTTAAACACCTCGACTATTTAGGTTATAGGGCCCACAACCTAAGACTTTTCAAGACATAGGTAAACACCCTAAACTAGGCATAATCTACCTAGTTTTTCCATTATAAAGGTTTTCGGTAGTGCCTATAATAAAATAGAAATGGAATATGTTTCATTTTCAGATGTTGGTCATGCACTCCACCATTTTTTGCCATGAATTCTACAATTGTATGCATCTGCCATCATGAACTCGGGCATCACCTAGTTCTACCATTGTGAATTATGCCATGTTTATCTTTTTTAACTCAAGGGTACCATAAATTTCACCCTTCTTGGCCGCATATGCACTACCATTAACATTGTTGGTTACTATCATGCACTACCTATGCTTTGCCTTAACCTCTATATGTGACATCACCATTGAACAATCACTTCCTTTGGCATTGTCGATAATCACAACAAACACAATAGATAGCATTATTGGTGACAATTATCTTCTCTAGCATTGCCAATCATTGTGACAACCACCATAGATAACATCATCGATGACAATCATCTTCTTTGGCATTGTCGATTGCCATGACAACTAATGTAGATGATATTGCTAGTGATAGTAATCTTCTTTGGGATTGCTGATCATCGTGAGAATCACCACATATGGTGTGACTGGTGATAATTATCTTCTCTAGCATTACTGATCATCACGACAATCATCATCGATGGTGTCACCAAAAGACAGTCATTATCACTAGAATTGTCAATCACTATGACAACCACCACATGCACCATCTATGGTTGTGGGTTTCTTAAGTTACAAAAAAAATTACGTCCCAATTGAAAATGTAAACATAAAATTTATACTTAATAAATAAAATCTATCCAAACAAATTATTGCAATCCATAAACAAACAACATGGTGTTCAAGTAAGTCAATAGAGGTTAGAACCTCTTTGTTTAGTTGGGATTTCAAATATATTTAAAACTTTTACACTCATGCATATTAACACCGAAATATCCTTCCAATACCATTGTTGGAGAATCTAAAATCTAATAATTCTTAGTTTAATCATAACTGTAACACTCATGAATATGTTTTTTTTTTTGTTTTGAATTTGTTTGAGCAAGAAATGCCTTTTTTTAATTCTACATAAACTTTAGTCATCTCTTGTATCATCTCCACTGGCCCCAAAATAATAAAGATGGCGATGCTATAGTAGTGTATAGTTGCTGAACCACATAGATATTTAAACCCAAAATAAATAAAAACTGATGCATTAATTAAGCATTTGAGTTAAATTATTAATTATATATTATATTAAAGATTTAACATATATATATATATATTCAAAATCAATTTAATAATGATCAATTAATTCAAAAAAATCAAATATTCGATTATAATTAAACTACTTATTCTAGTTATATATATGCACATATATACTAAATAAATAAACTAAAATCTTAAAATAGTTATATGTCATCCGGATAAAGCTACGAAAGGGACCTCGACCTGAATAAAATCTCTAGTTTCAAACATAAATTATTTCACATAATAATTTATATTAATTATAATTTATATCATTATAAAATTATAATTAACATTCCTCACTTATTCAAAATATTTTATGCCTTTTGCTACTTAACACTAATTAAACTACTAATATTAAGATTATAGATACTCATTAATTGAATTATATATTTGATAATCTAATTCAATTATCATCTAATTATTTTTTTGATACTTTCCACTTAACTTGTTTGAATTGCTAGATTAAAATCTACCTAAAAGATTTGATAATATCAAAACTTATATTCTTTCTCAAGAATATATAATCAATCCATTTGATAAGATAAGAATTTTATCAGTAATCAATATTTACTAGTACTAAAAGTTAGAACTTGACCACTCATTATAGTCAAGATAAACCTACTAAAATATAGTGCGACAATGTTATTGATAGGATGTCCACTTTTATCTAGATTGTGAAAAATAAACTTATATTTCACAAGTACCGATGATTCAATTTTCAAGCAGAATAAAGGACAAATATTTTTTAATAAATTCAGCTCATTATACAATCTTTTATTAAAATACCAAGAAGATATAAATCAAAATAATAATAATAAATAATTTTTAGTATAAACCAATTATAACATTTCGTACTAGAGATGATTAATTATTCAAAACTAATAAACTTAGTTTTCCATTTTAGTCTGAACTAGTCAATGTCATTAGTTCAGTAACCATGTATGTAGGATTTAGGAATCAATTTCCAGCCTTCCTAGTTAGTAGGATCTACAATTATCTTCTTACATATTTATATGCAATTGTTATATAAATATTTAGAATTATGCTTTTCAATTTATTATGATATTTGAGAGATATTAGAGATAAACTGATCTTTTTTTGTTGTTGTGACTTTTCTTCTCTCAATCCATTCTTTTCCACTCTCAAAAAGCCATGGCTACAGTTTCTCCCTCCATTCTAAACACCAATGAATCTCAAAACACTCTTATCATAAATATTGCCACCCAAACTCCTCTTAAACACACCTCTATCAACTTTCATAGAAATTATAATTTCACACCAAACTTATTGGATATGATCTCCTATGATATATAGATGGCTTAAAGCTATTTTCTAAAACCACTCACACAAAAATGAAACAACCAAAAACAACTCTGCATACGCCCTTTGGATCTGACTAGACTAGTTAATCCTAAATGCAATAATTAGCTCTATCACCCATACCATCATACCTTTCATTGCCCGAGCCACAACTCATGAAGCATGGACCATCCTAGCCACCACCTATGGCACACCCTCTTGCACTTGCATTAAATAGGCTAAAAGTCAACTCAAGATGATAACCAAAGGCTCTGACAGTGTTATAGTATTTTTGTAATCTATTGAAAAAATGATGAACTTACCCTTCTTGGAGTACTAAAAGCCCATAATCTTTAAGAAACTATATGAAAAGTTACTAAATTTTGAAGTTTCTTTGCTAATCACCAAACCAAATTCCCATTACTTTCCTACCACTGCTAACCTAACTAGTAAAAATCAAACACCATGTCACTCACTTGCCCCTTAAAGCACTAACAATCACTCATGGCGTCCCTCTAACAATTATCAAAATAAGCATCACACTCCACCAAATAGTAGCCAACTCTCGACTCAAGTTCATCGTCCCTCTCGATCATACTTGGGTTATTGCCAAATTTACATGCTAAAACGGCATATAACAAAATGGTTTCATTCATTTTGGCTAATCCCAATTTCACACATCCAATAGTAATATAGCAATTTATTCTCTTACTTTGTCCAATCACTCTACTACTTCATGGAAACTAATGGCTCATTCAACTTCCAATACTCTTAGTACTACATTTGATACTAAAGAGTAGATCCTCTCATCACGTAAAACTTGATCTAAATAATCTTTTTCTATATGATCCATACAATGACTCAGATCATATTATGATCAGTGATGAATTGGGTCTTTCCAATTACTGATTCTACCCCTCCCCACAACTCATAACAACTCTTATTTAACAAATGTCCTCTGTGTACTTACAATGAAAATGAATCACATTTTAATTTCTCAAATTTGTACCTCTGATATCATAATAGATTGTAAAACTTAATTCTATTATTAATAGAACAATTGTTATAAATATATTAGAAGATAATTAAAGATCCTACTAACTAGGATTGTTAGAAATTGATTCCTACATATTCCAGGCTAACATTTCCCTTTTTTTCTAGTCCACGTCCAGTCATAATGCTAGCTTGACACGAGCACAATCTAGTCAAATCCCCAAGCACAAGATGTGGCCATGGCATGTGCCCATGGCCCCTGCTTGACGGCATGTAGTTCATGCTTGATGGCATGTGACTCATGCTTGACATCATGTGGCTCATGCTTGATAGTTTGTGATATGTGCCTAGCAACATTGGTTGGTGTTTGGCTAAAATTGACTTGGGCTAATAGTGAGCATATCCAACTTGATACTAATTTCTATCCATATTATTTTTTTCAAAATTTGGTGTTTGATATCATGTGCATTGTGCCATGCTTGGATCATGGGTTCACCCATTTTCAAGGCATGACCCCAGCATGATTTGCCATTGTTCACCCTGTTCACACTATACAAATTCAGCATGAGTAGGTCGACATTTAGAGTTGTGTCATGCCTCTCTTTCCAGTCTAGCACTGCCTACATCATCAACTAGGTTGGGCCATTCAACCCATTTGCCTCTTCTAGAGAGAGGAAGAACCTTTAGTTTGACCATGAGCTTCTTCCTAGCTATGTACTTAAGTTGTTATTAGAGAGGGAGATGTAAAAAGTGTGAGGAATAATAAAAAAATAATGAAAAATTAAATATGATATCACAAAAATAAAGAATATTTTAGCCACTTGTGATTACAAAATGAAGTTAATATTATTCATTATAATTTTACTAATCATTTACATATTTCTCATAAATTTATATGTTTTATTCCCTTTCTCATTAATTTTATATCACACATTCATAATGCATACAATGTTCTCATATTTTCATGATCTAATTGAATTTATATTTTCAAGCCAACTAATTTCTCTTAAAAATTATGGTCATCTTTAATCAATGCATATCCCTAATTTATACGTATTATAAGGTAAAATTATCTTGATTCAATGACAAAATTATAAGGCAAAACATGTAATGCTTGTTCGTAATGTTTATCATAAATTCAAAAACTTATGGCCCATTTGATAAAATTGAAAAAAATAAGTGATGAAAAATTAAGCCTGAATTTTATAAGTGTTAAATTTTTATTGAAAAACTGTTTGATAAATTACTATTAATTAAATGCTGAATATAAATATATTGTTTGATAACTGTAAATGATGAATGCTAAAAATAATATATTTTACATATTTACCCTTATTATCATTATATTACATATTATCCAACATAAATAAAATTTTAAATGATTTTTTTACGGTAATTATTAATTATTAAAAAAATATAATCCCTAAAAACATATCCATAAATAAATTTTAAATCCCAAAAAAGAAATAAAAATATTTAAAAATAGCCAATAAAATCTAAAATCTTTAAAACAATCCAAATTTTTAATATAAAAATAAAAATTGATGAACTAGTTGATTCGCTATTTCTACTCTTAAATTAAACATGAAAGAGAGTTAAGGTTAGGGTTTGTGGTAGTAGAAAAAGGAGGAGGAGGAGACAAATTTATGAATTAAACTGTAGCATGAATGAGAAAACAAAAAAGAAATAAAAAACAAGGACAAAATGATATTTTTTTAAAAAAATTTTTCTAAAAAATTTTTAGACTTTAACATTAAATAGGTAAATTTTTAATGAATTTTCACTTAAAATTTTAGATTTTCAACTCCCAATATTTATTTATCAAATTCACTTAAAATTTCAAACTATTAAAAATTAAAATTTTCAATGATTTGAATATTTTAAGTTCGTTATCAAACAGTCTCTTAGTATCAAACTCTTAATTTAATCTAAAATAATTTTTATAATTTTTTGAAAATAAATGATTTAGTTTTACAAATCTATCAATAACAAATACATTCATTTTTTTTTTTAATTTTTAATTAATATGATAAAAAATATATTCAAAAAATTTAGTTAAAATTGATACTTATCAAATTTATGTAATTTAAAATCAAAGTATAATTAAAATGAGCTGCTTGGGATCTGTCTGGCGAGGCGTCCCTTTGTTTCAAGCGGGCTGGTTGGCACGCTGCAACACGACGACAGTTCATCATTCTAATGGCTGTCCAACTCCAACTTAGATCTCTGCCATTCCTATCTACGCCATGTCCTCCCTCGTTACATACGGCCCAAATTTGTTCTCTTGCTCCACAGTGTTCGAAAAGATCGATCGTTCGGGCAATAGGAACCTCCATGTCTAATAAAATTTCGGAGACTAACTCTTCTGACATTTTCACTAGTTCAAAAAAGAGTGGAACTCTTCACTTTTTTAAGTACCACGGCCTGGGAAACGATTTCATTCTGGTAATTTGGTCTCCTGAGTTTTTTATTTAGCTCAGATAGCAGCTGGAAATAAAAGGGTTTCGTTTTTTTTTCAAATGTTGAAATTGGCCTTTCTTTTTGTTTTTTGATTGTAATTTAATCAATTTATCATTAGGTAAATTGTAATCTAACCACTTTTCAAAAGCACGCCAATAACTCTATCTTTTCTAGCTACCCATTTCTACTAAATCTAACTAGTAGCATCTCCAAGAGGTTCAATAAACCCATCCCCTTAGCTATTTAGATGGTTTTTCCCTAAAAGTTCACTCCGAAACACTAGCTATCTGGCTAGCTATTTTCCATAGCTCTCATTTGGCTATGAAAAATCAAATGTTTTGAGAGTTGATTCAGGGAGTAGAACAAAATCGAATTTGAAAAATTGAGCAGTATTGACTTGTACGTGAAAAACTAACCTTTTTTTTTAGGTAGTCATTTTTTTGTTGTTTTTTTCTTGTTTGAAAAAGTGATGCATAATGTTGCATCTTAGTCGAAAATTAATCTTTTTTTCGTTCACTATTAGCTGTTCATTTTTTTTTCTGCAAGTTTGATTTAGGTGGATAACAGGGACTCCTTGCAACCTATGATTACTCAGGAGCAAGCAGTGAAGCTTTGTGATAGAAACTTTGGTATTGGGGCAGATGGCTTGATTTTTGCATTGCCAGGGATAAATGGAACTGATTATTCAATGAGGATCTTTAATTCTGATGGTAGCGAGCCTGAGATGTGTGGTAATGGTGTTCGGTGTTTTGCCAGGTTTGTTGCTGAATTAGAGAATTTAAGGGGAATGCAAAGATTTACTATCCACACAGGCGCTGGGTTAATTGTTCCTGAAGTCAGAGAAGATGGGCAGGTTAGGGTTGACATGGGTGAACCGGTACTTAATCCGTTGGAAGTACCCACTAAATTACCTCCGAATGAGGATGGAATAGTTGTTAAGGCAGAGTTGGTTATAGATGATGTAACCTGGAATGTGACTTGTGTTAGCATGGGAAATCCTCATTGTGTAACATTTGGGACAAAAGAGAGTCAGGTATGAATACGAATTGTATCCATTATAACATGTATTAATTTTTTCTTTCATTCAGAGTGCTAAATATTCTTAATTTATGTGATCTTTCTATCTGTATGTTTTGATCAATAATGACTTGTACTCATTGTCATGTTCGCTGTTAATGGATGGAACTAAGATCAAAAAATAATTTTATTATAATTACAATGTACAATTTTGTTATTTTTATTTTTTTGATATTTTTGTGGATGGGACACCCAACATGTGGGCTTCCTTAATCCAATGAGAATTATATATTCTCATTGTACATTTATATGTTCTATTGATTTATTTTTAAAATTTTTAGATGTTAATGAGCTAGAGAGAGAGAGAAACACACATTATAATATTACATTGCATGTGTGCATACACATGTAATAGTGCACATGTTTGCATTGTGTGTGTGTATTGATGTGTATTGATGTGATGTGTATTGTGTGTGACTAGTGTAGTGCACTATGTGCTGAATAAGTGTAGTGTGTGTAGTGAGGTATAACATGCATAATGATTTGGTGTGATAATTAGTTTGTCTTGTAGTGTGCTGCTTGTTTATTTATACATGGAATCAGCTAATATTCTGATATATGCTTTATGAGAGCTTGAGCACAAAAATTATTTTGTAATGATTTATAGGAGTTCACACATGATTTTTTAGTAAGGAGATAATGAACCCATTGATGAATGAACCTTATACTATAGTGGTGAGATGAAGAAGATCTGATTATAGATTGATTCTCATCTATTAATTGCAAGTGGTAATCCATGAAGTAAAAGTTTAATTTTTTTTATCTTGCATTATGTGCAAGATTTTATAAGAGTTATCAACATTATTATGCTCATTCCTGATGATACAAATATGAAATATATTACTTAGTTTCATAATATATGATATTGAAATTAGATGATCTCAAAGGGTTTGAACACGTCATTATTTATTTCACATGTTTGACTCAGCTTGTTATAAAGTTCTTAGAAGTTTTATTAGTAAAGGTCGATGTGTCTAATAGAGTGAGATTAATTGAATGACTTCTTGATATGATATTTTTGTATTAATAACTAGATAATTTCAATGTATTTTATAGCAACATCACGAATGATTGGGAGTTTTTCGTTAGACCAGAGTTGTATCATTGGTCAATTCAATATATACAAGAAAAATTGAGTTTAATTGAACATATATCTTATTTAGCATGTAGTGGTAATCAAGTGAGTATTAATCATAAGGAACATTATAAACCAAATTTCTTTTTTTATTTTTTCTTATTATATGCCTTTTTAGTTTTAATGTAATGGAAATAGATAAGATAGCATATATTTTTTTTGAAGAATATTTGATAATATTTATTTTGTCAAAGATCTCTATACATGACTAAATAAGATGACTTAGCGCAATGATATATACATATATATATATTTGATATAATATTAATAAATAGTAATATTATTTTTTTAAATTAGGACTCATCTAATGAGTTCAGAAAGAATAAATAAATATGAATTTATTAATGTTTGTTATTCCTCAACCACTTGGGACTCTAGCTTGGAGAATGAGGCATCTGTTGGTTATATTTAAACTTCTTAGTTTGTACTATGATGATATTCATATGAAATTATTATATGTAGTAATAAGTACATATCAAGATAATTTTAGAGTGAAGTTTTCAAAGAGAAGAAATTTATCTCGAGTCCGAATGATTTAATAGTTCTTGAGTCAACTCTAATTTTGACTCAGGATAGGTTGGAGATTGGAGGCTTGATTGTCCATAATTTAGAGTGTATCTTAGGAGAAAAGGATACACATAATTTATTCAAAGTAGAATAGTCTCTCAAGATGATTCTATAATTGATTATTCTAATTTTTTTGATCATTCTCTAAAAGAGATTGGAGATTTGATTGCTCTTGATTTAACATACTATTTCATAAATATTTTCATATTTATATATTCTTTATTTTTTTTATTTCATTGATAAACCTAGGGTATTACATCTCATTATGAGATATTATTTCACCTAGGATCTTAATAAGTTTTATTGGAAAAGATAAATATTTTTACTCCAATAAGAATTGAGAATTAGTAACTTTATTTGAGAAGAATTATTATTGGTTGATGGTTGTTTATTTTGAATGGTATTTCACATGAGAAGATAAATTATTTGAAGATAATATTTATTGTGAAAAAATTCAATTAGACATTTAATAAGTATTTTTAGGATACTTTTTTTCTATAGTGGTGAAAATAATTTTATGTGAATTCTTATATTTTTTAGTTGTCTCAGATAAAGGATATATTAGTTAGATATAAAAAATATATTTATTTGTGATGACCTTGAAGAAGAGGTATATATGGACTAGTCATCTAATTTTTGTATTATAGCCAAACTCAATTTATGGAATGGTGAAAAATATTATATTATTGAAATAATCATTAATAATTTAGTTTGTGAGGTTTTCATTGATAGTTATATATTTTGGCTTACATGTATATTATATATTTCTTTTTATTTTTTTGGAGGTGCCTAGATAGCAAGTTATTTTTACTTATTGTGTATGTGACATAGTTATGAAAGGCGCACCTGAGGCGCGCCTAAAGCTCAGGCGCCACCACTCACGGGAAAAATGCATTGCTTCAGGCGAGGCGCAGGCGGGTGAGGCACAGCGGGCAAGGAAGCACGGACACTACACGGATACGTGTTCGATATGCCACGTGGTGTATCATTGATAAATTCGTATCCGATACGTCACGTGGTGTATCAGACGGTGGCCTATCGGACGTCCAGTGGGCGGCAGAGGGCATAGGGCAGGTGCGATTTGAGGGGGGGGGGAGGCAGGGGGCGAGCGCGAATTGAGGGGGAAGGCAAGGGGCGGGCGTGAATTGAGGGGGGGAGGCAGGGGACGGACGGGAATTGAGGGGGAGGAAGCAGGGGACGGGGGCGAATTGAGGGGATGGCAGGCGAGTGAGAATTGAGGGATGAGGTAGGCTGACGAGAATTGAGGGGGAGGCAGGCAGGCGGGAATTGAGGGGGGAGGCAGGCAGTTGGGAATTGAGGGGGGAGGAAGGCATACGAGAATTGAGGGGGAAGGCAAGTGGGTGGTAAAATAAAATATTTTAATAAAATAAAAAAATATTTTTATTTTATAAAATAAAAAAATATATTTTTATATAATATAAGATAATTTTAAAATATTATTTTATAAAATAAAATAATTATAAATATTATCTTATAAAATAAAATAAAATACAATATTTTTATTTTATAAAATAAAAATATATTTATTTATTTTATAACTAAAATATTTTAATTTAATTTAATTTATTTTATAAAATACCTAATATTTATAAGAAAAATAATTTTTATTTTTAATTTAATTTTATTAATCATGATGTATCATAGCCGTATTCGTATCCGTATCTTAGTTTTTTAGAATTTGTCGTGTCCCCGTATCCTGTCCTGTCGTATCTCCGTGTCTGTGTCCGTGCTAAACTAATCAAAACATAAACACCAACACCAAAACCAAAGTCAATACCATCTAGCTCTAAACATACTTATACTCTTGTTTTGATTGATGAAGATGAAGAGATGATCTATTCATCGGGAGATGAAGATGAAGAGATGATCTATTCATCGGGAGATGAAGATGAAGAAGAGGGAGAGTGGAAGATTGATGATGGGGATGATATTGATGAAGATTTTCTTAATTTAGATTTAGATGTAGATACACGAGTATTTATTTTGTTTTAAAACTTTGAATATTTGTTATTTTATTTTGAAATTTTGAATGTTTGGATTATGGGAGCACTATTAATATTTGATTTTTATCTTTGATGTTTTTAGTTTATTATTAGATGAAAATTAGAGACTATATTTAGTAAAATGTATAATTTTTATGTGTATTAGGCTGGGTGCGCCTCAAATAAAAAAGCCCACGCCTCAAGTGCGCCTTGCGCCTTAAGGCCTTAAAAGACTTTTGCGCCTCAGTGTGCCTTGCACCTTAAATAACTATGGTATGTGAATAATATTCTTATTATGAAATATTATGCATTAATATTATCTAATTTAATGAGTATCTTTAGTTATAATTCCAAATAAAGAACTTGATATGTATCTTAGCTCATGTCCTAACTCTACCATAAAAGTTAGATCAAAAGTGAAAGTTTTTCTCCAGACTTGAATACAAATTCACACCATGTGCATGTCCAATGTGGGTCATATCATTGCTTACTTTTAGATAAGATGAACGTCCATGGATGACTCTCACTTCGGATTTTTTACAACATAGGTAGTCCTTTCCTCTATTTGGGATGACTTTTATTTCGGACCTTATCAAATACTAGGTAACCATTTCTTGTTATACATCATTGTGAATGAAAACACCAATGATACTACTAGATTTCGAGGCCTTAATTTCACCACAAAAATTAGCTCAAGTGTGAATGTATGTTCTCTAACTTAAGTACCAATCCACACTTGTATGTGGATTTGATATGGGTTGTATTATTTCTTACCCCTTTGATCTCGATAAGCCAAATGTCTATGGATGATAATTTCTCTGAATTTTATCAATCACAAAGTAGCCCTTTCTCTCTATGCATTATATCTCAATAAAAGCATCAATGATTGGTATGCAAGTCAAATGACCTAATTTTACCACAATAAATTGCTCAAAAATTAAGGTTTATCTTTTGATTAAAGTATCAATCTACACTTATACGTGGATATAATATTGTGAGATTTAGATATTTTATTAGGATATAAGTTGTCTATTCCAAATGATAGATTATATTGTCACAGAGAAGATATGTAATTAAAAATGACAAACAAGATATGCTGCACAACCTGGCTTAGGGTATAATCCGGTTCATGGAACAACCCAAGAAAAATCAGGTCAGGAGGGTCAGCATGCATGCCACAATATCATGTAGCACAATATCATGTAGCACAATTTGTGAACTCACCTGAGTTGAAATTAACTTGGGTGACAAAGCATGCTTGGGTTGTGTTTGGGTCATTCCTTAGAGTCAGGTAGGAACTTGACATGGTTAGACACACATGGAAACTGCTATTAAAGTCATTTGACATGTCACACTTTTGCTTAGACATCATCATTAGTTTACAATGATGAATGTCATTTGTCTTTTTATCGCTGCATAAAATATTAAAATGTATTGGTTGGCTGGATCATTCCCAGTTCAATGATTTAATAAACTTTTTTTAAATTAAAATTTTTTATATAAATGGGCAAACTATATATGCTCTAGTGTCAAACTATAGTTCCCTTTGTTGTTCATTTACAAATATGAGTTTGTAAGAAAATAAATATTTATATTGATTACTAATATGAATTTTCTGTTTAAATTGATAGAAAAATACTAGACTAATATATTATACACAAAAATATATTCAACTTGTATATAATAGGATCTTTAGGTTTATGAGTAGAATTGTTATTATAAAAAATTTTAAATATGTTAAATATCTAATAATTTATGATTTTAAAAAATATCGTTGAGTGATGTTTGTGATATTTGATTAATGAATTACTTAGAATGACATGTTTTTCATACGTGTTATCATACACTATATTGATTTAAACTTGAAATTAATTATGAAAATATTAGGATTTTGTAAGATATTACATCATGTCTTCTTTATCATTTATGATTGTTTGATGAGTATTTTTTGAGAATATGAAATATAAAATAAAATATATAATATTCTTTTTATTAAAATTACAAATAATAATATTGCAATAAGCTTATTTGTAAGAATTATTAAAAAAGATTATCTAATTGATATATTTTATATTAGATATATTTATCCTACCCCTATCATAAATCTAGTAATATAAGGTATTTTAAGATTAATTTCTACTCAGTCAAATGTATTTAAAATTTAATAAAACTTATTAACACGTCAAATAAATTATACAAATTTTAAAGTTTATGAAAGTCACTTTGTTTAATAAAATTATATTTTATTTTTATATTTTATTGAAATTTAACATATTTAATATTCAATATAATTATTTCAGGTGTAAAATATTTTTGGAGCCTTGAGCTGTAATATGCAATTAAGAGGCAAAATTTTTTTGAGGTGCACTTAATGTTATGTATATAAAAATTATATATTTCATAAAATATCATCTATAATATATATATATATATATATATATATATATATGCATGCCTATATACCGATATACACATGCATATAGATGTAAATAAGTTTGCATGCATGTCCAAGCTATTTCCAAGGATCAAGAATGAGCTGCTCGAGCTTGCTCCAAGAATGAGTAGTCTGAGCTTATGCAAAGAACGAGGCGCGATAGCTCGTTCAATGAGGTGAGACACCCCTAGGCATGAGGTGAATCTTCTTTTGGTGCTCCCAGTGACTTTTTGAAATGGTCACATCTTGCCACATAAGAGGTTCTTTTGTTGGTGCTTTGTAGCACGTGCACTTTAATAACTATGATATTCAACCCATGTGTTGGTTACCATTATAGAGTAGAAAATAGGTCTTTATGTCTCTACATGCTTTTTAAAGATGGTAGTTTGACACAACCCAATAGTCCCTTAGAAACTAGTGTCATATTGTGTTGAGTTTGGTCCTCATTAAACTTGACACATGCCTAACCTATGCTAGCTTGGGTGTCATGCAGACTAGTTTAGATCGAACCCAAAACCAAAATAGTCTAGATCTCTAGGACATGAGTTTGGTATAGTACAAGCTTAAAATCAACGACCCATGACCAAGGGCCTAGGAAAACTTAGATTTGTCGTGACATCATTGAAGCTAGATACATTTCAAGTTTAGTGACTTATTTATTTATTAATATATAAGAGTTTGCAAGAAAATGAATTACTAAATTGAATTCAAATATTATTTTTTTTGTTTAAATTTGTATAAGATTAGATTAGGAAGATATTAGACTAATATATTATATACAAAAATATATTCAACCCATGTATTGCGGGATCTCTAGGCATACTTATATTATTGATTATATGAAAAATTTTTAATATGTAAAAAATTGTAATTCATGATCTTTGGAAATATAATAAAGTGGTGTCGGTAATATTTGATATATAAATTTATTAGAATGACATGCTTTTCACATGTGTTACTATATCATGTTGATTCTAACTGAAAATTAATTATGAAAACATTAGAGTTTTGTCAGATATTATATTGTGTTTTCTATGTTATTTATGATGTTTGATAAATATTTTTTGAGAGTTAAATATAAAATAAAATCTATAGTATCATATTTAATAATATTATAAATAATAATATCATAATAAGTTTATTCATAAGATTCATCAAATAGGATCACCTACTTAAAATATTTTATGTTAAATGCTTATTTCATATCATAAATTTAATAAAATAAGCCAAATTAGAATTTGTTTCTGCTCAATAAAATATATTTTTCATTAAAACTTATTAAAACGTGTGAATACTATAAAAAATTTATAGTTTATGTTAGTCGATATGTTTAAAAAAAATTCTAACATAATGTTAAATATTATCAGAATTCAACATACATAATATTAGATTTATGTGTTTGTTACTAATATATATAGATGGAAAATAAGTTATTCCATTTCAACATACCTTTTTAAGATAATAGCCTAATGCGGCATGGTGGCTCCTTGGAAACCTGTGTCATGTTGGGTTGGGCCAAGTCCTCATTCAAGTCATCACGTGCCTAACTTAAGCTAGTTTGAGTGTGGTCTAGGCTAGTATGGATTAAACCCAAAACCGAAATAGCACTGGTCTCTGAGACTTGGGTTCGATACAATTCAAGTCTTGGGCCAATGGCCCAAGACCTCCATACTAGCCTGCAATATGAACTCTGCATTGTCACAACATATATATTATATATAATATAATTTATAATATATAAAAATTTTGAAAAGAATAACTTAAATAATATCTACAAAACATTTTTCATCTAAAATTGCAATATATAGTAAAACAAATAAATAAAAATGAAATACTAAATTTTAAATTGACAAATTCTTTGAATATGAAAAAATAAATTAACAAAAATTTAATGCTCATCATACATCATCCAATGCTCCTCTTGCTCATAATAGATTAAAATTATTGGTTGTTATTTTGTTTGATTTTTATCTTCATCTCTCAAAATTTTAGTTTTATTATGTAAGTTATATTTTTGTTCTAGTGTTTGAAGAGTCATTCGTGTATATTTTTAATCTTTTAAGTATGTCAATACTTTTATAATATTTAGTTGTAATTTTATATATAATTTGAAATGATATTTATAATAATAAAAAATATAGGCATTGATATTATACTAGATATGCAGATGAGTTGGTAAATCAAATGTTAATTTAGATAGCATGGTCATAGTTATTTGAGGAGCAAGGTGTATTTAAGTGAAAAAACCATTTGGAGCATTGAGGTGCAAGGCATAATTAATACATAAACTTTTATTTGAAGTTAACTTAATCTAATATATATATATATATATATATATATATATATATATAGATTATATATTTTATAATAATACTATATTTGTGTGTATAAATATATATATATATATATATATATATTTGTAAATAAGTATGCATGTATTTATATGCATTCTTTTTATATCATATTAAATTTACATTACATTTTTTGAAAATTTTTTATTATATTAAATTTTATATGAGTTGAGTTTAACATTTTTTTGTTTTATATTTATTAATACAGAATTTTTGCAAACAATCAACAATGCATTGTGTGGGTAGATGCCACAACACACTGCACACCCCAATGCCTTGTGCTTGTGCCCATTGGCACCTTGGCAAGAAGGGCACAAGCATGGGATTGTGGTCCTTGCCATCATCCCCAAGGTGCCACTAGGTCAAGTAGGCTTGTGCTTATTGTCACATTACTATTTATGGAGAGTTCATCTTTTCATCAAATAGCGACAAATAACTCTTAGGTGATTTATATAGGGAACTGGGAAGCTTTTATACACATGGAGTGATATTTCTTTTCAAACAAAGTGTAGAAGGTACTAGTTGATTAGAGTATCTAGAATCTTCAATGGAAGATTTTAGAGGATTGTTAAGTGTCTAAAACATTGTAAGGTTCTATATACTTTTATTGATATGTATAAAAGAGAATGTGACTATATTTATAAACTATTAAGTTGCAACTTTTTTTCTTTAATATTAAGTTTTTTTTTTCTAGTATTTTTTTGGATTCTCTTTGCTTCTAAATTCATGATAGAAGTTGAGTATTACTCGCAAGATAACCAAGAGACTGGCCTAGCAACATCTAAGGGGCGAGTTGCCTAAGTGATGCATAGAAGTTTAGCAAAAAGACTAAGTTCGTGATAATTGGTATTAGAGGTGAGGTTGTGAGTGTGGAGTAACAAAAAAAAATTAAAGCTAATTTCTCATGTTGAGGCAGTCTTCAATGAAATTTGAGGAAGAGATCATGACTTTCTTGCCAAGGGTAATGGAAAGAATGATAAGTCGTGTGATCTTCTTATAAGCTTGGATGGTCAGATGATCATGTTAGAGATTATCATGATAGGCGCCAAAGTGGAAATGACTTCATGAAGTAAAGCATAGAGAAGGTTGTGGAGGATCTCAAAATGTAGATCTAAGACCTTCAAGAGGAAATGCAAACCTCGATGTCGACAGTTTTGATGGTGTCACAAGAGGGGTACTCATTGTTTTATAGACAACATTAGCTAGTGTGATATAAATTGAAGACCAAGTGGGAAAGTCTTGACTAAGTGTTAAGAAGAGCTAAGACAAGATGTGTTAATTTATAATGCAACATTATCAGCTCATGTGATGGTCACCCATGAAGCTATGAGGGTGAAGGTGTCAAAGCCTCACTTGTCATCTCTGCTGACACGTGAGGGGGCAACTGATTACCGATAAGTTAGACAACTACTTATGATATATGAAAAGTTATGCTAGATATTAGTACTGTATATAACTTTGTCTTAGAGGAGGATACAAAGAGACTCAAGCTCTAGACATCAAAGGAGATATGTTGGCTCAAGACAGTCATCTCCCCTACCAAGCTATCACAAGGAATAACTTGTGGGATAACGATGAAAATTAGGTTGTGAAAAGACAATTGATTTCATAATAGCAACTACGAATGATTTCAAGATAGTGATCAGTATAGATTTCCTATTCTATATAAAAGCTATGCTTTACGTTGTTTATGCTTTATAATTATTTTAGAAAATGAGGTATTATGTATGGTTTCTATAATCATCGAAAGCAATGTCAAGACTTATAATATCGGCAATATTATTAAAGAGTAGTTTGAAAAAGAATGAGATGACTTACTTGACTGCTCTTACGAAATACATGATTAATTCTATTGTAGAATTTTATGCCCACGAAAGTCGAGAATATGTTAGGCGAGTTTAAAGATGTGTTGTCATTGAAGCTTCCTAAAATGTTTTTACAAAAAGGGAAGAAGATTACAAGATCGAGTTAGATTTAAGAGTCGCATTAATATTGTATCCCTATAGCTGTAGGTGTTTAGAATACAACTTAAAAAATTATTGAATGTCGAATTCATCCAATCATTCAAGGTTTTATATTGTGCATTGGTCTTATTCTAGAAGAAGTATTATGGATCTTTTGGATGTGCATTGATTATCAAACGCTTAACAAAATGACGATAAAGAATATCTCATTCATCTCATTACTGATTTATTTAATTAACTTGATAGTGTAAGATATTTTACTAAATTGTACTAATAATTGGGGTACTATCAAGTGATGATAATTGAAGGGGATAAATTAAAAATAACGTGTGTAATAAGGTATGACTCATATGAGTTCCAATTGATGTTCTTTGATATTATTAATACACTTGCTATATTTTATATTTTAATAAATACAGTATTTTTCCATTTCTTAGATAAGTTTGTGGTGGAAAACTCATGTAGTTATATCTTAAAAGACCATGTTGATCATTTAAGGAAGATATTCTATTTATTTAGGCATAATAAACTATACATGAAGAGGAAAAAATGTTCCTTTGTTTTGGAAGAAGTTGGCTCCTTAAGAGCATCACATTAATATCTCCCAACTAATATACCCCAATTAATATTCTTCATCGGCCTATTTAATTATTATCATTGATTCATTAAAGAATATTCAACAAGAGTAGTTTCATTGATAAATTTTCTTAAGAAGAGTAATGCATTGATATGAGAAGAAAAGTGTCAGCAAGTCTTTGAAGACTTGAAAAAGGCTATAATGGAGGATTCGATGTTGGCACTACATGACCACATCAAGTTATTTGAGGTATACACTGATGTCCATGACTTTGCTTTTAGAAGGGTTCTTATGGATGAAAGATATCTCATAGTTTTTAAATGTTGCAAGCTCAATGACATTGAAAGTGATACATGGTTTAAGAGAAGGATATGATAATATTCCTCCATTGGTTGTTGACATGAAGATACTATCTAATAGGTTCATATTCATTGTAAAGATAGACAACTTCACTATTATTTTTTTTAAACCCATGTCTCATGAGAAGTTAAGCCCCAAGAAAGTAAGGTGATAAGATTTTTTTAGTTAAGTTTGATTACATTTTAGAGTACAAGCCAGTCATTGTTAATCTTATGGGCAATGACTTAAGTCTCAAAATAGAGTTAGCATTCATGAATAGCTAGCTTCATGGAGAGATGATAGATTTTATGGAGTGATTGCAATATAATCCAGTGATAAATTATCTCATTTCACTAACTTACAGGGGAAAGACATTGTGATTTTTAATAGAGGATGGTTTATTGTACACAAAGGGAAAATGACTTTACATACCTAAGTGAGGAAGCATAAGAAGGAATCTCATTAATGAGTGTCACGATTTTAATTTTTAAATAGGGTGGTCACTCAGGATAACGTAGAGGTGTCAACTGTGCCGGGCCGGCCCGGCACGAGGCATGGCACGGAAAAATTCCGTGCCCGGGTTAGGCACTAGCCGTGCCGTGCCTGACCCGGCACGGTTCGGCCCACGGCACGGCACACCGGCACGGGTTTGTCCCGTGCCGGGTGTCCCGTGAGCCTGATCCCACGATGGCCCCTCCCGCAAAAAAGACCGCGGGTCGGGTCTAATTCGACCCGACCTGCGGTCCCCCCGAATCTCGACCCTTACGGACATGCAAGCCTAAGCGGGCCAGGCAAGGCAAGGCCCGCCGTGCCTGCGGGCAGTGCCGGGCACGGCACGGAAGCACGATCGTGCCCTAAAAAAGGGCCGGGCCGTCCCGGCCCGTTTGACACCTCTAGGATAACGATGTACGAGAGACTTATTAGAGTTTATCTAATATTGGTCACAAATACAAGATGATGTGGAGATTTACGTAAAGACTTATCTTGTATGCCAATAAGACAAAGTAGAACAATATCATTCTAGTGAATTGTTAGAGCCACTACCTATAATTAAGCAGCATTGGGAAAATATCATCATGAACCTTATAATTGACTTATCAAAGTTCTAGGGACATGAATCAATCATAGTAATAGTGAATTATTTCTTTAAATATGCTATTTTTATAGCAGTTCCTATGAATTGTACAGTAGATGAGATAACCAGACTATTCTTCAAAAATATGATGAAATAACAAGGTTTACTAAAATTCATTGTAAATGATTGTGATCAACAGTTCATTTGGTAAATTTGGATGGAGCTCTATAAGTTCATAAGTATGATACTTCTCTTCTCAAATAGTTTTTATCTTCATACTGATGTTTAGATAGAACAAAATGAATAATTACATTACTAGAGTTATATTTGAGATATTTGTGATAGCTAATAAGATAAACTGGGTGAAACTGTTGGATGTGGTTCAATTTTCTTATAGTAATGGGGCTACAACTAGTGGTTTCTCATACCCTAGTTGAATGGTACACAGAGAAGAGCCCAATAGTCTATAAACTTGCCAAGGGTTGGTATGTGTAGACTAACATAACACGCTGATACTTGGAGAAGGCTACTATAAAGATCAAAAAGTGAATTGACAAAAAGGAGGCAAGACAAATTCCAAGTTGTAGATTTGTTGCTTATCAAACACATATAACAACAATTCAAATTCTTTTGAAAGATACATAAAGGACTTATAAGGAGATATAAAAGTTTATTTTTCATACTGGGATGAGTTGGTAAGATATCATGCAAGGTTGAACTACTACTGAGATTAAATATTTATTGTCTTTTATATTAGTAATATTAAGTTCTATCATAAAAATAAAGAGGATCCAAACAAAGTGATTTCTAAGAGGGCACCAATAGTAATAATGACATCTTATGACAATGAAGTGGATTATATCATAGTAGGCTAGAACATGAGAGAATAACTTTTAATCATATAAGAAATTCTTAGTGAAATTAAATAGAAGAGACTTTCAGAAAGTGAAATCAGTTGGAAGTCAACAATAACATTGTAATAGTTTTAAAAATTGATCGATCAGTTATAAGTTAAAGGATTGACGAGGACGCTTGCATCATTGATGTGGAAGAATATCACACCATCACTTATGGATAGCTCATCTCTTTATTAAATAGATACAAATAATGTATAAGCTTAGGCAATTTATATAGGGAGGTAATAAACTTCTAGAAATATGGAATAACATTCCTTTTCAAATAAAGTATAGAATATTCTAGATGATTAAAGTATCTTGAATATTTCGAGACTCTAGACAATTGTAAAGTATAGATTATTCTAAGGTTTTAGACACTTTCAATAACTTTGCAAATTATTAAGTTTAAAATTTGTTTCTTTAATACCAAGTATTTTTATTTCTAGTATTTTTTTGGATTACCTTTGTTTCAAAATTATTAGTAGAAGTTGAATTTAACTTGTAATATAAGTAAGAGATTGGCCTAGCAATATCTAAGGAGTAAGTTGATTAAGTGCCTCATGGAAGCTAAGCAAAAAAATTAAATCAATGACATCATTCTCATTGCCCAGGCACGAGTGTGTGCCTAGTCACGACCCTTGCACAAGATGTGTCATAACACGAGTCATTCCCAATACTTGCTTCGCTGATCTCACCTGGAACATTAGTATGAATTTGGTTGGCCATCAAATCAATATGTCATGTTGGGCTACCTCAAATTTGAGGTGTGATTAAAAGTTGGAAAATGACTGCCCTGGGGTTGGCATAGCCTGGTTTTGGGTGGCTCATCTAGAGGTGTCAAATGGGTCTTGCTAGGCCGGCTCGGCTTGGCACGAAGCACGCCACGGTTCAGCCCTGCTTGGCCCGGCACGGCACGGGAATGACTCGTGCCAGTCCTGGGCCTGTTCATGGCACGACTCGTGCCGTGGCGTGCTGAGGCCAATCGGGCCTCGTGTCTTGTTAAGCACGACCCGGTACCAAGTCTTTGGGCATGGTAACTCGGCACAAGCCGAGAAACCGCTCGAGCCCTTGACGGATCCAAAATTTTTGTCGAGGCGTCGGGCCCTCAATCTAGACTCGTGGTTTTTTCGACCCGAGTCTGAGTCCACCATTCTAATGATAAAATTAAAAAATATATATATATAAAAATTTGAATGTAATCGTTGGATTTCGTATCCAACGGCTATGGGGCAGATTCCGACGGTCCATATGATTTTGCCTCAAAAAATTAATAAAAATATAAAAAAAATGAAAAAAAAATACTTATTATTAATCTATAAACCTAACCCCCACCCCCCCCCCAATCTCTCTCTAATATTTATATTTTTCAAAAATATTTATATCTTAATTCTCAATCTCTCTATCTAACTCTATTATTCTCCTAAATTTCTCTCTCGTGATATAAAATTTAATTCATATTAAAGTTTGAATATTTTATTAATTCATATTTAAATTCTAATTCTAATTAATAAAAAGTACAAACAATAAACATTTTAAAAAAGTTTGAGTATTAAAAATTAATAATTTTTAAACATTAACTAATTAATTATTACATAAAAAAATTAATATAATTAAAAAAAACTATTAAATTAATAAAATGCAAAACCAGCCCGTACGGGCCTGACCCAGCACGGTAAAAAACTGCCCGGATTTATGGGCTGCGCCAGGCCTGGCCTGAAGAAACCTTGCTGGGCCAGGCATGGTAGCTTGATTGGGGGCCTAAATCCGGACTTGACTGGCCTGACCCGTTTGACACCTCTCGGCTTATTTGAGTCACCATGCATTTCCTTGTCTGGCATGGTTTAACAGGTGCTATGCCATGCTGGACAGCTGAATACAAGTGCGGCCTAACACAACACGTATGTCCGGTTTCAAACTGAGATGTGACTGCCATTCTGGGTCGGGTTATTTCGGACAATACCGCCATGCCTTAACCCAGGCTAGCTTGGGTATGGGCTGCAGTGCAGTTAAAATCCAACTCGTCTGGGTCTGAACCAACCGAGCCCAGCACTCTGGCTAGGTCTCAGGACGCCTGGCCTGATTGGTACACAGGGCTCAGGTCCTTTCTCTGGACTTGTAGTTGCACTACACTAGCAGTCTGCAGTCTCCAGTGGCAGTGCACTGTAGTCTGCATATATTATATGATAATGAGATTATATATGCATATTATATATATATATGTGTGTGTGTGTGTGTGTAATTAATTATAAGATTTTAAAATTGAAATTATGAATTAAATATATTAAATAAATGATATCAAAACAAAAATTTTAATTTAAAATTAGAATTTAAATTATAATACATTAATAAATATTGATTAATTATATAAATGAACATATATACTTTGATACTCGCAAATTAAAATATGACAAGATAATTTTTGAAAATAAATTAAAATAAAAATAACATGGCGAATGATAGTCATAACTCATAAGTTATACAAATTAAAGGATTATTGGTTATTTATCATTCTAACTGTTTTGATCTTTATATCTTCAAGTTTTATTATATATATTATTTTATATCTAGTTGCAATGTTGAAATTTGATTTTGATGATCTCATTTATGCATCTTCACAATTTTTAATTATGGTAAAATTTTTATAAAATCTAATAATAATATGTAATTTTTATTTAAAATGATATTTATATTTTAAAAAAATAAATTCTAATACTATACCAAATATTAGATAGGTTAATAAGTCATGTGCTATTTTAGATAGTATGGAAAAAAATTTGGTATGGTTTTTTCAAATTTAAAATGTCTTAGTTTTTTATATTACTTTGTGATAAGATAAATTAGTAATCAGTGTCTAAGTATCTTAACAGTATATATCTATTTGATGAATCTTCATGTTGTTTATTTCTTGCTAACTAAATAAAAAATATGTTATTTTTAAATATGGTAGCAATCTTAATACTCAGATACTTGTTAAAATTAAAATACTTATTTTTATAATTTGTAAATGTTTTCTTATTTTTCTTAAATTTTATTTTTTGATTATTATGGCCGAATAATATAATTAGATATGTATTTTATTATATTTTTATTCTCTTGATTTTAAAAAGAAATCTTGCATTTCTATTTGATTTATTAATTATTTTTTATTAGTTTTATTATTATTAAACATGATATTATATATTAGTTTTTAATATATGTATTTAATATTAAATATGTTGAATTTTAAAAATGTTTGATATCTAGTTGAAATTTTTTTTAGTTATGCTGACTTGTGTAGACAACAAAGTTTTAATAATTTATTAAATGTTGTAATATATTTTAATACTTTTCTTATTTATACTAATGCTAGTTAAACTATTTTTAAGTTTGCTTGTATTATTATATTTATTATGTGATATATATATTTAACAAAAAAAAATTCTTAGTTAGAATATCTCCTCTAATTATTTTTATAAATATGTTCACATCAATATTATTGTTGAAATTATTATTAAATATTATATTATAAATTCTATTTATATTTCTTATTTCTTAAAGATATTTAAAAAACTTTCATATATGATATGTCTTAATGAGAATAAAATTCTCATAAAATCTTAATATTCTTTTAATTAGTTTATACTTAGAATTAACAAAATGGGTAATGACACATACAAGAAAAATATTATCATGACTAATCCATATATTAGAAATCACTGATATTATTCCAATATGTTATCTAAGTTAATTTATCAAATTTATATTAGCCTAAGTTAATTAGTTTATATTTAATTAGTCAAATTATTTTTCAAATCTATAATTTTTTTGACATTAGTCTTATATGTTGAATAAGGATCATATGATAAGTTGTTGGGTCATGGATGTATTTTCGTATACAAGCAACTAGTATTGAATATTTTATAAATTAAAGTGGAAGACTTGTACCAGCAATCAACCTAATAATATTTTTTTTAGTAAATTAATGATGATAAATATAATGAGTTATTGAACTTTAATTTGATTCAAAATTAATAATTATATTATTAATTGAGTTTGTCTTGGATTTAAAATATTGTATTTTTTAGAGCATTGTTTGGTATTTCATACTCGAGATTTTTATTTATATAATTTAGAATTTATAGATGTTTGTGTTGAACTATGATTGTGAGGCAAATTTATTTCAGATTTTTAAGTTGAATTATCATTATTTATATTTAACTTCTTTATAATATTTATTTAATTTTTATTATAAGTACTAGTTAATATTTTTGAAAGTCAGGAGTAGAAGATACCTTTTAAATTATATACTATTTAAAATATAAAAAAAATACTAATTAGGTGATGACTATTTTATAAATTTATAGATCCTCTATCAATTATTGTAATTTTATAGATGTGGACCATGATTTGCTGGATTAAATATCATATATCGTTAATTATAAATTATAAATATTTATGAAATAATATTTATACAGTAATATATTCTATAAAATAAGAGATAAAGATAATATTATACAGTAATATTAAAATTCAAAGTCAAAAACTTTGAATTTTTAAGAGAGAAAGATAGTTAAAAATAAGAGATAAAATAGAAGCTAAATTATTAGTTTAGGTAGAAAATCAAAAATATCAAATATCTTTTAATAGATTTTTTTAAAAAAAATTAAAATTTTTATTTTATCTTTATAAAATTCTTTTTTCTGTTGAATTTTTTTAATTAGTACTATTTTCATACATACATATATATATATAAGATTCCATGTCTTGGTTGGTTAATGTGGCCCATGCCTCAAGTTGGGCCAGGTTGTTTGACTATTTGCCACCTCTATGTATGATGGGCCATCTAAGCTGCCCTATTTGACTTAAAAAATTAGGCCCTGCCTGCTTGGCACAACTCTTTGAAGCTTCAACTTACTACACTACCACACCATAATGAGTGAGATGTTATGTGACGTTTCAATACTTTTTTCATGATTACAAATAGAGGTGATGAAACGAACTTGATCATTTTCACTTAGGATCTTAGGTGATGAAAAGCAATTATTGATCTGTTTTTTGTCAAATAAGCGCAATTAGATTGTTAGTTACCAATTTAGTGATTTTGTGAATTTGCATCCTTATAGACTGAAGTTCATGCCAAACTGATTAATTGATTCAAAATTTAATAAACTGAAGTTTATGATAGTAATTTGATTGATTTGTGCATGTATTTAATAGGAATTGCTGGTCGACGAGCTGAAATTGTCCAAAATTGGTCCCCCGATTTGAGAATCATGATATGTTTCCTTCAAGGACTAACACAGGTTTGTTTTTTTCATAGAAATCAAGATGAGTGTTCAAACAATATTTCGAAAAATTATTTTTGTCACAACCTAAGAAATATCTCAGTTAATGATCCAATCATTATTACTATTATTAACTAAGGCGGCGTTTGTTTTTTCGGCTTAACACTGAAAACAAATCAGTTTCGACATTAAGCCGAAACTGATTATATTTTTTAAGCTTTTCACTTAAATCTATTTTAAAAACGCTTAAAGCGTTGAGTAATATTTTTTTGGCCTTTTCTATTCAGAAAAAACCATCCGAAAAATGCTGGATCGAAAAATGCTCGATCCATCATTTTTTGAGTTTTCTTTCGTAAATTTATTATAGTTAAAATTTCTTAATATATTATACTATTAAAATGTTAATTTTTAATATGTAAAAAATAAACAATTTAATTCTTAATAGAAATAAAATTTAAAAAAAAATAAACAACTTAATACTATTAAGTATCATTTAGCATTAAGCTCAAAAAATTCCATTAAGCATTAATAAAAAAAATAAATGCATCCTAAGTCTAATCTCAACTACATTGGGCCGGTTTAATGAATCTAATTTTTTTTCATTAATTTTGTTCAAAATCATGTCTATTCTTAAATTTATAGTTAGATTTTTATTTATAATTTTTGCTCTATGAAGTGATTAAAATATAAAGGTCTATTAGATTATTTTTTCACAAGATCAAAATAAACAATACTAATTAATACCTATAAATAAAGGTCTATTAGATATTTTGTTTAATGTGGTAATACATTCAAGTTTTGAATTATAACTAATGTGATTGGGCAAATAATGTGAGAGTTGGTAAAAAATAGAAAAAATTTATTTTGCATTTTGAAAAATAGATGCTCATGTGAAAATTCAAAATTGATGAAGAAATATATGAGAGTGAATGTTTTGATAAATTGTGTAATTAATTGTTTTAAAAAATGTTTATACACTCTTTTAATATATTATTGATAATAAAAAATGAAGAATAAATATTTTAAGTTATTTGATAAATGAGTATAGTGTGGAGCAAATTGGAGGGATAATATCATTTGTCATTATAAATAAATTTTTTAGATATTTCGATGACAATTACACTTTTTTCTTGAATTTTTATTTTATTTAAATCTCAATTTTTATTTAATTTTATTTTTCAATCATAAATTTATGGTTTTATGCAAAAGCATTGTTGATCTTTTCTATATTGAATTACATGTGACACATTTGCTTACTTAATTAAACATTGTTTAATTAAGTGTTACAAATAATATTCCAGTGCCATCATTTTGCAACTATGTAGTTATTTATAATGACATATGACAAATGACACCTGCACATGTGCGCTTACACACACACACACACACACCTCTCTCTCTCTCTCTCTTGCACACCCACTTGCTCACATAGATGAAGTATTGAATGAGGCTTGTTGGATAATTTCACTTTCATGTTGTGATTCAGAAGAGGAGAACGACAAAGAATAACAAATGATATATCCACAACCACAATCTAAGCATGACAAAATCAAAAATAAAGCATTAATCACAACAGAAATGTATGAAATAACGTGGTTCACTAGTTGTTTCAACATGACTAGCTACATCCACTAGTAAAATACTTGTACGTTTACATATTATAACCAAAATAAAAGTCCAGAATATCTTACAGTTATGTGCAGAAAATAGTTACGATTGAAAATCATGCAGAGAGAATAAAATAGTGGAGATAACACAGTTCACCCAATTTCTTAGTTTAATTAACTGGAGCTGGTCGGATCACTCGGACAAACTAAGCTTTCCTCCAAAATTTTTCGGCCTACTAATCGGATAGCGAGACCTCCGTTATTGTGTTATTGCTGCATTCTCAATCTCTTAATATTTCTTTCTTACACTTACATGAAAATTGTTAAACAGAAATATTTTGATTATACAAAATAGATAATCAAAGCAGATTATATATAACAAGGCTAATAAAATAAATATGAAGTGATTGTGATAGTTAATGTTTGTTTTATTTTTGTTTTCATTTACTTCTTGAATGGTAGCACCTGTCAAAGAAGCACGGACACGGACACGGACACAGGGATACGACACGGAAGGATACGGGGACACGATATATTTTAAAAAACTAGGATACGGATACGGCTAGGATACGGCATAATAAAAAAATAAAAATAAAAAATAAAAATTATAAATATTAAGTATTTTATAAATTTATTAAATTAAATTAAATTAAAATATTTATTATATATAATAAATATATATTATTTTATTTTATAAAATAAAATATTTTATTTTATTTTATAATATAATATTTATATTTATTTTATAAAATAATATTTTATATAATATCATATAAAAATATATTTTTTTTATTTTATTTTATAAGAATATTTTATTTTATGCCCCTGCCTCTCCCCTTTAGCATGCCTGCTGCCCATACCTCTCCCCTTTAGCACTCCAGCCAGCCCCTTACTCTCCCTTTAGCCACACTCGCCCGCCCCTGCCCTTCCCCTTTAGCACGCCCGCTGCCCCCTGCCTCTCCTCTCAATCACCGCCCGACCGCCCGACCCCTGCCTCTCCTTCTCAATCACGCCCGCTCCGACCCTGCCTTTCCCTCAATCACGCCCGCCCCTCTCCTCACAATCACACCCGCCCGGCCCCTTTTTGCCTCTTGTTCCCCTCAAATCGCGCCCGCCCCTTCCTCTCCCCTCACATCGCTGCAGCCCCTTCCTTTCCAACTCAATCGCGCCGCCCCTGGCCTCTCCACCCTCAAATCGCCGCTGCCCCTTCCTCTCCCCTCAATCGTGCCACGCTCCTTACTTCTCCCTCAAATCGCGGCGCCCGCCCCCTGCCAGTGGCCAACGTGGCCACCGACATCGTCGGACGTCGGGCCCTATAGACTGTGGCTATTGCGCCGACGCAACCATCCGATACGCCACGTGGGCGTATCGGGACACGTATCCGTGCCGTTGTCCGTGCTTCCTGGCACCTGTCATTTTGCATATCTCATTCCAACTAATTTGTTTTATATAGATATGTTTTTTGGTTTGGACGTTGAGTTTGTATGATATTTTGATTGATGATTTTGTCATCATATGGTATCATAGTACTATATAAACCTTAAAAGTATATTATGTACCTATTTTGATGCCCAGTGTGTCACCCATCATAGGTGTGCATTTTTATTCAAGTGTAGGTGTATCTGAGGTGTGCTTGTTGGTTATAGTGGTGACAATAGTTTTTTGCCTATTGTGTTGTTGGGTGTGAAAGTTGTGGGCAAACTTAAACTATGTGATGTTTCTACTTAATTTTTGTTTTGTCCAATGCACAATTATGGGCTGTGCACACAAAATAAGTTTAGACTAAAACAAAAAGCAAAAAAAAGGAACAGTATGCATGTGTAGCTCATATTCTGACTGATGGAGGAAATTAAAAATATAGTTATTACTTTCTTGATGCTCAGGCATCAAGATTATATACTATGTGCTACTTGAGTTGGTATTATTTTTTAGTTAGAACAAGCTTGACAACCTTACCAAGGGGCCTCTTGGTTATGAGACAAAAGATGCTTGGGTGTAAATTGACATTCTCAACTATGATTATCATTGGTGACAATCTAATTAGATATAATTATCTTGGTTTTTTTATATTGCCGTACTCATCCCAAATGTAATAAAACTAATTAAATGGGGGCTAACAATGTGTACTGTATTCACCAAATGGCACATCTACATGATGCCATTTGTGGTTTATGAAATCGAGACTACAAATTATTATATTTATTGAATACATGATACACACACACACACACACACCTAGTTTAATGATTGTTAAATATTTAATTTTTTTATGATTCTCAAGTTTAATGTAAGGTCAATTGGATGATCTAAATTAAATAAAAAAAAATTAGTATCTTTTACGTGAGTATTTGCTAGAAAACTCAATGACTAACTTTGAGTTTATATAAGATATATTATCTATTATTATAGTACTTGTATTTTTTATACTCCAAATCCTTTTTTTTTTTTTGAAATTATAATGAAGATATTTTTTTTAGCTGCATATTCTTAACTCATAATCTTCCGTCATATGAATCTATTGTTATTATATGAATAATAAACAATAAATGTATCATTTGAATTAGATAAAACAAGAAGTAATTTGTAACATGTTTGCAAACCAAAAGAAATAAATATGTCAAAATTTTATAATCAAGTCTTGAGGATTATTTAGGTCATATAAGCTTTCTGCAAGGTGTAAAATAGACTTGATATTTTGATCGAGCTAGAAAACTAAGTAATACTTTATATACGCCTCTCAATGTCATCTATAGAAAAATATCTTGTAGGTCTAACTAATGTATATTTATCAATTAAAAGATACAGATGATATGAGTATCTGAATTGAGGTCATTATCGTCACTAGAGAAAAAAATATTTGATAATCAACTTCAAATTTTGAATCATGTTTATCTCAACAAATTATTCATTTAGGCAATTTATTTTTTCATCAGGATCAATATTTCCGATGAATATCACCTTCAATCATTAATATATTTTTCGAAGATTGAGATCTTAGTTTTTAAATTTTTTTAGAGTTAAGTATATTTACCTTTCAATTAGTGTCTAGTATCAACCAGGCTAAGATAATATTTTGGAAAGAGATTTGAATATACTATCATGAAACGAAGTGTAGAATAGTCAAATGAGACATGCGAGAGCAATAAAGTTAGTGAGTATAACTTTTCATTAATGGATGTTAATGGATGTTAAAAATTAAGTTTAGAAAATTAGTGGTATAACTTTTGTGATAATTTCATGCTACAAGAAAATCTCATTTTTCTAAAATTTATTTCATTAATATTATTAGTGCACATGATGATTTGAGAGGATAATTATAATATCGTGGTTTATTCTAGCTCAGAAATAGTTGTAACTTGTAGGCTGATGCTCTATATGATTAAAGGCCCAAAAGAACACACACACACAACACATAAACACACACACACACACAAATATATATCTATATATATATTTATAGTATGGTCATGCTTATAATTTTTAAAAAATAATTTGAGTTCATTAATGAAAAAGTAAAAAATAATAAAAATCTAAATTTTTTAAAAGAAAAATTATGTAAAATGAGTATATTATTATCAAAGAAGGTGATATTTTCTCAAGCTACATTGAATCTCAACTGTAATAATTTCTCAAATTTTTAAAATAAATCGTATTGAATGAGTTTTACTCACATGGTGTAGGGGTCAAGATAAAAAAATAATATTTTTTTATTGATAGGTCTATAATCTAACATTGAGATATCTCTGATTCTAAGATTCAAAATTCTTCGCTCGGCAAAATATGAGAGAGAAAAAAAGTCATCTACCCATTCTACCCACGATCAGTGTATAAGCATATATATTTCATTTGAGAAAAATATCATTCAAAATATAATGTTAATTTTTTTGGACATAAAATATAGTTTTTATATGGTAAGAATTTGTTTTTTATTTTCTTATTGCAATCTCATATGGAAGGATTACATTTTATGATTAAATTTTTACTTTTCAACTATATGTTTATATTTTTTCCATCACCAATTTTTATTTTATTTTTTTGTGGAGCGTTTTGCTCAAAAAAACTATATGATTGTTTTTTTTTTTTAATGAAACTAGAAAATTTTAATGAGAATTTTATTAGTTTGTTATTTTAATTGTATATTACTCACACACATCAAGTCCCACCCACAAAGGTAGAAAATTTGGTGTAATTCAGATCATTATTTCCTTAAAATTAATAGTAATTTAAAAATATTATCTTTGATATGCAATAATGAATATGAGTAGTATATCCATTTTTTAAAAAATATTTGAACTAATCTCAATTTAAAGCTATAAATTGCAATAACTTTAATTATAATTAAATATTATATATCATTTTGATTTCTTCATGTATTGCTTCTTCCTACAGAGTTTGTCCAAGTTTTTTCACCTTATCACCTCAAAATGAGAGTATGGGAGCGTGGAGCAGGCTGCCTCTCTT